>JBBDGP010003458.1:0-83495 GCA_037952835.1 Lithobates septentrionalis | reverse complement strand
CATCCTTGGGGGTACCTGAATCTTGTGGGGAATCAGACTGGATGGCTGCAGCTGGAAGACAGAGGCAAAGGACCTCAAATGTTAACATAAAGCAATATGTTTACCCAAATAGTAGAGTCCCTTAAAGGTTAATAGTGACACCACATCCCTAGATTCCAATTCTTTTGTGCCACCACACAATGCATGGCATTCAAGGTATCACAAATACTAGAACGGTGTATAAAAGTTTATCTTATACAATACCATAGCAAAAGTGAGAGAGGGAGCAAGAGTGCTCCCATTGGGTGTTGAAGAAAAAAGAGAAAAGGGAGGGTGCACCGACCTAGTGCATTACCACTGCTTCAGCTTGTGAATACCCAATTATTCTGAGGAGGGCTGCAAGACAGCAGATACTACTGAATGTATTCGGTCACACCACACATTGAGGAACCAGACACCTGAGCGCAGGAGAGTTTTCTATTGTGTTTGCCCATTGGGTGTTATTATACTATGACAGTGTTTCTCAACTTTTTTTTGTGAAAGGCTCCCTTTAAAATTCAGCACAATCTCAAGGCTTGGAGATGATTTATTCTTACAAAGCAAATACACCTTTGCACACTGGTACTGGCTAGTATTTCAGTGTTTTTCTTCTTCCTCACTCTGCAAATGTGACCCCAGTGCTGATGGAGAGGGGCAGGGAAGGGGGTGAACAATGTCCTCTTTATCAATCAATGAGGTCATCTGTTAGGATGGCCCACTGTGCTCAAAGTTGTAATGATGCACAAAAAAAAACCTGTGTCTTTGTCTAACAAAAAGGCAGGCTTGATCAACCCAGCTTGCTTGCTGACACTTTTTTGGTAATTCGGGACAATTTTTAGGCATTTTGCCAATGCACCCTGGTTGAAAAATGTTGTACTATGATGTAGAGTGTTCAGGTAATATATGCACTGTCCTCAACTACTCAGGAATACAACAGATGAATAGGAGAGTGGTTAAAAGTAGCACATATGGGCATGTGAGTGAGTGACCAGCACTAAAAGCAGCAGAATTTTTCCCAGAAACGGTGTTCCATCTCCTCTACAATTCTTTATGAATTCTCTATTGTCTATAGTTCTGTCTGAACATGTTCTTTAAACATTGCAAAAAAGGACCTAAAGCAAAAGCCTTTGATTGAATACTTATTAGTGAGCGACCTTTGATGGAAGGAGTGTAGAAATGTCATCAGCACACAAAGGATTCCTCAAAAAGGGATCCTTTTGAGGAATCCTTGGTGTGCCGATGACATTTCTACACTCTGATTATCTACGGTTTCCAGCTGGTGGTCATTACAGCACCCAGCATCACTACAACCATTTTCAGGAACGTTTGGACATTGATGGAAGGACACACTCAGGCAGACGTCACTGAGAGAGCAGCAAATGGAGATATATTTGACAGACTGCTGACACCCTTCATTTTAAACCAACACATGGATGTGGTGGCACACATATGGAGGAACTGAGCCTTCACTTTTCTCTGCAGAGAAGTCAGAATTTGCCAATCGGTCTGAGAGGCAAAGCTGTCATCTATGCTTCAGTCAATTGCATGTATTGGTTTTATCTGTCCATATGTGGGCAGCCTTAGCAAAGAGCCAAGTGTGTGTTTATGATCTCAGAATGGGGCGCGTTCGTAAAGACAAAATCTGACCCCCGGGCATATAGAGCACACAATCGCTCCAGCAGTAAACACAGAATTTTCTTCCTTACCCTCAGTGGCAGCTTCGCTGGGATACTCCGCCATGTTGTCCTTCTCTCCAGAATCGTTACGCCCGGATTGATCCGACTCCATTATCAGTGATTCTGTTGCTGCTCCTGTTGTATTATAAACCATTATTGGAATTATTGACAAGGTGTATATATAGAAATCATGCTACCCCCAGCTTCCCCACTCAGACTTCACTTCTGTTATCAGTAACATCACACAATTTACATTCAGAATGGAGGTCTATACATTACATTGTGGGGGGGGTCACAGAGCATTCCTGAGCTCCAGCAAGTCAGAGGTTACATAGAGAGTTCCCAGAGTCAGAGACCTGGTGTGTACGAGGACTTAAGGTAGGGGGGTGCCTATTGAGATTTAAGCTGGCTTTACACTAGTAGATTTTCAAGTGAACATTTGTACAAAATTCTTTGTACTTTTAATGATTGGATGAGTGTGGTTTGAAAGTACTTCAAAATTGTGTTTGCTTTAACATTCAATTTTGGAAAGAAACCACATACTTCTTTAGAAATTAGTTTGAGCGAAATAACTTTTCCATCCTGCTCCTTTCAATTTTCTTTTCACTGTGGTCTAAAATGAACCTCAATTTGACACCATTAAATGATGAGAAAATCAAACAAACCACATATCTAAGATATATACAATACTACATGAGACTGTCGCTAAATTACCCTATATGGAAAGATGGGAATAGGATTTGGGGGAAATGCTGGAAGCAGCGGAATGGGAGAAACTGGCTCAATTTAATTCTAAATCTTATATCAATGCCTCATTGACTGAGGCAAATTACAAAGTTACAGTGGTATTTCATGCCAGTGCGCTTGGTGTCCTCTAACCCGGGGGTCTCTTTCCAGGGTTTCTATGGATGCAGTCAAGAAGAAACAGTCCTTCAGACCTGGTGGACTTGTTTTAAAGTAAAGCCGTTTTGGGATTAATAAATTAAAATTTTATCTATTCTCTCACTCAGGTGAATCGAACCAAAAACCCACAGCAGGCCCTTTTAGGGAGGCTGAAATACCAGGATATGCGAGATGTCTGATCACATTTATATTTACAGCAGCCAGGATTTCCATTGCACAGTCCTGGAATTTCTCTATGGTCCCCTTTAAATTTGGCCCCTAAAGCCCAAATTGGCATGGATTAGGATCAAGGAACGCATGATGGCTATTCTTTGACAGGCTGGCCTATTTCTAGAAAACATGGGATCCCTGGATAAAAGGTCTCTCAGGACCCTCCTGATCTGGACAGAGAAACACTTAGAGGGTGGACGTCTTGTATCTCTTCTATTTCTTTCCCCCCTTTTTTTACTTTTTCTTTTTTATTCTCACTTCTTTCCACATGTTGGTTAGACTTTCATGCCATTGTTGGTCCTGTGAGACTTCTCTTTCATGTGAACTGGAGAAGTGCCAGTAGAAGTTCACAGAATCACATGGGTTGTAGTTAACTAAATGATACAACTTGAATCATAATACTATTTTATTGATGATTAAATCATTGTTTCCAGTAAGTTTAGGTTTTTTGCTGGTTACTTGACCAAACAATAGGTCACCTACTGTCCGTTTCTTGTTTTTTTTAAACTTACCTGCAATATATGTCACAATTGATCAAGAATTGGATGCTGTACTTATTGTGCCTGTTACTTTCTAATAAAAATGATTGGAAAAGAAAATCAAACAAACCTTCTTGGAGTGAAACATTTTGAACATAATTCTACTAGTATATAGCCAAGCTTTACTCTTAGGAACCAATGTTATGTACACCCTTCTATTTTAGGATAATTATTACTTCAAACTGACAGACAGAATTTGCTCTCGGACGCAGAATGTTCTCAGGTGTATATGCATAGCTATCATTGGACTATCACCCACCAGCCAAGATCCTGCAGAGAAAAACTGTATAATATGAGATGTGAATGGACTAAGAGCGTAAGGGGGAGCACGCCAGACTGGGCGAGGGGAAGGGGGGCAAGCCAGAGTGGGCGAGGGGAAAGGGGGCACGCCAGAGAGGGTGAGGTGGGGGGGGCACACCATAGAGGGTGAGGTGGGGGGGCACACCAGAGAGGGTGAGGTTGGGGGGGCACACCAGAGAGGGTGAGGTTGGGGGGGCACACCAGAGAGGGTGAGGTTGGGGGGGCACACCAGAGAGGGTGAGGTTGGGGGGGGGCACACCAGAGAGGGTGAGGTTGGGGGGGGCACACCAGAGAGGGTGAGGTTGGGGGGGGCACACCAGAGAGGGTGAGGTTGGGGGGGGCACACCAGAGAGGGTGAGGTGGGGCGGCACACCAGAGGGTGAGGTGGGGCGGCACACCAGAGAGGGTGAGGTGGGGCGGCACACCAGAGAGGGTGAGGTGGGGGGGCACACCAGAGAGGGTGAGGTGGGGGGGCACACCAGAGAGGGTGAGGTGGGGGGGCACACCAGAGAGGGTGAGGTGGGGGGGGCACACCAGAGAGGGTGAGGTGGGGGGGGCACACCAGAGAGGGTGAGGTGGGGGGGCACACCAGAGAGGGTGAGGTGGGGGGGGCACACCAGAGAGGGTGAGGGACAAACAAGAGAAGGCACGAAGCACAAGAAAAAGTGGAAAGGAAAAAAAGAAGGGGAGGAATGGTAAGGAAGCAAAAAAGAAAGGTTTACATGTCGTATACCGCATCTGCTCCCCCTCTTTGCGGAGAACTTTATAGACATAAGACTCCCCTGGAGCTGCTGGGTGGATCAGACACATTCTACAGTGCAGGTGCAGAAATATATACATTTACTCAGAAAGCAGAGAATACAAGCCCTTGTCCTTTAGATAAGAGATCTTTTAATCACATCATTATATGCTCAATGTTTTTCTTGTGGATTCTGTGCCCCCAAGATATTTTGGAGACAACAGTGGCTGCAGAAAATCCTGTTTGCATTCATCAGAGAGTTCTCTAATTTATTTACACAAAACTCCACTTCCATTAACAGCTCCTCAAATGTTTACGTCACATCTCTGTTTATAGGAAAAATATCCAATAATCCCCAATCATTTAGTTTAATCTTCTTATAATTTTGCCTTAACTGACCCCTCTCCCCTCATCAGCATGCTAATGAATGTTTAAGAGCTTACTTGGCACATGTATCCCAGGAAGGCCCAGGCTAGTTTTCAGCTTTCAGCGCTGTCGCACTTTGAATGACAACTGTTGCAGTCATGCTACACTGAACCCATATGAAATTTGTATCATTTTTTTCACACAAATAGAGCTTTTTCGGTGGTATTTAATCACTAATGGGTTTTTCATTTTTTGCTAAAACAAAAAAAATAGTTTGTTATAAAATTTTGCAAACCTGTAATTTCTCTCCTTTATTGATGTGCGCTGATAAGGCTGCACTGATAGATGGGACTGAGGCGGCACCGATAGGTGGCACTGGTTAGCAGTACTGATGGGCCCTGGTAGGCAGCACTGATGGGCACTGGTAGGTGGCACTGGTTAGCAGTACTGATGGCCCCTGGTAGGTGGCACTGGAGGGCCCTAGTTAGCACCACTGATGGTGACTGTGTGGGACCGATGTCCCTTTTACAGAAGTCAGTAATCTGCTTTTTTTTTTGCGTTCATGTACGCCCTCTCGGCACACCTTATTTATACCCAGTGAAATTTCTGGGTCTCTGTGAAATGAGGGCATATCGTGGCTGGTGGAAGGGGCCGGCATGGTGTTGTACATAGCTTCCTGATGACAATACTCCTCTCAAGAGCCCTCAGTCCCGATGCAAGCAGTAGGCTGGCTCTTTATGCAAATGTCTTGATGGGTAGATGTCAGTGTGGAGGAGTGGTTGTACATGAGAGGAGCCTGTACAAAGGGGCAAAACTAGAGTTGAGCTTTAATTGCAATTCATGGGCCTTTAGATACACAATAATGACAAAGCAGAAAACTTTGTTGAAAAGTAGAGTAAATCTAAAAACAATCTTTTGTAAAATTCGTTTTGGGTAATGTGAACTTTTTTATTGCTGGCTGTGTGCCTGCTGGGGAAACTCTCTCTCTCTTCATTCGGGTGACCATCATCAGGACAAAAAGTGATGGAAAATCTAAAATGTTACAGTTGTCGACAGAACAGGAAATGATGGAAAAATCATTCAGTGAGGACACCTGTTCTGTTGACAACTAAGAGGTAATTTCCCCTTAGTTTGGAAGATGGCTTCTTACTTCCTGTTGGGTCTTTGGGATAGGAAGTGAAAGGAAATTTCCCCAATGGTATACAGAAAATAAACAAATTTCCCATTCTATCCAAAACAACAGTTTTGGATTTCATATTCTTTCAGGGTTCATGCACATTTTCAACACTGCTGTTAGGGGTGTCTGGCATTTTTTTTTCTGCCCCTAAATGCCCCTCAAGGTTAGCCTGTGGGTCCATGCACACATAGGCGCTTAGGGGGATTTAGAGGCAGAAAACCCACTGCTAGTGCGTCCAGCAGCAGTGTTTAGGCAGAAAAATGCTTGACATGCGTAAATGTGCATTAATGCTAGACACATCAAAGCATTAATTAATTTAAAAAGCCAGAAAAGCAAATTATTCTGGCCAATGAAACAAATACCCAAGTGCTAAACGGGTTTTGCAAAATTGCTTCTGCCAAGAGGAAAGGTGGCTAGGAGAGATGGGCAAATGCCCTGTGTGCTGGAGCCTAGGTTTTTAGTCCGGGGAGAGGAGTTATTGTAACATTTGTCTGTAAAAGTGGAAATATTATCACACAAGGGATATTCTGGAAAGTGACGAGTAGACATAGTAGGTCTCTATGTGTGATGCAGTTAAAATTTATTTTATAAAAAGAAAAAGCCAACATGATGCAGCATGCAGACAGCACAGTGTGAAGAGAACCATTCACAAGAATGGGAAAGATTTTTATTGGGATTTGAAACCAGCAAAACCCTCCAGAAACACCACATCACAAGAGAACGGAGCCCAAAACATTCACCGAATCTCTTACCAGGTGCTGCCAACGGGTCATCCAAAGAGCTGTGAGAGAAACACACAAGACCTTGAGTGAAAGTGAGAACAAGCAAAGAGACTAAAATTGTATAAAATTCTATAAAAGTTTCTATAAACCTTGTATTGTCCACAGCCGCTGGTGCATGTTCCCTGTTCTCCTGAAACACAAAGTAGAATTACCATTTATTTTGTTGCGTTGGTATAGAATTAAACATTTTTTCTAAATCTTTATAGTGTTTAACATACAAAATTATCCACAAGGCTGCCAAAGGCTTAAAGATTTGTCAGGGACACTTTGCTGCTGAGCTACCTGGAGAACCTGTAACAGCACATCCCGTTTCAGGCTGACAACAGAAGACGCTGCCTTCCAATTAGCAGCAGTGTTGTCAGCCTAGCTTGTGTAGGTCTCCAGTAGTCAGGAAAGGCAGTCCAACACAGGAGGCTGACAACATTGCTGCTAATTAGGAGGCAGGGACTTAGCGTTGTCAGCCTGCAGTGGGAAGTGTCATTACTGGTAGGATCGCTGGGTAAAAAAACAAAAAAACTCTGCAACAGATAAACAACAAAAATAAATAAAATTGCCTGAAGTGTAACAAAGTTACATTATGAATAGATTGGAGAAGGATTAGAACACCTGTAATTTGTTATTGCTGTCTGTGCCCTGTTTGGGAGATTCACCTTATTTGACCCGTTTATCATTAACATCAAAAGTAAAAGAAATTTCCAAATATTTAGTTGACATCAGAACCCTAATAGAGGGGAAATCTTCTAATGAAGAGACTAATTCCGGTGACCCTTGTGACACACCGGGATTCGCTCACTTTTCCTCTAGTCCAATAGTGTTTTGACTATTGGACAGGAAGTGAAGGGAAATCTCTCCAATAGGACACAGAAGTTCCCCAACTGATGAGGGCTATATAGCCCTCCCTTACTCTAGCCAAACAAAAAAAAAAGAAGACTCATATCTAAAGTTATATTTACTTTTGGCTTATAGGGCAATCTTGTGATTCTGAGAATTCGAGCATACGTAAACCCAGCATTTCATATTCCTGACATGTGCCTGCTTTACCATGTACTTGTATGAAAATGTATCCTGTTCTCTTTGTATTTTATCCTTTGTGTAAAATCTCCGGTGTTCCTGCCAGTCCCTCTGCTTTCCTATTAAAAACTAAACTATACTAGGCAGGAGAGCACAGTGCGGTCAGTTCTCTAGTTGTGCTGGAAACTCAGCCTGCTCTCCTCCAATGATCAGACTTGTCCTGACACCCCCCCCCCCCTTCCACACACAGCCATTTACTGGGAAGATCAGTGTACTGCTACTTCTCCTCCCCCTCCCCCAGATCTTATGCAGCTGAGAACAGAGGATATGTGATCACTTATAAAAAAAAAAAAAAGGGGGGGGGAAAGGTATTTATAATGTGTTTTGTATCTATACACAAATGTTTTGCCTTTCATTTCAATTTTAAATTGAATGGGTTGTTTTACAAGGTGATTGTTTACAATTACTTTAATCTAAATGAGTTTGGGAGGAGGGGGATCAGGAAGGAAATATTTTTTTGTGAAAGAGAAAATGTGATGGCCATTAGTCATCTTTTCAGCCATATCAGCTCTGCCACTATGAGAGGAGTACATCGTCCCCTGATGCAAATCAATTCTATTTATTGTCAGCTAATTTGAATCCTTTCCTGTGAAAGCACAGAAGAGCCATTGTGCGCAAGGAGGTGCGAGGTACAGGAAGAGACTCAAATCAGCGCTGAAAAAGGACAAAAATTATATATACAGTATCTCACAAAAGTGAGTACACCTCTCACATTTTTGTAAATATTTTATTATATCTTTTCATGTGACAACACTGAAGAAATGACACTTTTTTACAATGTAAAGTAGTGAGTGTACAGCTTGTGTAACAGTGTAAATTTGATGTCCCCTCAAAATAACGCAACACACAGCCATTAATGTCTAAACCACTGGCAACAAAAGTGAGTACACCCCTAAGTGAAAATGTTCAAACTGGGCCTAAAGTGTCAATATTTTGTGTGGCCACCATTATTTTCCAGCACTGCCTTAACCCTCTTGGGCATGGAGTTCACCAGAACTTCACAGATTGCCAATGGAGTCCTCTTCCACTCCTCCATGATGACATCACGGAGATGGTGGATGTTAGAGACCTTGCGCTCCTTCACCTTCTGTTTGAGGATGCCCCACCGATGCTCAATAGGGTATAGGTCTGGAGACATGCTTGTCCAGTCCATCACCTTTACCCTCAGCTTCTTTAGCAAGGCAGCGGTCTTGGAGGTGTGTTTGGGGTCGTTATGTTGGAATACTGCCCTGCGGCCCAGAAGAGAGGGGGATCATGCTCTGCTTCAGTATGTCACAGTACACGTTGGCATTCATGGTTCCCTCAATGAACTGTAGCCCCTCAGTGCTGGCAGCACTCATGCAGCCCCAAACCATGACACTCCCACCACCATGCTTGACTGTAGACAAGACACACTTGTCTTTGTACTCCTCACCTGGCTGCCGCCACACACGCTTGACACCATCTGAACCAAATAAGTTTATCTTGGTCTCAACAGACCACAGGACATGGTACCAGTAATCCATGTCCTTAGTCTGCTTGTCTTCAGCAAACTGTTTGCGGGCTTTCTTGTGCATAATCTTTAGAAGAGGCTTCCTTCTGGGGTGACAGCCATGAAGACCAATTTGATGCAGTGTGCAGCGTATGGTCTGAGCACTGACAGGCTGACCTCCCACCCCGTCAACCTCTGCAATGCTAGCAGCATTCATACATCTATTTCCCAAAGACAACCTCTGGATGTGACGCTGAGCACGTGCACTCAACTTCTTTGGCCGACCATGGCGAGGCCTGTTCGGAGAGGAACCTGTCCTGTTAAACTGCTGCTTGGTCTTGGCCGCCGTGCTGCAGCTCAGTTTCAGGGTCTTGGCAATCTTCTTATAGCCTCAGCCATCTTTATGTAGAACAACAATTCTTTTTTTCAGATCCTCCGAAAGTTCTTTGCCATGAGGTGCCATGTTGAACTCCCAGTGACCAGTATGAGAAAGTGAGAGTGATAATACCACACACACCTGCTCCCCATTCACACCTGAGACTTTGTAACACCAACGAGTCACATGACATCAGGGAGGGAAAATGGCTAATTGGGCCCAATTTGGATATTCACTTAGGGGCGTACTCACTTTTGTTGCCAGAGATTTAGACATTAATGGCTGTGTGTTGAGTTATTTTGAGGGAACAGCAAATTTACACTGTTATACAAACTATACACTCACTACGTTACTTTGTAGCAAAGTGTAATTTCTTCAGTGTTGTCACGTGAAAAGATATAATAAACTATTCACAAAAACGTGAGGGGTGTACTCACTTTTGTGAGATACTTTATCTATAAATAATGTATAGACATACACACAATTATACTAAAAACTAAGTACACTCCATGGAAATAATGGAGTTTTTCAACATATTTGAAATGTTAGCTCTTTTTCTAATAAGTGCCTATGGGTGAAGGTGATATGCTTGAATAAGGACACACAAAAATTGCATTTTCAATTATTTATTCAACAAACTTATCAATAGATAGAATGGTGTATATGCTTGGCATCAAAAAGTGGACATTGTTCCCTTTAGCAGAAATTTCTTCTTGTAGACATTTTGCATAACTGCCCACCATCCTCTGCAATTATTTCAGCAAAATGTTTGACCTCTTCTCCATGCAAAAGTCCTTCAGTTTGAAATCCCAGTAAAAAATGTCAGTGGGGATCAAATCAGGGCTTTGACTAGACCAGTTTATAACCTTTGACAAAAAGTTTGCAACCACCCCCATTTATAACTAACCTTTGCAGTAAGATGCACATGGAAGGGCTTTGCATATCACAAACAACTTTTTCAGCACAGCTAGCCTACGAAAGAACCAATTTGACTCTGTCTAACAATCTATGTTAAAAACAGATGGTTTAGTTGCACACATTTGCAGGAATATGTGGATGCCGCAGTGCCTCGTCAAGGCTCCTCTGTATACTGCGGGCCAAAAACTCTATATTTGAGTGTCTCCAATTTGGAGCATATACAGTATAGCAGTGGATAAATTAAAGGTCACGTTTGCCTGGAGGGAGCCCACATTAGACACCCAGCAAAAGCACAATGGCAGCTTAAAGCATCCAGGTAAAAGGATGATGAAAAAAAAAATCTTCTGCTATTATGTACATTGTCTTATTGAGTTATTTTCACAGATTTTCCCCAATCCTCCTGAAGCGGGTTCCTCGCAAATCACAATGTTTTTAACACGATAAGAAGATTAATACTGACTGATGCCTTATAGCCCTATATATTCAATAATATGGTATAAGATGTCAGTTTGGGGATCCATTCAAAAAGGAAGATTACTGTATATACTCGAGTATAAGTCGTTCCGAGGATAAGTCGAGGCCCTAATTTACCACAAAAAATTGGAAAAAACTTATTGACCCGAGTATAAGACGAGGGTGAGAAATGCACAGCTACTGTAAGTGGAAAAGAGGGTCAACAATGCCCATTTGCAGCATCACTGTGCCCATTTGCATGCCTCACTGTGCCCATTTGCAGCCATAGGTACCCTGAACTTCAAACTCGGTAGTTAAAGATTACTAGATGCCCCCTAGCTGCAGCCAAAATTTGGGGTCTCTGAACCCAAAGGGTCCCGAAATGACATTGCTACAGATGGACACAGTTGACCGAATTTGGGGCCCCGTATCTCAGGGCCACTTGGTGCTAGGAACCCCAAATTTGGGGTTCCTAGCACCAAGTGGCCCTGAGATATGGGGCCCCAAAGTCAGTTCAGAAAATGTCAAGCACTTTTCTGCAGCAGAGAATGACATTTTCCGAACCGATTTTGGGGCCCCGTATCTCGGGGCTACTTAGTGCTAGGAACTTCAGCTTTGAATATGTTGTGGATATGTTGTTCCACTGGGTTTGCACACCAAATTTGGGGTTCCTAGCACCAAGTGGCCCTGAGATACAGGGCCCCAAAGTCGGTTCGGAAAATGAAATTTTTTGCTGCAGAAAAGTGCTTGACTCGAGTATAAGTCGAGGGGGGCACTTTCAGCACAAAAAAAGTGCTGAAAAATTCGACTTATACTTGAGTATATACGGTATATACTAGAATGTCTTGTTTTAATAGTGTATGTGGATGATTTTATGTGTAAATAAAAAAAAATCCTATTTTAAGTGATGAAATCCAGCTGTGATCCTTGGGTCCAGCAAATTAAATTTGGCACTTTTCATCTGCTCCACCCACTTGAGTCATTTGTACTACTACATGAGGGTGAGTGTTCCTCATGATGCGGCTTTATCCATGTTGTAAAAGGATACCATCATAATGCATAAGATTAAACTTCAGGTGCTTGCCCTAAATGTCCATCTGAAATTGGCACTTTTTATGATAAGGTCTGGGAATGCCCAACTTTTCACATGGTCAGCAGTCACAGATTTTATGAGTTCACTACCAAATATACCCAATATTTGTAATCACTCTATATGCTTATTGGGTTACTTAGAGGACTCTGACCTTCCTAACTATACTAAACTCCTGTTGTGTCTGGTATTCTTCTAAGCAAAAAAAAAAAAAAAAAAAAAAAAAAGTTATACTACGTTGAAAATCACCAAACCCTCCTACTCTAACACACTGGTTTAGATTTCTTAACCAAGTATTACCCATGTATAAATTAAAGAGGAGCTCCAGTCTCTCCCCCCAAAAATTAAAAGTCAGCAGCTACAAATACTGTAGCTACTATAAGGACACTTATTTGCCCCTGGATGCAGCACTGTCCTCACCCAAGCTGATTCTTCAATCAGCTTCAAATGCAGACACCAGCATCCTGACCAGGGGAAACTGGCAGTGAAGCCTTGCAGCTTCACAGCCAACTTCCAACTGCCCAGGCATGAGCCACGCTGCGACTTTTGATTGATCCTGCAGGATTCTTGGACCCGTGATGTGTCCCAGAAGGCGGCAGGGGAAGGAGGGGGGGTGGGTCAATCTCCTCAGATCTAGTGGATCTGATTCTGTATTAAAAGGATTTTTAATACAGAAATGGATTTTTAATACAGAAATGTTGGCTTACTGAAACGTATGTCCATGTACAGTACAGTATGCACTGGTTGTGCTCCATTTGTATGAATTACTACTATCAATACGGCGTGGCCAATTAAGCACAGTGATACCATGATCATTAAACCAGGTGTTGGTACTTTTGGGAGTGTGGGCAAGTGCCCAGTCCTGCTGGAAAACCAAATCAGCATCTCCATAAAGCTGGTCAGCAGAGGGAAGCATGAAGTGCTCTAGAATTTCCTGGTAGAGAGCTGTGCTGACTTTGGGCTTAAAAAAATACAGTGGATCAACACCAGCAGATGATATGGCTAATTTTTTGAGATGCACCTGAATAAGGCCCAGTTTACAACATAAAAATACAAGTAACCATGTAGCAGGTTTTCACAGAGTGTAAAGTGTCGAAGCTCTGCCTGCCTTCCGCAGCTCCAGAGGAATTTGTATATTTAATTTTCTCCCCTTTATGACTCCATTAAAGGCATACAACTGACAGCAAGATTTACCCTACTTAAATAGAGGCTGTATATTCCAGTGCTGCTTAAATTGTGTTTGTATTAGACATAATCTTCCAGAGAACACTTCAGATTATTACAATACACAGATCTCAGAGAACACATAATTCCCAACTTCAGGACACAAAATCTTGCTTCAATTAAACTTCTTTGAAATGACCATTAATTAATCAACACAAAATGCTCAATGTATCGTTTTTGGGATCATCCCAATTTGTAAGATTATACTCCACTTTTAGAGGAGTGCAATGGGGGATTCAGTAAAAATTACTCACAAATATTTAAAGGGAAGTTAACATATTTAGCCCATATAAAAACACTAGACTATGGTCTAATACTCTACTTTATGTCACTTTATAGGAGAGCATAAACTGAAGTTCAATCTGCTCATGTTTTGCCTTCCTGGTTCCCTTCTCAAACAACATGCCAATTAAAATTTCAATCACTTAATGACCGAGCCTATGAGATTTGTTGTTTACAAGTCAAAAACAGTTTTTTTTTTTGCTAGAAAATTACTTAGAACCCCCAAACATTATACATTTTTTTTCTAACACCCTAGAGAATAAAATGACGGCTGTTGCAATACTTTGTCACACCGTATTTGGGCAGCGGTCTTACAAGTGCACTTTTTTTTGAAAAAAATACACTTTTTTGAATTAAAAAATAAAACAGTAAAAGTTAGTCCAATTTTTTTTTTTATATAGTGAAAGATAATGCTACGCCGAGTAAATTGATACCCAACATGTCATGCTTCAAAATTGCGCCCGCTCGTGGAATAGTGACAAACTTTTACCCTTAAAAATCTCTATAGGCGAGGTTTAAAAAATTCTACAGGTTGCATGTTTTGAGTTACAGAGGTCTAGGGCTAGAATTATTGCTCTTGCTCCACCGATCGCGTTGATACCTTACATGTGGTTTGAACACCGTTTTCATATGCGGGCGATACCCGCATATGCGTTTGCTTCTGCATGCAAGCTCGTCGGGATGGGGCACGTTTAAAAAATGTTTGTTTTCTTTTTTTTTACACTTCTTAAAAAAAAAATGTTTCACTTTGATTCCTATTACAAGGAATGTAAACATCCCTTTTAATAGAAAAAAAAATCACGACAGGACCTCTTAAATATAAGATCTGGGGTCAAAAAGACCCCAGATCTCATATTTACACTAAAATGCAATAAAAAAAAAAAAAAAATACAAAAAAAAATGGCCCTTTAAGAGCTATGGGCAGAAGTGACCTTTTGACGTCGCTTCCGCCCTGCAATGATATGGAGACTGGTGGGGGCCATCTTCCCCTCACACGTCTCCATGTCATGGAAGGGACAACATCCGATCGGCTCCAACGCTGCGGAGGGCACCGGAGCACGGCGGATAAAAGTGATCTTGCAGCAAATCCGCCACAGAGACCACTTATCTTGAAGTGGACCGCTCGCTGAAGAGGAGGATACCGGGGTTATGGTGGTTAGTGGTTAAATAAAACTATGTTTACTCTACAGGCCATATTTTAGATTTTGTAACATCACTGGATCTGTGTGCTTCTCTATGTAATAAAAATCATGGCTGGTGGAAGGGGCCAGCAGGGTGTTGTACATAGCTTTCTGAAACACAGCACCCGCCTCAGTACTTCTCTCAAGAGCCCTCAGACC
Organism: Lithobates septentrionalis; assembly: GCA_037952835.1. Classification (NCBI taxonomy): domain Eukaryota; kingdom Metazoa; phylum Chordata; class Amphibia; order Anura; family Ranidae; genus Lithobates; species Lithobates septentrionalis. Next base: position 68,560 of record JBBDGP010003458.1, on the reverse strand, counting down.
TGATGCAGGTGGTGGTCTCTTGAGAACAATTATGTAAAGACTGAAGGGAAGGCTTGCTTAGTAGTTGTGCATCTTTTCACATTTATTTTGGTAAACACCAAATTTTTTTTTTTAAAAGTACTACAAATATTTTTGTTTGATCATCTAAATATTGCATATTAATCTATATTCTTATATTCATTCTGCAGGTAAAGCTTTAAAGCACCTTTTTACAATAGCATCTGAAATCCTTGGCGTCACCAGCATGGGGCCTGAGGGGACCATGACCCCCCCCCAATTTTACTGCGTGCCCCCCCAAGTTAAGTACTGTCTGTGAATGTCAGTTACTAATAACCATGGCCGCCGGCTGGGCCCGCCCGTATGACTGTCAGAGGAGTCTAAGCCAGTAGTAAGCCGGGCTAGCTACTAGTTCAGGTGACGTTGCGGTCGCACGACAGCCGCCGCTGTTGCTTATGGGAGTTGTAGTGTAGTCCGCTGCGCGGCTGCATGTTCAACCTAGTTCCTTGCTCCCGGGGGGTGGAGTCTGGAGTCAGTCTAAGGAGAGGAGAACAGCAGCGTAGCCCGCCTGAGCTTGGCGCCTGCGTGCTACAATAACTCCGATTCGCCGCCGACCGGTCGGATATTGCCTGGCTTGTCACTGCCTGGACACCACACCACGTCATGTGGCTGGTCTGGGCGCACCTGGTGGCTGCAGTAGTGGAGTGGAGACCCAGGAGGAGCATCAACATCACTGACCGTGACCGACCCTCACGACTGGAAGAAGCAGTGGCAGCAGTGCAAGGAGGAAGGACTGGAGAAGGTGGAAGAGAGAGAGGACCCATCCTGTCCTGCTTGCCAAGGTGAGAGACCTGGCTTGCTGTCCCTGACACCTCCTTACAGGATCGATTTCCCCCCCAGCCCCCCCATACACCTGACCTCATCTACCTTTCCCATCATGGCCTGTGATTTCTGCTGGGAGTGGGACCTGCCCATGGCCTCCTGTGATTCCTGCTGGGAGGCGGAGCTGCCCATGGCCTGTGATTCCTGCTGGGGGCTGGAGCTGCCCAAGGCCTACAGGCCAGCAGGACCTCCGACCCACATGCCATGGTCGGTCGGCTCCCAGCAGGACCCACAGGTCAGTGGCCAGCAGGACCCACAGTCCGCTCCCAGCAGGACCTACAGGCTGCGGACCTGTGGGTCCTGCTGGCCATTAGCCTAGGGTGACCATAAGTCCCCAGCACCGCTGGATTACAAATATCTCCCGCTTACACGGCATGGCGGTACTTCAAATTACAGTGGCCACCGGGTAAGTGAGAGATCCTTGCTCTGTGTAATCCGGCGGCGCTCCCCCCCTCTACCGGGCACCGGTGAGGCTGCATAGACAGGCACCGGTGAGGCTGCATAGACAGGCACTGATGCATTATTTTTGTTAAACCTCCTTTTTTGCTATTAACATTAAATTATGTTAAAACATTGAATTACATTTCTCTTGCTTCATAACATCAATATGTTGGCACCACCAGCTTTCAACTTGAGTAGAGCACTGAATTCAATAAATAGGCGCCAGAGCTGCAAAACGCACCCTTGCGGCGTGATCAGGGACAGGTTCAGACCAGGCGTTCGTGTTGGCGGCGTGACAGCATGTTTCATGTTTATGCGTTTGATGCCCATTGTCAGGAATATTTCATGTTTATGCTTTTTGTTTGCATTGTCAGGAACATTTCATGAATATGCGTTTGATGCACATGGATATATATATATATATATATATATATATATATATATATATATATAGAGAGAGATATATATATATATATATATATATATATAGAGATATATATATATATATATATATATATAGAGAGATATATATATATATATATATAGAGAGAGAGAGAGATTATATATATATATATATATATATATATATATATATATATATATATATATATATAGAGAGAGATTATATATATATATATATATATATATATATATATATATATATATATATATATATATATATATATATATATATATATATAGAGAGAGATATATATATATATATATATATATATATATATATATATATATATATATATAGAGATATATATATATATATATATATATATATATATATATATATATATATATATATATATATAGATAGATAGATATAAATAAATTTGCATTTCCTGTCGCATCATGGCAGCATACACCTATGGGTTGTGGCTCCGGCCCCGCAACCTGATAGGACCGCGTAGCTATTAAAGTCTGAGAGAGCCCCTGCCCCAGCATTCTCCTTTTTTTCCTCACCTGTCAAGGACCGAAAACATGCATCCCTTACCTAAAACATTCGCCCCAGCCAGGTTCTAGCCTCTCCTGGGTGGAAGTCCTATCCTGTACAGCCTCTAAATGAGCTCAATGGAAGGAACCCCACTCTGATGGTCTCAGGGGTATGTTACAATACATTACAAACCTTAAACAGGTTTATGGATCGCAGCGGTCTCCAGCTCCTTTCTGTGCACCTGTGGGTAACTTCCCCTCCTGTCTGCCTCCATAGCTCCAGCTTGTCAGGACATCCCACTTTCCAGCTTCCAAAATGGCGTCGGAGGCCTCAGAGCGCATCTGAGCATGCTCGAGCGTGACGTCATCACCCCAGGACGGCGGCAAGTTTAAAAATGCTGTAATGTCAGCATTTTCTTGTCTCTTCTCTCCTGAGCCTGTAAGGGGGAATTTTGACCGGATTTCTTTTGCTACTCTACCCAGCTGTTCTACCCTGTCTCTCTCTTGCTATCTCCACGCCCAGGTAAGATCTATGATGGCTTTTTTCTTTGCTTGTTTACTATCTGCTATCCCATGCATGCTAAGCCACCTATATAATTATAGGTTGATTCATCACCTTTCATGGAGACCGTTGCCCAGGTAGACCATCGCCAGCCTACTAGGTAAGAGGGGATGATGGGTAAGTATGAAGAGAAGGAAAAAGAGAGCCCGCACTAATGCTGTTTAAATTGAACAGCCCCACCAGGTCTTCCAGATCGTCACATTCAAGACGAGGGGAGCCTTCAAGAAGGAGCCGCTCAAGCCACAGGCAGAGTCGCTCAGAGCGCGGCAGAAGTCGCTCAAGTCGCAGAAGCCGCTCAAGTCGCAGGAGGAGCAGATCAAGTCGCAGGAGAAGCCGATCAAGATCAAGGCATAGTCGCTCCCACCACAAAAAAATCCCCTGCGTGCAGGAAATCTCCTGTCACCCAGCCTTCCCGTCCACCCGGGAACTCCTGCTGGATTTGCGGTGCTACAGCACTTCCAGACAAACTGGCCTATCGCACATGTTTCATTGAGGCAACTAAGGACAGAGAAACAGAGGCAAGAGAACCAATTGATCCATCACCACAAGTCGCAGAGCCAGAAGCCAGCAGACCTACCCTGTTTCCCCGAAAATAAGACCTAGCGCGATTGTCAGTGATGGCTGCAATATAAGCCCTACCCCCCAAATAAACCCTACCCTGTTTCCCCGAAAATAAGCCCTACCCTGAAAATAAGACTTACAATGACTTTAACTAGGGCTTATTTGGAGGGTAGGGCTTATATTGCAGCCATTACCGACAGTCACGCTAGGTCTTATTTTCGGGGAAACAGGGTATACAAAGTACCTCATCCACTGCCCCATCATCATCAAAGACGTCAGACCCTCTCTCTGACACTGATGATCTAGAGGCATCCACCGGCTTCGACTTCTCATTGATCGACCCATTCGTGAAGTCAGTAAAAGAGGCGATCGACTGGGTGGAAGAAAAAGAAACTCCTCAAAAAGTGAGGAAATACTTTCCAAATCTTAAAAAAGACCCAGAGAACTTCCCGTTCATTGAGGAACTTGAGGATCTAATTAAGGATGAGTGGCAAAAGCCAGAGAAAAAAACTGGCCTCAGCAACAGATTATCAAAACTCTATCCACTTAAAGAGCCTAACGTCAACCCACTAATATCTCCTCCAGTGGTCGACTCCTCCCTAATGCGCCTCGCCAGGCACGTAACACTTCCAATAGAGGATGCAGTCACATTCAAAGACGTCCTGGATAGAAAGATCGATCTGGATCTTAAGAGAACCTACCTCTCGGCAGGTGGCGCTTGCAGGCCAGCAATAGCATTGGCTGCCGTCGGTAAGGCTATCTCAAGCTGGTCCACGATGGCCGAGAAGCTGGTATCGGAAGGAATAGAGCAGGAGAAAGTTATCTCAGCACTCCAAGAACTTAGTCTTGCAGGCGACTTTGTCGCAGAAGCCTCTGTGGATATAATTAAAACCACTTCAAGAGCAATGTTAAGCTCAGTAATGGCCAGAAGGGCGCTCTGGTTAAAACCCTGGTCGGCAGATCCCTCCTCAAAATCCAATTGGTGCAAAATACCCTTTGATGGCGTAAACCTTTTTGGAGAAAAACTGGACGTGGCTATTTCTAAAGTCACGGGGGGAAAATCGGGACTCATCCCTTCAGATAGGAGGCCCAGGCAGCAGAGACCACCGGTTTCTAGAAGAAATCTGCCAGATAAATACAGAGAGGCAAGATCCTACAGGCCCGGAAAAGAGTATAGGAGGAACTGGAAGAATCCCCAGTCATCATTCCTCAAGCTCCAAAAGTCTAAGACCCCTGCGTCAGGGGAACAAAAGTCTTTTTGAAGGTGCGTCCGCCCAACCAGCTTTAGTGGGGGCCAGACTCATGAGTTTCAAGCAGGTCTGGGCGGATACAATAAAGGACCCATGGACGATAGACACTGTCCAGTTCGGCCACAAATGGAAATTCAAGACACGGGCTCCAAGAGACCAATTCTCTGTAACCAGATTACCTGCATCTCGGGAAAAAAGGATGCTACTGACAAAGTACGTCCAAGACCTGTTACAAAAGGAAGCCATAGTGGAAGTTCCAATATCCCAAAGGTCAACGGGATTCTACTCCCCGTTGTTTCTGGTGAAGAAGAAATCGGGGGATCTACGCCCTGTCTTAGATCTAAAGAATCTCAATCGCTCAATCTTAGTCGAGACATTCAAAATGGAGAGCCTCCAGTCAATTCTTCAGGCCATGAATATCGGGGATTGGATGCTTTCCGTCGATTTACAAGACGCCTATCTGCACGTCCCCATTCACATCTCATTCCAAAAATTTCTCCGCTTTGCGGTAGGTCTACATCATTTTCAATTCCGAAGCCTCCCGTTCGGGATCTCCACCGCTCCAAGGACATTCACAAAAATCTTACTGCCAGTAATAGCCTTACTAAGAGAACAAGGATTGAGGGTCCATCATTACCTGGACGACATCATTTTGCTAGCAGACAATCAGGATTCCCTTCTACTGCATCGATCCATTCTGATTACCACCCTACAAAACTTCGGCTGGATCATAAACTGGGGGAAAAGCAATCTGCAGCCCACTCAGAGAATGATATTCCTGGGGGCGGAACTAGACACCCGTCTCAATACGGTGGAACTTCCGCAGGAAAAAATTCCCAGCCTCATTCAGAAGGCAAGAAAGTTATTAGCCTCTACCACACTACCAGCCCGGGAGTACCTCAGCATACTGGGGTCATTCTCAGCAACCATCCCAATGGTACAATGGGCCCAATGGAACACCAGACCTCTGCAAGCATCATTGTTAAAACAATGGAACGGGGTATCATTGTCTCAGCCGATCGTAGTCCAGAAAGAAATAAAACAATCACTCTGGTGGTGGACCAGATTGAACAATCTGAAGAGATGCAGGCATATAGTCCCTCTTCCTCAGGAAATAATCACTTCAGACGCCAGCCTGAAGGGCTGGGGGGCACACTACCGCCATCACGCAGTCCAGGGCCTTTGGACATTCAGAACACAGAACGTGGTTTCAAATATATTGGAGATGAAAGCAGCTTTCCAAGCTCTGTTAGCCTTCAGCCCCCTCCTCAGGGGGAAAGAGGTCCTGCTAAAATTGGACAACAGAGTGGCAGTTGCCTATATCAACAGGCAGGGGGGCACCAGGAGTCGCTCCATGATGCGGGAAGTCCGTCCAGTCTTCGAGTGGGCACAGCTGAACCTGTCGGGATTAACGGCAGCGTATGTCCCAGGAGTCCAAAATCAACTAGCCGACTCTCTAAGTCGCACCTTTGTATCAAACAACGAGTGGGCCTCAAGTCACCAAGCCTTTACCCTCATAACCCAGACCTGGGGGATACCGGATATAGACCTGGCGGCAACACCGGTCAACACGAAATGCCAGAGATATCTAGCCAGAATTCCTTTCCCATCGGCAGAAGGCACGGATTGCCTACAACACGACTGGAACTTCCGTTTGGGGTACATATTTCCGCCAACACCACTCATTCCGAGATTCTTACTCAGACTCAAGAGGTCGAAAGCCACAGTGCTAGCAGTCCTCCCATTTTGGCCGAGACGACCATTGTTTACGACGCTCCTCCAATTGAGCACAGCAGAACCACTGACACTCCCAATGACAGCGGATATACTGTCGCAGGGGCAACTCCTTCACCCATTTCCGGAGAGGCTGCATCTAACAGCATGGAGATTGAAAGGACTAGGTTCTTAGTCCAAGGTTGCTCCCAGAAAGTGATAGACACTCTCCTCCAGGCCAGAAAATCCACGACCAATAAAACCTATAAAAGGGTCTGGGAGAGTTTTCTCTTAGTCGCACAACAGCAATCCTGGAACCCGGCATCTCCATCAGTTCCTCAGATCCTCGAGTTTCTCCAGTTAGGTCTAGATAAAGGTCTTAGGTCTAGTACCCTGAAGGTACATGTATCAGCCCTATCCGCTATGACAGGAGTGAAATGGGCTCAAGAACCTCTCATCATCCAATTTCAGAAGGCTTGCTTAAAGCTGAGACCACCTAGGAAACCTTCCTTCCCGACATGGGATCTTTCAGTAGTGTTGGAAGCCTTATCCCATGAGCCATTTTTTCCGTTAGAGAATGTTTCCCTGTGGGACCTAACTCTCAAAGTCACTTTCCTAATAGCAATTACATCAGCTAAAAGGGTATCGGAAATTCAGGCCTTACAGGCTAAGGAACCATACTTGATGTTCTATCCAGACAAAGTAGTCTTAAAACCATCGGATCGCTTCATCCCGAAAGTGTCATCATCTTTCCACTTTAACCAAGAACTATGTCTCCCCACCCTATCCACAGAACAGGGTGATCCACATCCGCTTGACATAAAGTCGAATATCCAGGCCTACCTCCTGGCAACCAGCAATTTAAGGAAGACAGAGGACCTACTGGTCATTCCTCATGGGTTTAGAAGAGGACAAGCAGCAACCTCTCGCACCATCGCAGCATGGTTGGTGAAGATCATTAAGAGAGCTTACGCATCTAACAATGCACGAGTACCTGAGGGCTTAAGGGCACACTCCACAAGGGCAATGGCGACCTCCTGGGCGGCCTACTGCAGGGTATCAGCCGAAACCATCTGCAAAGCAGCCACTTGGTCTTCGAAAACCACTTTTATCTCTCATTATAAAGTGGACTCCGCTAGATTGTCCACGGTAGAATTTGGGAGAGCAATTATTCAGGCTAACTCCTCAATACCTTCTAAATAAAAAACTTATCTTTTGCTCATACCCACCCAGTTTGCGAGTTATTCCCCATAGGTGTATGCTGCCATGATGCGACAGGAAAACGGAAAATTGTATACTCACCTTTCCGTAATTTTCCTTTCCTGTCGCATCTCATGGCAGCATACAAATGCCCACCCATCTGAGGTGAGGTATATATACACGGAGAATGCTGGGGCAGGGGCTCTCTCAGACTTTAATAGCTACGCGGTCCTATCAGGTTGCGGGGGCGGAGCCACAACCCATAGGTGTATGCTGCCATGAGATGCAACAGGAAAGGAAAATTACGGAAAGGTGAGTATACAATTTTCCGTTTTTATGGTTGGCCCCCCTACTTTTGTCCTTGTCCCCCCATGTGCCAGAGACGCCACTGTCTGCAATGTGAGCTCATTTGTAATTAAAAAAAAGCTAGAGCTTACAGAACTCAATAGCTCAAACTGAAGTAAATTGAAGGAGTAATGCTGGCATTACACCCATAGAATTTTGTTAAAACATTCATGCGAGTAAGTATCACTCATACAGCCATTCAATGGTGCCTGCATGACTTCACTACTTTTGAATGACTTTCGCTAGAGTACCACTTCAAAGTCTTGATTTTCGTAGAATGAACGTTCTAACTCCAGTTTAAATTTGACAAGCACATGCGCATAAGACTAGTTATGATTTTTCTTGACCCAGAGCAAATTCAACTATTAGAAATTTAGTAGTTCTCACTAGATTCAACTAGATTTAACTATAATTGATTGATCCTTTGAATCCTTTGAAACTGACTGTTGAATAGTCACCATGAACTCTTAGATAAATCGAGTAACCGCTCCAAAATTGACAATTTTCTATTGAAATTCTACAGGTGTAAGGCAAGCTTAAGAGCCAAGACTACACACTGTATGGCTCTGTGGTTTCAATTGGCCAGAGGGATCTTTAAATAAAAGGCAGGTACCCCTGTGCTCTCGCTCTTTAGTTAATCCATAGTGCTCTGGGGATTCTTTGTCAATAGTGCAGGACTAAATGTTTCATAATGTGGCCCTGTCAGTCCAATGGGCATTTGATTATCCCAGTGTTACAACATAACACTAAAATCTCCAGTCTGTCTCCGCAGAGAATAGAGGTGTGCATGGCGTCCTTGCTGACAGCACAGGAGCCCTGGAACAAATCAATGTGTATACAACGTTCATAGAGTTGTGCAACAAAATGTGGAAGGTCATGTGTTCCTCCAGCTCCATGCCAGCTTGTGAAAGCATTACAATCATTATTATCATTCCTGAGAGTAACTCCATAATTTCCACCGACAGGACCGTAAAGTTCTGAACACAGTGGTCTAAAAACAGCCAAAGAACAAACTAAATCACATAGCAATAGAAGGATAAAATTAAATAATGCAGAGGGAACAGCGACAGACAACCCACAATAATTTTCAGATACAGAAATGTATACAGCATTATACATTCAGCATTATACATTCAGATACAGCAACATTCTATTGTTAATCAATTGTCAGAACCCTGCCCGGAGATTTGATGCGCTTACCAAAAAGAGGTACCATTCTTGCTTATGGGCAAAAAGGCAATGCTAAGGCGGAGAGGATCCAGAGAAATATGGAGTAGAGTGAAAGTAGAAAAAGAGGGAGAAGAGAGAGGAAGAAAGAAAAAAATAAATATAAAAGTGGGGGGGGGGGGGGCATCTCTGTCCCGGAGGCTCACTCTGGGTATATTAACACATTGTTTTGTGTTAAAGTTCTAGGAAACGCGTAGGTGGTTGTGCCAATGCGAAATAGTCTAGACTTTTATACAAAGCAGGTGATAATGATCATCAATTTCATATATAGGTTGAAATACAGTCATTTATTGAAACTAGAACAGCTGTGTGGGAAGCTTAAAACTGGGTGAGAGTCAGTAAAATTTGCTATTAAGGCGAGATTGTGGAAGATGTTTCATGTCATAGGTCATCCACCGTGCCAGGACTGAGCACAGCAACAAGACACAGCAGTTATACAGCATTAGCAAGGTCTCTCCCAGGTAAAAATGTAAAAGCAGACTGGGGTTTCAGGATGTGCTGTTCAAGCTCTTTTTAAGAAGCAAAGAGAAATGGGCAACATTGAGGACCCAGTGGTTGCCCAAGGAGACTTAATGTAGCAGATGAAAGATGCATCATGTTTTTTACCTTTCAACATCAGAAGATGTCCAGCAGTGCCAGAAGCACAGAACTGGTGGAAACCAGTGGGACCCAGGTACACCCATCTACTGTTTGGAGAAGTCTGGCCAGAAGCGGTCTTCATGGAAGAATTGCGGCCAAAAAGCCATACCTCCAACTTGGTAACAAGGCTAAGCAACTCAACTATGCACGAAAACATAGGAACTGGGGTGCAGAAAAATGTCAGGAGGTGCTCTAGACTGATAAGTAAAAATTTTAAATATTTGGCTGTAGCAGAAGACAGTTTGTTCACCGAAGGGCTAGAGAGCGGTACAATGAGTGTCTGCAGGCAACAGTGAAGCATGGTAGAAGTTCCTAGCAAGTTTGGGGCAGCATTTCTGCAAATGGAGTTGGAGACTTAGTTAGGATCAATGGTGTTCTCAATAATGAGAGATATAAGCAGATACTTAACCATTATGCCATACCATCAAGGAGGACAGCGATCGACCCAAAATGTATTCTGTAGCAGGACAATGACCCGAAACATACAGCCAATGTCATGTAACTATATCTTCAGCATAAGGAGGAAGTAGTCATCCTAAAAGTGATTGTTTGGCCCCCACAGAGCCCTGATCTCAACATTATCAGTCTACATCCACAGAAGATCTGTGGTTAGTTCTCCAAGATGTTTGGACAACCTACCGGTTGAAAAACTGTCTGCAGGAGTACTTAGAAGAATTGATGCTGGTTTAACCCCTTCCCGACGAGCGTACACAGATGTGCGTACTCTGCTTTCAGCCCGCAGCTGCAGGTACTGTTTTTTAGAACCGGCGATCGGCTTTCCAAGTATAACAACCGATGCGGCAAAAAGCCGCTCAGCTGTTATACCGGAGGAGCGGGAGGGGACGTCCCCCCCCTCCCACCGCTCTTACCGGGCCTCCTGATCTACCGGGAGGCCCGATCACCAACTCGCCCCCTCCGGCGGCTACTGACAGTCTGGAATGAAGCCGTAAGCGGCTTCGTTCCAGCCTCCTAATTGTAAACGCGGAAGCGACGTCATGACGTCACTTCCCGTTTATTCGGCTGCCAATGGTGCCGGTTTAAAAAAAATATATACAGTATTCAGAATCACCGAAAACGGCGATCTGAATACTGTGAAGTCTAAAAGACCCCCGATCCCTCCTTAAAGTGTACCTGTCACCACCTATTACTGTCACAAGGGATGTTTACATTCCTTGACACAGCAATAAAAGTGATCAAAAAAAAAAAAATTTTAAACACAATTTATAAATATAAATAAAAAAAAAAAAAAAAAAAAAATTTTCTTAAGTGCCCCCGTCCCCACGAGCTCGCACAGCAAAGAAAACACATACTGAAGTCGCACCTGCATATGTAAATGGTGTTCAAATCACACATGTGAGGTATCGCTGCAATTGTCAGAGCGAGAGCAATAATTCTAGCACTAGACCTCCTCTGTAACTCTAACCTGGTAACCATAAAAAAAATTGAAAGCGTCGCCTATGGAGATTTTTAGGTACTGTAGTTTGTCGCCATTCCACGAGTGCGTGCAATTATAAAGCGTGACATGTTTGGTATCTATTTACTCAGTGTAACATCATCTTTCACATTATACAGAAAAAATTGGGCTAACTTTTTTTTTTTAATTCATAAAAGTGTCCCTTTTCCCAAAAAGTTGCGTTTAAAACACCGTGTGATAAAAAATATTGCAACAATCACCATTTTATTCTCTGCTAAAATTATTTATATATATATATATATATATATATATATATATATATATATATATATAATTTTTTTGGGGGGCTCCAAGTAATTTTCTAGCAAAAAATACGGATTTTAACTTGGAAAACACCAAATGTCAAAAATAGGCTTAGTCATGAAAGGGTTAAAGCCAAAAGGGTGGTTACACCAATAATTGATTTGATTTTATCATCTGTTCATTTACTTTACATTTTGCATTCTTATTCACTGCATATTTTTTCAACTACAGCTGCCTAAAACGTTTACACAGTAAGGGCCGGTTCACACTGAGGCAGCACGACTTGCAGCGCGACTGCCTCAGGCGACCCAGGACACGACTCAGCGGCGACTTGCAAAACAATTTCTGTATAGAAGTCAATGCAAGTCGCCCCCAAAGTAGTACAGGAACCTTTTTCTAAGTCAGAGCGACTTGCGTCACTCCGATTAGAACAGTTCCATTGCACAGAACGGGACGCTACTTGTCAGGCGACTAGGTCGCCAGACAAGTCGTCCCAGTGTGAACCGAGGCTAATATACACTCACCGGCCACTTTATTAGGAACACCTGTTCAATTGCTTGGTAACACAAATTACATGGCAGCAACTCAATGAATTTAGGCATCTAGATGTGGTGAAGACAACTTGCTGAAGTTCAAACCGAGCATCAGAATGGAGAAGAAAGGGTATTTAAGTGACATTATACCCAGGTTCACTCTGAGCTGCGGGAATGAAGCAGTGCGAGTTCAGCTGAACTCACGATTTCACTCCAGCACGTCAGTCTCGATTTCGACGGCGATTTCACAGACATCTGTGCCTGTTTCTGCACAGATGTCAATAGAAATAGCACCCCAATATCGCAAAAAGTAATACAGAAACTACTTTTTGAAATCGGTGTGGCGCCGCAAATTCAGCGCTGCACTGATTAGGACAGTGCCATTGCTGCCAATTGCCGCCAATTTTACATGTCAAATCGCATGTCAAAACGCACCAATGTGAACCAGGGCTAAATGTGGCATGATTGTTGGTGCCAGATGGGCTGGTCTGAGTATTTTAAAAAACTGCTGATCTACTGGGATTTTCATACACAACTATCTCTAGGGTTTACAGAGAATGGTTCAAAAAATAGAAAATATCCAGTGAGCAGCAGTTGTGTGGACAAAAACGCCTTGTTGATGTCAGAGAAGAATAGGCAGAGTGGTTTGAAATGATAGAAAGGCAACAGTAACTCAAATAACCGTTCTAATTCGTTACAACCAAGGTATGCACAATACATCGAACCTTGAAACAAATGGGCTACAGAAGCAGGAGACCACACCGGGTGCCACTCCTGTCAACAAAGAACAGGAAACTAAGGCTACAATTCGCACAGGCTCACCAAAATTGGACAATAGAAGATTGGAAAAACGTTGCCTGGTCTGATGAATCTCAATTTTAGCTGCAACATTCAGATGGTAGGGTCAGAATTTGGTGTAAACAACATGAAAGCATGGATCAGGCTGGTGGTGTAATGGTGTGGGGGATATTTTCTTGGCACACTTTGGGCCCCTCAGTACCAATTGAGCATCATTTAAAAAGCCATGGCCTACCTGAGTATTGTTGCTGACCATGTCCATCCCTTTATGACTACAGTGTACCCATCTTCTGATGGCTCCTTCCAGCAGAATAATGCACCATATCAAAAATCTCAAATCATCTCACCACTGATTTCTTGACCATGACAATTCGCGGCGAGGAGAGGCAGAACAGGGAACTGCCTATGTAAACAAGGCGATTCCCCGTTCTGCCAGATGACATGACAGAGATTTACTGTTCCCAGTGATTGTGAACAGTGATCTGTCATGTCTCTGGCAGCCCATCCCCCCTACAGTTAGAACACACTTCACCCCTTGATTGCTCACTAGTGTTAACCCCTTCCCTGCCAATGTAATTTTTACACTGATCAGTGCATTTTTATAGCACTGATTAACCACTTCCTGCCTGGCCTATAGCAGAATGACAGCTGGGCGGTGGTTCAGTTACCCTGATTGGGCGTCATATGATGCCCTGCAGGATAACAGCCGCGGCACGCATCACAGAGATCGGTGGTGCGGTGTGTCAGTCTGGACACACCGCTACACTGATCTCGGTAAAGAGCCTCTGGTGGAGGCTCTTTACCACGTGATCAGCCATGTCCAATCACGGCTGATCACTATGTTGATAGGAAGAGCCGTTGATCGGCTTTTCCTCACTAGCGTCTGACAGACGTGAGTAGAGGAGAGCCGATCGGCGGCTCTCCTGACAGGGGGGGTCTGTGCTGATTGTTTATCAGCGCAGCCCCCCCTCAGATGCCCACACTAGACCACCAGGGACGCCCCCCAGGACCACCAGGGAAGCTACCAGCATGTGGATGGCCAGGTACATCCCCCATGAGCATCCACATGTAAAAAATAAGCCAAACTTGTTTTTTTTCAAAATTTTCTGTCTTTTTTTATTTGTTGCGCAAAAAAAAATAATTGCAGAGGTAATCAAATACCACCAAAAGAAAGCACTATTTGTGGGGAAAAAAATGATAAAAAATTTGTTTGGGTACAGTGTAGCATGACTGCACAATTGTCATTCAAAGTGCGACAGCGCTGAAAGCTGAAAATTGGCCTGGGCAGGAAGGTGTCTAAGTGCCTGGTATTGAAGTGGTTAATGTAATAACGTCACTAGTCCCCAAAAAGTGTAATTTGGGGTCAGATTTGTCCGCCACAATGTCACAGTCCCACTAAAAATCGCAGATTGCCGCCATTACTAGCAAAAACAAAAAAAATTAAATAAAAAAGTCCCTAAATCTATCCTATAGTTTGTAGACGCAATAACTTTTGCGAAAACTAATCAATATAAGCCTACTGTGATTTTTGTTACCAAAAATATGTATAAGAATATGTACATCGACCTAAACTGATGAATACATTTTTTTTATATATTTTTTTTATATATATTACAGCAAACAGTAAAAAAAAATATTTTTTTTTCAAAATTGTCGCTCTGGTAATAGCGCAAAAAATAAAAAACCGCAGAGGTGATAAAATACCACCAAAAGAAAGCTCTACTTGTGGGAAACAAACAACGTCAATTTTGTTTGGGTACAGCGTCGCACGACTGTGCAATTGTCAGTTAAAGCGACACAGTGCCGTATCGCAAAAAATGGCCTGGTCATTAAGGGGGCAAATCCTTCCGGGGCTAAAGTGGTTAAATTAGTTTTTCTGGATTTTTTTGTTATGGTGTCTCCCACTGTTAAAGTAAACTTACCAGTAAAATCATTTTTGTCAGTGGGCAAACCTACACATATACATATATATATATATATATATATATATATATATATATATATATATATATATATATATATATATATATATATATATATATATATATATATATATTTTTATCACACAGTACATTTATACAGACTAGACTTATCAACTATACAGGAAACCTTACGGTCACAAAATTGTTTTTGGTAAAAATACACAAAAAAAAAATTAAATGTGAATGAATCCAGTATTACATTGCATCTATTCAGTGTATAATTTTTTTTTTCTTTTTAATTTTTTGATACAGTAAGGAATGTTTAAAGCAGAGAAAGCTCTGCTTGTCTGCCTCCTCCCTTCACTGCCACATTAGGTAACCTTTGGGGGGTAGGGGGGGCGGTGGTACCTTGTTTTGACAGGTACCCGCTCCCACTTCCAGTTCAGCTCCCTGTAGCTAACTGAGCTGAAAGTTCTGCCCCCTTCCCTCCCCTGCAGCTGTCCTATTCACAAAGCACAGCGCACCTCACGCATGTACAGTAGGAAGCGTGAAGCTGCAAGGCGCCAGCAGCTAATAGCCGATTGAGAAACGGGTGCCCTATTAAAAGTCAGCAGCCACAGTTATTTGTAGCTGCCGATTTAAATTTTTTTCAGGAGGAGGGGTTTGGGGAGCCTGGAGCTCCTCTTTAAAGTAGGATTGAAGGCAAAACCGGTTTCATTTTGGAAAGAGTAAAGGAGGGTTATATATATATGTGTGTATAGCAAGGCAATAGTTATTTAAGAGGTGCTCCAGTCAATTTTGTGTTTATTAATAGTCAGCAGCTACAAAAACTGTAGCTGCTGACTTTTAATAAAAACACACACTCACCTGTCCCAGGATCCAGTGATGTGGTCACCTGAACTGTCAGTTCTCTGCCTTTCCTCTCCTTGCAGCAATTTCAACTGTGGGCACTTGGCTGTGACAGCAGCTTTGCAGCCAGGTGCACATGTGTGAGTTGTGCTGCGCCTGCTGAATAGTCGGGCAATCTTCTGGGACCAGCGACGTGTCCCAGAAGTCTGCAGGGAGGGAGGGGGGGCAGAGGGAGGCGATCTGAGCCGAAGTGGGCGGAGGGGGGGTAGGCTTGCCTAAAGCCAAACGTTCCCTTTTGGGTGGAGCTCCGCTTTAAACATGTAGCAAATGTTTCAAAGCTCAACTACAGGCAGTTCCCTTATTATAAAAATTGTTCCCTCCTCCCACCACCAACTAATTAAGAATCTTGAAATTCAGAAGGGTAAAATATGAAAAGGACCAAGTGATCTGTCAAGTCTGCCCCTTTTCAATTTTTTATACTTAACCTTTTTGTCCAACTATTGTTTTGCGTTTGTCCCAAGCATGTTTAAATTCACTGAAATTCTGTTCCAAGCATCCACTACTCTTTTGGTAAAATAATACTTTCTAAGATTTGAACTCCTGCTAGTTTGAGGTCATGTCCCCAAGCTCTTGATCTTAGCTTCATACTGCCCTTCATACTGCCCTCACTTTTGTTGCCAAGCGATGGAAATGTTTTGTCTGTTTTATCAAATATCTTTTGATAAGGGAGGTCTCCAGAACTAGTTACCAAAAGTATATATGGGAATCAGGACCTCCTTCCTCCTGCTGGGGATCCCTCTAGCGAAAAATTAAGATCTACAGTATATAGAGGAATCCGAACCTCCTTCCTCCTGCTACGGATCCCTCTAGTGAAAATTAAAGATCTATATTTGGGAATCAAGATCTTTCCTCCTGCTGGCAATTCCTCAAGTAATAAATGAATATCTATATAGAGAAATTGGGACTTTCCACTCTCTGTGTATTCCTCTAGTGATAACAAAAGATCTGTTTAAAGATCTATATTGGGAAATCAGGACCCCTTTCCTCTTGCTGGGGATTCCTCTAGTGATGACTAAAGATCTATAAAGGGGAATCAAAACCGCCTTTCTCCTGCTAGGGATCCCTCTAGTGATAACTAAAGACATACATAGAGGAATCGGGACCTCCTTCCTTCTTCTGGAGATCCCTTCAAGTAATAGCTAAAGGTCTATATAGGAGAATAAGGACCTCCTGTCTCCTGCTAGCGCAACTGCTGGAGATCTCTCTAGTGATAACTAAATATTATAGAATATATAGAAGAATCAGGACCTCCTTCCTCCTGCTGGTAATTCCTCCAATGAACCCCACCACCACCACTCCATTCAATTTGCCTGCTCCACTGACAGGGCACAATCATCTGCAATAAACCACCCCAAAGCATTTTCCACTGTACTTCTGACCAAAAATGTACCCCCATATTGTAAGCTATAATAGGATTTTTTCCTTATTTTGCATTTTGAAACAAACTGCACTTCCCACTGCTTTGACCAATATTCCAGGAATACCAGATCACATCCCATTTTACAAACACCTCCAGGAAAATCCTCCCCTGAGTCATTCAGCTCTAATGTTAGTACAATCTATTTAATGCTCAAAACAATTAGGCTGCTTTCACACTGGGGCATAGGCGGTAAAGCACCGCTATTTTTAGCGGCGCTTTACTGTCGTTTTTGCAGAGCTAGCAGGGCACTTTTAACCCCCACTAGCAGCTGAAAAAGCGTTAAAACGACCCGCAAAGTGCTGCTGCAGCGGCGCTTTGCTGGCGCTGCCCATTTATTTCAATGGGCAGGAGCGGTGTATACAGGGCTCCTTCGCCGCTCCAAAGATGCTGCTTGTAGGAGTTTTTTTTAACGTCCTGCCAGAGCATCGCCTCAGTGTGAAAGTACTCGGGCTTTCACACAGACTGCAGTGGAGCCGTTTTACAGGTGCTATTTTTAGCCCAAAAGCGCCTGAAAAACGCCTCAGTGCGAAAGGGGTCTAATGTTTTGAGTTTTATTTGCACATTTCTATTGGGAGTGTTTTACTTGCTGCTTGCATATATTACACAGATTGCATTCTAGTTGCTCACAGGACTACCTATTATATTTACAATCTATTTAACAACCTTTTGTTTGTGTCAGAATTACTTCTCCCTCAATAAAAATAACTCAGAATACAAAAAGCAGTTTGAAGCAGGTAATGCAGCTTGGCGGAAAGTCAAATGCAGGTTAGTTGCAGGTCAGCAGGAGGTCAAACCCACCTGGCAATAATTGTCAAATGGATTAAGAACTATCTCAAACTAAGCTCCAATGCAAACCGTTGATAATAGCCCTAAAGTTAGCTGCAGATTTTACATGGCTGAACCAACCACCCATGCTGACAAACTTTATAATTCAAAATTATCCCATAAACATGCAAGTTTGCACTGGATGACCCTTTAAGTATTTAAAGATGGGGGAAGGAGGGAAGCGGATTGGCAGCATTTTGTTTGTCAATCAGGACCTGTTGCCAGTTTTATGAATAAAAAGATAAGCTTGGTATTTTTGCCCAGAAAAGGTGCCAAGCTTAGCTGCAGGTGACGGCTGTCCCAAGGGAAAGAACAATTATGCTGGCTCTGGCAGGGTCACAAAGTGGCCTAGAAAAATACAAACAGACCCTAATCCAATAGGCAGATCAGGTCACTGTTCTCATGTCTAAGTGGAAAAATGCACTATTTTACACAAGAGTTTTTACTTAATTCCTTTGCTATAAAATATTGTGTGGATATATTTATTTATTATGTAAACCACACAAGCACGCAGTATATTATATACACACACGCAGTATATTATATACACAGGCTAGCAGTCTCCACTATAATTAATTTTAAAGGTGTTCTATTGAGTTGAGGTCAGGACTGCAAAGTTCCTCCACCCCAAACTCACTCATCCATGTCTTTATGGACCTTGCTTTGTGCACTAGTGCGCAGTCATGTTGGAACAAGAAGCTGTTCCCACAAAGCTGGGAGCATGAAAATTGCCCAAAATGTCTTGGTATGCCGACGCCTTAAGAGTTCCCTTCACTGGAACTAAGGGGCCAAGGCCAACCCCTGAAACACAACCCCACACCATAACCCACCCCCCCCCCCCCTCCAATCACCAAATGATTTGGACCAGTGCACAAAGCAAGGTCCATAAAGACATGGATGCGTGAGTTTGGGGTGGAGGAACTTGACTGGCCTGCAAAGAGTCCTGACCTCAACCCAATAGAACACCTTTGGGATGAATTAGAGCGGAGACTGCGAGCCAGGCCTTCTCGTCCACATCAGTACCTGAACTTACAAATGCACTTCTGGAAGAATGGTCAAACATTCCCATAGATACACTCCTAATCCTTGTGGACAGCCTTTCCAGAAGAGTTGAAGCTGTTATAGTTGCAAAAGGTGGGCCAACTCAATACTGAACCATACAGACTAAGACGCCATTAAAGTTCATGAAAAGGCAGACGTCCCAATACTTTTGGTTGTATTTTGTGTGTGTATACACACACACATTATATGTATGTATATACACACATATATACACACACACACACACACACACCCCTTAAAGTGACAGATGCTGTTGCAGGTATGTTTGTAAACTACCTGTGATCCCTATGATCAATTGGCATTCATAATAATCACATGAACCTTACCTACATCAACTCATTCTGAAGTTTTTCTGTGGATCAGGGATGAGCTCATGTAGGTTTGAATGCCAGTCTGAATCCACTTGAGCTATCCCAACAGAAAGTGAGCACTGCACACCGCCAATCAAGCAGCCGAGGCATTCCCAGACCCGCAACCGCATGTATACACGCCCCTGGCGGGATATCTTATGTGGACTCGGACTAGGAACCAAACACACCTGAGCTCATCCCTAAAATAGACCAGATACTGTCAGGACTAAGAGCACAAATAGGTGCACACCCCAACCTCCACAATGGAAAGTAGATACATTCTATCAAAAGAGATAACCATTTCTGGAAAGGCTAAAAAAACACAGGATTGTGGGTGTGAATTTAAGAAATGGCTCTCAACCAGCAACCTGGAAGAGGTAAATATATTTTATATTAAAGAGATATAAATTTTTTTATCGTATATCACAGGACACAGAACAGCCATTACTATCCGGGTTACACGCCACCTACTGATGAATGGACACTGGTAA
Source organism: Lithobates septentrionalis (assembly GCA_037952835.1). Lineage (NCBI taxonomy): Eukaryota > Metazoa > Chordata > Amphibia > Anura > Ranidae > Lithobates > Lithobates septentrionalis. Next base: position 48,774 of record JBBDGP010003458.1, on the reverse strand, counting down.
AATCAAAGAAGTCCTCCCCTATATAACCCCTCCTACACAGGAAGTACCTTCGTTTTTTTGCCAGTGTCTGTAAGGTGGTGGTCACTGATACATGTGCTCTTGAAACATACTTGAAGGTCTGGACGGTTCTATTAAGAATCATGGACTTCAATCAGCCTATTTGACCATTTGGACTTCAATCGGATCCATTCAAAAAAGCTGTCAGCCAAAATGTATGGTACCCGAGCCTTATTGAAAGGAAAGAAGATTCCTCGAGGTTTGCCTTACGGCGCTGGACCCTGCGTAATGAAACCCTGTGCAGCATTTGTTCTGACCAAGGTGTTTTCCTGCAGGGTGCTATACAGGTCCAGCGGAGTGGACACCAAAATTAAGGGGGAGTCGGGGCCCAGTCTTTGAAGGTCTTTTATGACAAAGCTCGCCATGATGGGTGAAGATTGGACTCCTGCCTGTTATGTTCAGAGTCCTGCAGCAGTAATGGTAAGTCTGCATCTTTGCAGTTTTTTATTTTTAAATAGAAAGATAGATCTGACTGTCTGTTCTCCTGGTGGCCAGGGGGGGGGGGGGGGGGGAGTGGGCAGTGTGCTGTTTATTCATGCTGTGTACTTAGTCGTGTGGGCTGCCATTTCTCCTCCAGCCACTAGAGGGCACAGGCTCACTCTGTATGGCCTATTTTTATATAGGCAGGAAGTGGAAGTGCAGCCATGTTGCCATGTGGTCGAAGGGGTTCAGCACATGGATACTAAAAGTGTGAGTACTTACTATGGGAGAACTGTGTGGCAGACAAGTCATGATTATATGTTGCATATTTACTGCTTAATCTGGGGGGACTGTACAACCGTAAGGCGATACACCCCTGCACTGATAGCAGTTCAAAGTGTTTTTGACTGCTCAGAAGACAGGTGCAGCATAATATACATGCTTGCAAACTTGTTGCTTAAAGGCATGTTTAAATAAATATACATTTATGGGTGCACTTTAACCGCTTCAGCCCCCGATGATTTTACCCCCTTCCTGACCAGAGCATTTTTTTACAATTTGGCATTGCGTTGCTTTAACTGACAATTGCGCAGTCGTTCGACGCTGTACCGAACAAAATTTGCGTCCTTTTTTCCCCCCAACAAATAGGAGCTTTATTTTGGTGGTATTTGATCACCTCTGCGGTTTTTATTTTTTGCGCTATAAACAAAAAAAAGAATTATGATTTTGAAAAAAAAATAAATTTTTTACTTTTTGCTATAATAAATATCCCCAAAGGTCTTTAAAAAAAACAAAATTTCTTCATCAGTTTAGGCCAATAAATATTCTACATATTTTTGGTAAAAAAAACCCCAAAAAAACCCGCAATAAGCGTTTATTGATTGGTTTGCACAAAAGTTATAGCGTCTGCAAACTATGGGAAAGATTTATGGCATTTTTATTATTTTATTTTTTTTACAAGTAATGGCAGTGATCTGCGATTTTTAGCGGTACTGCAACATTGCGATGGACAGATCAGAGACTTTTGACACCTTTTTGGGACCACTGGCATTTATACAGCGCTATAAAAATGCACTGATTACTGTGTAAATGTCACTGACAGGGAAGAGGTTAACACTAGGGAGCGATCAAGGGGTTAAATGTGTGTTCCCTCAGCATACTGTGTTGGGATGGGAGTGACTAGGAGAGGAGCCATATCGTTTTTCCTACTTAGAAGGAAGAAACTATATGGCTCCTCTCCTCTAACAGCACAGGGATTTGTGTGTTCACACACACACACACACACACACACACAAATCCCCATGCTGGCGCTGGTGCACGCAATTGCATGTGGCCGGCGGCGATCACGTGCCCTCTGGTGGCAGAGAATGGGTAGGATGTACCCATACAGGGTTTCGTCGAGGAGTGCCATTGTACCGCAGTATATCTGCGTGACACGGTCGGCAAGTGGTTAAGGAGTCTCCAGTATAGTCTGCGTTTGGTCTGCAGAAGCTTATTTTTTTCGCTGTTCTGAAACAGCATAAAGGCTACATTGGATGCATATGTGCTTGACTAAATCCTGCAGGACTAGTATGGGGCCAAGTGCAGTTAAGCAGGTGCATGCGTGCAAACTAGCTAAAATGCACGGTGGCTGAAAATGCACGGTTGCTGAAACGCACCGTTGATAAAACAAATGGCTGCTAAAAGATACATATTTGCATAAATATAAATAGTTATGCATGTCTGCACATGTTTTGAAGGTGGCTATAGTTCAGTGGACTTTGTCTCCACAGCAGAAAATACTGCCCATCAATAGCTTGGATTTTTGGCCAGTACACCTTGCTCTGGATGTTGGGACAAAAGACAGTTGTAGGTTTAATCCGGAAATGCCCCTGCAGGTGAGAATTTATATATATATATATATATATATATATATATATATATATAAATAATCTCTCAACCACCAGGGTGGCACCAGGAGTCATGCGGCTCAGGAAGGTGAACCACATTCAGTACAAGTGCTCTCAATCGCTATTACATATTCCAGGTACAGAATAATGGCAGGGGGAACTCTGCAGGTGGATCTACTAGATTCCAAGTTCTACGACAAGTGGGAACAGGTTGTGTCTGGGACGAAAGTCCCACCGGCATTAGGGGCAGATGCACTAGTAACACCTTAGGGACCAGTTCTCCCTTATTTCATACTTTCCCTCTGTTTCGACTTCTCCCACATCTTTTGCGAAGAATCCGGGAAGTGGTAACACTGATAATCGTGTTAGCCGAATTAGCCCAGGAGGGCTTGGTACACCGATATAGCGAGTCTGGTGGGGGTCGCTCCTTGGACACTCCCAGTCCAGCAGGACCTAATGGTCTTGTATCTCAGCACTGTTGAGCCCTGGAAGCCAGCTTCAGGGAGCTTCAATTACAGGACTTGGAGATATTTTTTGCCTGGGGGGAGCCAGGAAGTGGCACCCACAGAAATATACGAGTGGGAAATTTTCTTTCTCCAATCAGTAGGGGAAAGGAGATTGGCCTTAGGCAACGTTAAGGGTTAGAGTTCATTCCTATCCATCTTTTCCCCAGAGGCCATTGTTTCTCACTCCTTGATTCATACAGCTGGTAGCGTAGGTAGTCCCACATGTCAGGCCACTCTGGTGTCCTTTGGATTCGCTCTTGGCTGTCTTTGCAGAGGTCTTTTTTTTAACCAATTGGGAGACTATGTTAGTCCCTTATCTCGGAAGATGGCTTCCTTGGTTACTAAGTAGAGTGTCAGAGCGGCCCTTTTATGCAAGGAGCTGTTCTTGGTTTTGCATCAGGATAAGGTGCTGTAGCGTCCTCATCCGGCCTTATTGCCTAGAGTGATTTCTAGTTTTCACTTTAATCAGGACAGTGTCTTGCCTTTTATTTTTCTCCTAAACTACAGTCGGCAGGAGAAAGATCGCTACATACTCTAGGAGGTAGCTCAGGATCTACTTGAGTTGACAGCACAGGTCAGGAATCCTAGCTTGTGCTGCCAGGAGAGCCCAGGAAGGGCAGGCGGCATCCAGGTTGAATATTTAGCAGTGGTTCTGCCAGTTTATTAATGATGCCCATGGTTTTTTAAGGGCAAAATAATTTTTTTTTCTGGGGAGAGATTCTGTGCCAGGGAATGGTGGGGGAGCATCTTGGGCCAACCGCCATCAGGTGTCAGTGGCCCAGGTGTGCAAGACCACTATTTGGTCTTTGGTTTATATATCCACAGGGTTTTTAACAGGTGAATGTCAAGAACACGGACGAGACTGCCTTTGGTCTCAGCGCATTACAAACAGTAATCGTGGCAGTTTCTGCCAAGGTTTCCCCCTCCCCTCAAGGGCATTGCTTTGGTACGTCCCAGATAGTAATGGCTGCTCTGTCTCCTGTGATGCACAAGAAAATAGGATTTTTCCTACAACTTACCTGTAAAATCCTTTTCTTGAGTACATCACGGGACACAGAGGGGTTATATAGGGGAGGACTTCTTGTTTGGATTGATTTACCAGTGTCCATTCACCAGTAGGTGGCGTATAACCCAGATAGTAATGGCTGCTCTGTGTCCCGTGACGTACTCCAAAAAAAGGATTTTAGAGGTAAGCTGTAGGAAAAATCCTATTTTTAAATGTAGGAAGGTTGTTCTTAGTACTAAACATAAAAAATATTTATAAAAGCCAAGCCTTTCTATAATGCTTTCAGCCCAGTGCTTACCTTTGAGAAAGTTTTTTCCATCACAGGATGGTCAGGGTGGTGATCATCAGTCTGAATACCCAGAGACACACGTGTGGACCTGTCAGGGAATCAACCTAAAGGTGAATATGTTTTTATTTGTAAAAATGTTTAAAAAGTCACTACATTTACAACTTCTCTGTAGAGCCAACATAGCATCCATGATCTACAGTGAAAAATAATGTATTCTTATAACTGTATGCAGTTATTACTTCTAATGTTAAATGTATGAACTTGGCCTTATGGTGTCAGGAAAACTTGCCAGAAGTGAATCATGCTGATAGAGGAACAAAGCAGCCAGTGGCGGCTGGTATTTTTTTTGTGTGTGTGTGTGTGTGTGGGGGGGGGGGCAAATAACCACCCCTCCTCTCCTCCTTGGCTTCAGGCAGCGGCTCCTGTGTTCTCTCCTCCTCGGCTTCGGTCGTGCGGCTCCTCCCCACTCCTCCTAGGCATCCGAATAGGATCGCCTGTCCTTTCAGCCAATTGGGTGACGTGTCTCAAGACCTGCTTCCTGGTTGGCCGGAAGGAGGATCAGTGTGGCTATAGCGAATATTTATTCGCTATTGTCACACAACTGGGTGGGATCGGGGCACAGTGCTCTGCAACCTGAGCCCACCCTTTTTTTTTAAGCCTATTAGAGCCTCTCGCTCTAATCCCATGCTTAAAAAAAAAAAAAAAAAAAAAAAAAACACCCCCGCCATTGGAATCCATGAGTCCGGTGCCCTGTATATAGATCAGGGGGCCAGACGCATGGATAGGAGGGTCAGCGCCCGTGAGCCCCTAATGGACGGGCCGCTGCTGGAAAACAGCAGATAGAAATGAGACTTAGTGCTCCTAATTGTGACAAGTACACACTATAGAAGGATATGGTTTGTTCATATTTCATGTCTGAGGTTTGCAACCACTAAGGTCCATTTGAAATAACATGTCCATTTAAGACTTCCCTGTCCACTGAGTGACAACAAATGTTTTGCGATTTCAAGCGCTCTCCCTTTTACAGGAAGTGGAAAAATAACAGATCTACTTGCACGATAAGCAGGTTACATGGGGGAGTTCAACTTTAAAGGGGTTTGTAGAGAAACACACAGAATCAACACATGAAGCTATCAGACAGCAAGCGCACAGCATACAACACACATACAGACTGCTCTCCTGCTTTTATTAATGCTGAACATATTTACTGAACATATTTGCTGAACAATCTGCCTTATTTACCAAAACAGACTTGAACGCCGGCTGACCGCGGCAGGTGTTCAATTATATGGATAGCCAAAATGTAAACACCAAGAAATATGGCTCCGAACCTCAGGGATGACAATGAAAGAGTGACACACCCAGAAGTTTCACCAACTCCCTTTCTATGTGCTTCACCTATTCAGAGGAAACTGTTCTGCAAGTTATTTTTATTGTAAAATTTACCCTGATAGTAACGGAGATGATTTTTTATATATGGTTTGTTTCCTGCCTCCTATTTAAAAGGGTTATATTTTTACAGAAATTTGTGCACCCCCTAGCTGCTATTTGTATGCGAGACAGTGCAGGCAACATCCTGGCTAAATAGCTACTGTGCGAAAGCCAGTTCAAGGAGGTGCATAAATAATTCACAATTATTAGACTATGTAACTGGGCAGATTGCATGCAAATCTATCTAGAAATAAACTTCCCGCATAGACAATTATAACCCGTAAACAAAAAGGACAATTCTCTCTTTCAAATGTCACTTTCAGTCGTTTTTAAACCTGCTGCTGTCATTTGAATAATCCCTGGTGATCCTGCCATGAAGGTTCTATTTAAGGCACTTCCTGTTATAATTGACAAAATTCTGTACTTGTCCCCCAGTTGTTCCACTGCATTGTCTCCCTGTCACATGGCTTGTGTTAGACACAACAAGTGACTGTTTCAACCCTATGCAGGTGTTGTCCATTGGTTGTCATGGTCAGGAAACCTGCCCTGAGAAATGCCATGCAGCCATGGGTGGAGTTTATATAGACCGGAAGTGGCTGTAAAGAGGTTGAAGGAAATCAGAAGCACTTAAGTTAGTTTTTACAGCCACTTTAAACTCAACATAATCTACGAGAACCAAGCTCCTAATCACGACTTCCCAAATGTAACCCTTTACCTCTACCTAACCCCCAAACCAAAAATATATACTATCACAGCAGATAATACTATATTTTTAGGGCAATTGGCACTATTCCCAGGAGAAGAATAAAAAAATACAATCATGGCCAACAATTCTGTACTAATCTGAATGTGACCAATTTGACTATCAGCTGTGCATTATAATGAGAGGCCATTTTTAGACTACCTGATGTCACATATAGTCAGCTGCGGCTCTCTGTGTCAGCTTACTCGGGGTGGACACCAGCTGCTCCATTAAACAATAACGTCAGTTTAGAAGGATCGACAAAATAAAGACGTGATTAAAAAAACACCCACATAGGTTGGGTACACACCATTCAAAATAATGATAACCCTATAATCAAAGCCCCACCCATATATGCTGGGGACACACCATTCAAAATAAGAATAACCTACAATCAAAGCTCCATCCATGAATGCCATCGAGTGAAATCAGAGCATCTGCTGTGTGTCTACAATGCATCATTATATACCAGTATTCTATTATTAGGTCTTAGGAATGTGAACTTTGAGGAACTGTTGGGGAGATTTACTAAAACTGGTGCACACAGAATCTGGTGCGGCTCTGCAAAGAAACCAATCAGCTTTCAGTTTTTATTGTCAAAGCTTAATTGAACAAGCTGATGTTAGAAGCCGATTGGTTACTATGCACAGCTACACTAAACTCCAGTGCACCAGTTTTAGTAAAATCTCCCTGTGTGTGTTCTTGGATATTTATTACGAGTGTTCATATTGTACATTCACATTAGTCCCTGCCCTCAAGGAGCTTACGATATAAAGCTGGCCATACACGGCTCAGTTTTTTTCATTCAGCCAGCAGGTTGAACGAAAAAAAAACTGAACCAATTCCCCCATCCACGCATTCCAGGAGGATGAGGGCATCCTCTCCACTGTGTCATTTTATTCTGACAGCAGGACTCTCCCACTACCAGTATACAATGATCAATGCTGCAGCTGATTGGCTGCATGTGCCAAAGCCCTGTACACATGGGCAGAATGTCGGGGAGACATTTGCCAGTACAAAAAATACTGGCCGACATATTGCCTGTGTGTATGTCAGTCTGTCCGACAGAAGCCGACCATTAGGCCGGCTTCTGTCAGACGTGCATGCTGGAAAACCAGCAGCCGACCAACTCCCAATCAGCGCTCTCAGCCAATGGCAGAAAGCGTTGATCGGTGTGTTCTGTTGGGGGGGACCATCCCCCTGTCAGAATACAACAGCTTAGCGGGGGAGATCGCTGGACTAACCTTGCATGGTTAGTACAGCGGCTCCCGACCGGTTTTTTTTTTTTTTTTTTTTTGTAAAAAAAAATAGCCTGTAGTGTACCCAGCTTAAAATGAAAAAAAAATTTCCAACAAGCCTGTTCATGAGAAGTCAATCGATAGATCGAATTCTCATGAATGAGAACAGCCATAGATGGAGCAGCAGTAACTCACTGAATCTTGATGCATCTATGGCCAACTTTAGGACCTTAACTACACATACGAAGACCAATTTAGACAGGAGCCAATTAACCAACCAGCATGTCTTTGGAGTGTGGGAGGAAACCAGAGAACCCGGAGGAAACATGCAAACTCCATGCATTTAAACTCACAACCAGAGTGCTGCTAGGCAAAAGTGCCAACAATTTTGCCACGGTGGTATTAAATATTAAAGGAATAAAACAAAAATGCAAATAGATAGTGAATTAAAAACTACCACACTAAACACGCCAAAAAGGACCCCACATCCTCTGTCAAGTGAATTTTGCCTAAGTAGCTCTCCAATTGAGAGTTTCTATTTATTTTGGAAACTGACACAAATTTCACTGCAAAATTCATTATAGTCCCTCCACTCATCCCTAGTTTGAATAGCACATTAGTCTTGCTAAACTAGTAGAACAACCGGCTAACTACAGACATCATGCTATAGACTCAACAAGTCATTGGAGGCCCACCAGAAAATCGCTGTGTGTTTGGCGCTGGCACTGTATGTAGCATCAACAGAAGCCAGTGATGGAAATATGGCTGCTCAGTAAGGGGTAAGCAAGGCACAGCATCCCTCCAGTTCTAGGCAGACTGTACAGGAACCTGGGGATGCCAATGGTTGGGGCAGTAGGTTACTGCAGCAAGGAGATAAAGTGAGAACAATTTCCAATACACAAACTGTCATATGGATAGTCCCTCTTCTGATCTACTGACCCTTTACACAGTCTTTGCGGTTTTGCACTAAAGGTCAGGGGAGGGTAATAGGTGAAAAGGAACCAGCTGGTGCAATTTTCATTGGAGGACAGTTAAAATAATTATTACGATTTGGGCATGTGGCTAAAAAGTGAAGACCTCTAGAATAAATTTTCAACATCGTTACCACCTTTTGTGATTTAGATTGTGGATCTCTCAATAACTTTATAAGCTTGCCTATAATTAATCAATGACATGTCACAACAAATATCAGTATCATTGTTCAGAAAACCTTTTATTATTGACCATCCTTGAACACTAGTCTATCAACTTTGCCTAAGCTGAGATGTCATCAGTCTGTAGCAGTCCAGAGAAAGCATTTCCTCAGTCTCCTCTTCCCCTAGTGCAATATATGCCCATACTGATAGGAATATACAGTAAACCTTGGATGGCGAACATAATAATTTGTTCCAGAAAAATGCTTGTAATCCAAAGCACTCGTATATCAAAGCACATTTCCCCATAAGAAATAATGCAAACTCAAATGATTCATTCCACAACCATTTATTCATAAGTCCTTCAGTTTATAGTCCATATAAAAAGATTATAGCAATGTGATAGATTGTGTAACCATAAAATATCCATCCACAAATGGCAGCTTCCACAAGGGCATTAGAAGCCAATTCCAGCAGGACTGCAGAGTATAAAAGAGAAGAGAGGTGTAGCAATATGGTTATATTTATTGAAGGTACAACATTTAGCAACTCACATGGTTGACAATTAAAACAGGCACATCCAAGTCTGCAGGCATCCGGGGTAAAGCTGACCATCCTCCACACCGCCGGCTCTCACCGCTGTTCGTTTGCAATCATGACCGGGTTAACTACCCTGCAGTAAAGCGATCTAAAAGCGAGGCTTGAAGTGCTTGTGGAGTGTAGAGTGGAAGGGACGACGACGATGGCTGTGTGGAGGATGGTCTATGTGGGCAGCTTTACCCCAGATGCCTGTATACTTATATGTGCCTGTTTTAATCGTCAACCATGCGAGTTGCTAAATGTTGTACCTTCATTAAATGTAACCGTATCGCTACACTTAGAGGCACCTCTCTTCTCTTTTATACTCAGTTGGGACGCAACGCTACTTGTATATCAAGACATCACTCGATTATCAAGTCATAATTTATATAAAAATAATTTGCTGGTCTTGCAAAACACTCTGACCAAGTTACTCTTAATTCACGGTTTTACTGTACAAGAAAACATTTTGCACTTCTATATGCCACATTAGGCCAAACTGCAGTGTAGGAGAGCAAAACACAGAATGGACAAGGTGCATGTTCCATGAGAAACCCAATGTATGCTGGCCTTGTAGTAATCTCCTTGTGGATCTAGACTGTGGTGCCCAACTTGTGGCCCATCAGCAACACACAGCACATTGTTACTTATTATGTAGCCCTTTGCAGACCCCAGTAGAAGTAGTATTGATTGCAAATGGACTGTATGGACAGCGATCTCCAACAGTCTCACATAACACACTGCCTCTGTAGTAAGAGACGAGGTGAAAGGCTGCAGCAGAGGCCAATCTGTGTCAGATCTTTGAACAGCGAAGAACTGCAGGCACCAGAATTTACATGATTGGGTCATCTCAGTCCAGAAGTAAATGGTGTCCCTGGATGGTGGCTGAACAAGAGATGGGGCTGCACTTCTGGAGAGAAAAGCAGATGAAGGCATTGTCATGGTGAGTACTGCAATCTCTGTGAGAGGTAATAAATACCTGGAAGGGTTACACCAACACTTTTCTAGGCATGCATGCAGTTCACATGGGAAAAATATATATTGGATGCTGGCTGTACTTTGAAACACAATGAACCTGAAAAGGTTGTTGGAGTTTGCCGAGCATCACAAGAAACCAGGACGGGTGTGATACAAGCTACTGCATGGTTTTGTAGTTGCTGCAAACACTGAACATCGCATGGCTGGACAATGTTTTCGCAGGTTCTCAAGTGGAACCACACAAATAGAAACAGACGATTCTTACATCCTGTAACGGCTGAACTGAACTTTGTCACCCTTGAAGCTTGGCCCTGTTTGTACAGGAAAATACTAATTACTTGTTTGCTACATGTTGACATATTTATGGAATTATCTCACTCACGTGGTGGGTCACTTGTACCCATACACAATTTGCTAAAAAAAAGACTTCTGCTTAGACAAACTACAGTATCAGTGCTGAGACTTGTAGCAGTTTAACATGCCATTCTACCGGACAATGTATGCCCATACTTCTGGAAATATACAGGAAAACATTTTGCACTTCTATATGCTGAAAAAGACCAAGCTGCAGTGTAGGAGAGCAAAACACAGAATGGACAAGGTGCATGTTCCGTTGGAAACACAGTTTTGGCTGCCCTTGTAGTAATTTCCTTGTTGATCCAGATCCAGACTGTGGTGCCCAACTGGTGCTTGCCATGTGGCCCTGTGCAGACCCCAGTAACGGTAGCATTGATTGCAAATTGTCTGTATTAACAGTGAGCTCTAACAGTCTCACAAAACAGGTCCCCAGTCTTTGACTGTCTTCTACAGCAGTTTACACACCCTGACCATCTCCTCCAATAGGCCGGAAGCCCCTGACCATCTCCTCCAATAGGCCGGCAGCCTCGGACCATCTCCTCCAATAGGCCGGCAGCCTCTGACCATCTCCTCCAATAGGCCGGCAGCCTCTGACCATCTCCTCCAATAGGCCGGCAGCCTCTGACCATCTCCTCCAATAGGCCGGCAGCCTTGGACCATCTCATTCAATAGGCCGGCAGTCCCTGATCATCTCCTCCAATAGGCCGGCAATCCCTGACCATCTCTCCAAATAGGTCTGATGTCTCTGACATCTCCTCCAATAGGCCGGCAGTCCCTGACCATCTCCTCCAATAGGCCGACAGTCCCTGACCATCTCCTCCAATAGGCCGGCAGTCCCTGACCATCTCCTCCAATAGGCCGGCAGTCCCTGACCATCTCCTCCAATAGGCCGGCAGTCCCTGACCATCTCCTCCAATAGGCCGGCAGTCCCTGACCATCTCCTCCAATAGGCCGGCAGTCCCTGACCATCTCCTCCAATAGGCCGGCAGTCCCTGACCATCTCCTCCAATAGGCCGGCAGTCCCTGACCATCTCCTCCAATAGGCCGGCAGTCCCTGACCATCTCTTCAAATAGGTCTGAGGTCTCTGACCATCTCCTCCAATATGTGTGCATACTCTTACAGTCTCCCATAGTATTACATACTAAAAATTACAAGTAGCCCTGTCGAGCCTTCAGGCCCCCTGTACCTTATAGGTTACCAACCAATGATATAGACTTCTAGCGCTGAGCTGTGGTCCGTCCCCGTTCTGTCCTTGTGCTTATATTATACTATAGCACAGTTCAACAGGTAACCTGAGAAATGAGCACTCCTCTATTCCTTCCACACTATTGGCTAATCTCTGTGTCACTCGCTAGTCCCTACTACCTGTAGCACTTTTCCTATACTCTGCGTCGTTGTCAGCAGCAGTACTTGCAGGAAATGCAGCAGGTGTTGACACACATGGAGCTCTATATATATACATATAAGTCCTTCAGGGACATTGCTGAGAAAAACCCACAGCTCTACTTGTCTGGTAGATGTGTTACTTTCATTCTGAGACTTCAGGTGGTCAGTAGGTATTCCAACCAATAACAACCCTTAGAATTGCTCATAGTAACTACTGCCATTCCCCCTTCCTGTGTCATTTCACAAGCTCAAGCCTCCAGCAGCACCCAGAAAAGCACAGTTCATAGTTTACAACAGCACAGCACGCGCCTGGAAAGTTTACTTGTGATTTGTTTATCTCCTCATTCTTTCCACACAGATACATTGTCTGCTGAGCTTTGCATGTTCCATTTAATACACCCAGGGGAAGATATTCAAATATCCCCCCTCCATCCTGGAAAGCTTGCCCAGAGCCCGATGGCCATCTAACCGGAGAGGACATTAGGTCACATGACTTATGAAAATCTAGGCTGTTTTCTGGCTGCGATAACGCCTCTTCCTGTATCAAGAAAATCCGGTTCTGTTTTATCCCTTAAAAATCAACCAGCCATTTGCATCTAAGCTGACCGCATAACCACTCCAATGTCATTTCAGAAAACACACAAGCCATCTGCACAATAAATGTGGCTTAGCAGCCTCACACAAGGTGAAATTAGGAATCGCTATTTCTCGTGAATGAAAATAAATATATATATATATATATATATACACATATATACATATATACATATATACATATACACATATACACACACACACACTAGAGCTGCACGATTCATCTCTAAAAAAAAAAAAATAATAATAATTGCGATCTCGATTCAACCCCCCTCATGACCTTAATCCAGCATTTCCACGATTCTGTGTAACAAGCGCAGAGCCGTTCTCTGCTCAGAGCTGTCAAAAAAAAAAAAAAAAAAGCCGGAAAATGTTTATCAACATTTCTCAGAGCTGGGAGATTAAGAGAAACATTGTAACATATCATTCTTTTAGCCCAGGTTCACACCGACAGCGGGAATGAAATTGCGAAAGCTCAGCTAAACTCGCACGATTTCTAACCTGCATGCCAGTCCCGACTTTGGGGGCGATTACAGAGACATCTGTGCGGGTTGCTGCACAGAGGTCTATGGAAATTGCACCCCGATGTCGCCAAAAGTAGTACAGAAACTACAATTCGAATGGTGCCATTGCTGGCAATAGCCGCCGATTTGGCATGCGATTTGACATGGTAAATCGCTCCAATGTGAACCTAGGCTTAGATCAAAGGGAAGAACATGTGTCTGCAAATTAGGTCTGTTTAACCACTTAAAGGCTAAGCCTTTTTCTGACACTTGTTGCTTACAAGTTAAAATCTGGATTTTCTGCTCGAAAATTACTTCGGACCCCCAATCATCATATATATTTTTTTAAGCTGAGACCCTAGAGAATAAAATAGCAGTTGTTGCAATAATTTATGTCACACTATTTGGGCAGCGCTCTTTCAAACGTAATTTTTTGGGAAAAAATACACTTTAATAAAAAAAAAAGGAAAAACGTAAAGTTAGCCCAATTATTTTGTATATTATGAAAGATGCGTTTACGCCGCGAGAAACGTGATCTTTGTTCAAAGCAAAAAAATTGTGATTCTCATTTTATCGTGCAGCTCTAACTCACATTACTTTCAAGTTTGTGGTTCAGACTGATGTTAGTGCAGCCTCTACTGCCTGCCTAACTGTACGTCAAACACTGCAATTAATATCTTTGCTTAACAGCTGCAGTTATTAGTGTTCATGAATAGGAATTTACTGGCTGCAAACACATCTTTTTGTAAAGAGATGAGTGTAGCGCCCCCTCCCCAGCCTGGTAACAAGGTATGGTATTGGGGACACTCACCTAATCTGGATCTGTAGCTCTGCAGATGATCCACCAGTTTCACTCAGTACTTTGTCTAGTTGGGTATTAAATCTCCTGAGATTCAGGGATAGCGTCCAATTTCTCACTCTCAGGGGGACATATTTCACACTCAATTCCAGAGACAGCGCATCTGAAATGGAACATAACAGAAACAGTCAGCTATAGAGCTTAAAAAGCAGAGGTACAATTCTGCATTTAAAACACTAAAGAATATCTAAAGAAAACTTTTTAATAAGTTAGAGGGTTAAAACCCAATCATTTTTTAGATGTCTCCTTTCAATAGTATACAGAAAAATCCTAGTACACTGACCAGCTAGTCAGCAAAAAATAAAAATTACATTGTGTCAACAAATTAGGTTAGTTGTATTCATTTTTAAATATATACTAAAACCACTCCTTGGGCTATGTACAAACCTTGCAATTAATAAACATTGGTATACTGATTGGTTTATACAACGTAGTGGTTGCTTCATTTAAAGTCCCACCATTTAGTTTTCCCTTTTGTTCAATGTATCGGGGATGGAGGCGTATGTGTAGTCCACTGCCTCATTTAAAGTCCCATTTTAGCCTTAGGTTCAATTTGTTCTTGTATACAACCAGGGATGGAAGCAGATCACTAAAACATTATATCTACTTTATTACAATCTGTGGCCTTTCTAGCCATCACGCCAATTCCTCCATCAGGGACCTTGTCTACCAGCTTGGGGTGAGGTTTGCCTTGTCGCACCCGGAAGCTGCGACCCGCACCGCGACCTCTCCCTCCCCTCCCATCTGCGGGGGGCGGAGTAGGCAACCGCTGTGGGTCGACGCCACGCCCATGTGTCCTACGGATGACGTCATATCCTGACGCCATTCCGCTGACACGTTTGTCCATCTGCGCATTCCACGGGGGTCATTTTGGCACCAAACGCCGAGCACACACTGTGGCTCGGACGGCGGCGCCACCCCCTTTGATTACGCTGCGTGACGTTGATGATTGCCCCCAGTGCACGGCCGCTATTTAAACCTCACATATCTCCACGCTCACACTTTTAATGGCTTCTCTCACTAAGCATTTATTGCTGCACGGTTTTCTGATTTTAAACTATCTACACCTATTTATGCAGGTACCTATGCTACACTACACTCTAAAAACATACCCTAATCACATTCTTGTACTTTATCCTATTTCTACACTTTCTACACTTTTTCAATTTTATTTATCTTGTTATTTTTTCACACACTTCAATCTTGGGGAGTTTTTTCTCCAATTTTTCTAACTGTGGAACTGGTTTACCCCATTATCTTACCATTTTTTACGTATTGATTCCTACAGATACCCTTGGGAATTAGCTACAAGACGATCCATACTAAACACTATATATACCACAGTTAAAAAATTGGGACATCCTGTCATACAATCACCACTGGTCACTGTTTTCTTGCCGTGCCTCGAGGCTTTCCATCTCAGCTTCCGGGGTTGACGTTCCCTAGAATGTCTCTTACCTGGGATACCTTTTACACTTATATATATTTATTTTTATACTACAACAAGGTGAGAATGTTTGGGACCCTTTTTTGTTTCCCTTTCTTACATATTTTCTACAATTGTATATTTTATATTATACTCATTCTGGTAATTGTATTTCATTATAGATACCCCCTAATTCTGCATCTGCTCCTGACGAGTGGTATAACCACGAAACGCGTAGAGCTTTCCTATGATGCGTTGTCACAGTATCTATGTCCAATATTTGTATTATTCTTTATTTACTTTTATGAATCAATCTACCCTTGCTTTTATACCCTAATATTGCTTCTGTTACCATTGGGGTTTACATACCTAAGTTAAAACTATGTACACTATTATATCAGCTTTGCATTGATGTGGAATGTCCTGATCTTGTCAACCATTGTTCATTAACATATTATACTGCTATACATTGTTTTCTTGTTAATGAACTTACCGTGTACTACATTATATTGTCCAGATCCGCTCATTTAGACCCAATAGTGCATTGCTATATTAATTTACTATTTATCACTCCTTGGGCTATGTACAAACCTTGCAATTAATAAACATTGGTATACTGATTGGTTTATACAACGTAGTGGTTGCTTCATTTAAAGTCCCACCATTTAGTTTTCCCTTTTGTTCAATATACTAAAACCACACTGCCTTGCCACGGCCCCTCTGTGAAGTGTGGCCCTTAAAGAAGAAGTAAACTTGCTTCATCCCCACTGCAGGCCGCATCCATCTTCGCCCGTCTACCTTCCTTCTGGAGCTGCAGACTCCGGATGTGACTGGCTGGAGCCGCGTGACGCCCCCCCTGCGCATACGTGGGAGCCGCCGGTCACTGCACGCGCTACTGAAGAAATGGCACAGGCAGCCGTTCCTTCAGAGCGCATGCATCGATGACATAATCAGTGTTGTATACAGTAAATATCTCCTAAACAGAACATGTTTAGGAGATACTTACAGTACCTATAGGTACAAAGTATACAGGAAGGTTTACTTCCTCTAGTCTAACAGAGATCCCATTTTGGGACTTACAACAAATAATAAATTGAAATAGAACTCCGCCCCCCCCCCCCCCATTTTGGACAGAGTGGAGAGGGATTAGAACATCTAACCAAAATGAAAAATGTTGCTTATAGTTCTGCTTTAAAGCGTTTGTTACCCTAAAAAAAGAAGAAAAAAAATTGGATCCTGTTCCTTTAAAGCACGTTATACAGCACAGGGCCCCCTGTATCCCCTGAAATACCTGGCTGATCCTGCCTGGTTCTGCCCTCCCTGTAAACTGACCATGGTGTATTATGGCTGCTGAGCCCTGACACCGTGGTCAGTCTCTCTCTCTCTCTCTCTCTCTGAGCAGATATTTAATGTGGATGAAACTGGACTTTTTGGGGAAAAAATGCCCAAAAGGTCCTACATACACACAGATAAAACAATGCCGGTTTTAAGGCTTTTAAAGACAGGGTCACGTTGTTGGGAGGAAATGTTGCTGGGTTCAAGTTAAAGCCTTGCCTCATAGTTCACAGAATCCACGTGCATTGAAGCAGGTTAGAAAGCACACACTGGCTGTTTATTATCGTGCAAATAAAGCATGGGTGAGACAGGTTTAATTTGATGACTGGTTCATCAACTGTTTCATAACCTCGGTTAAGCGTTATTGTCAGCAAAAGGGTATTACCTTTAAAATTATGCTCCTGCTTGGTAATGCCCCATGCCACCCCCAGCATCTTGATGACCTACATCCAGATGTAAAAGGTAGTGTATCTGCCTAAAAACACAACTGCTATCCTACAACCCATGGATCAGGGTGCAATAGCAACATTCAGGGCGTACTATTTGTACACCAACTTTTCTAAAGCTGTAGCAGCAGCTGAAAAATGATGAAGTTACCCTTGGTGATTTTTGGAAAGCTTACATTTTACACTGCATAAAAAACATTGCATCAGCTTGGGAGGGAGTAACAGAAAAGTGTATGCAGGGTATATGGAAAAAATGCTTATAGCGTTTTGTGAACAAGAGCGAAGAGTTTGATCAAACAGATGTTGAAGTTATAAATCAAAAAAGTATTCAACTTGCTAACATGCTTAACTTAGATGTCGAAGTGACAGATATTAAAGAATTAGTGGAACTTGTTGAGGGAGAGCTAAGCAATGACGATTTAATAGAGCTGGATGCACAGCAGCACTAAGAAGAGGAAGAGGAAGAAAAGGAGGAAACAATGGAAGAAATACAAAAGAAGTTCAGTCAGGGGGGCAAGCTGGTGTGTTCTCAAAAGTGAATGCAGCTTTATTACAATTAGAGAGTATGGACCCATATGTTGAAAGGTTCTTTAAAGTAGAACAGCAGATGAAGGAACTTATGCAATGTTATTGTGAAATTTATGACAAAAAAAAAAAAGAAAAAAAAAAATTACAAAGCAGAGCACCTTAACAGAATTCTTCTTGCAAGCTACCCCTACCAGTTCTATCATTACCGTGTCCTCGTCTCCCTCATCTACAACTCCTGAAGACCCTGCTGGTCTTCTCTATTAACTCCAATAATGACACTGATGACCCTGCTGGTAATTTCAATGACGACACTGAGGACCCTGAAGCACGATCACCCTTTGAAGGATTTAATGACTAAAATGTTACTCTAAAAAGGTCTACGTTTACTTTTTGGGCACTATACATCATTGTATCCTGTACAGTACAGTACAGTATTTTTGTTATTTTTGTGTTCTGTACTTATGCAAATTAAAACAGGGTTTCGTGTTTAGACCTTTTTTGTCAGAATACCAGTACAGTAGTTAAGAATGCTTAAAATATTGATTACTCGTGGCTCCTCATTTAACGACCTGGTCGCTGGAATGGAACCTGGTCGTTAAGTGAGGAGTACCTGTATGTGCAAAGAAAATAAAAAAAACCTGCATTTTTGCTTGCACATGACTGGATGATGAAAAAAGACAACAGAGCCTACAAGAAAAGAATTAACTGTGGCTACAAGATTATAGGTTTAGCCTCTAAGAATTAACACTATAAACCCTGGTTCACACTGCCGCGACTTGTGATGCGACTTGAGTTAAAAGCCGCATGACAAGTCGGGCCCCATTAACGGCCATGGAACCGTTCTAATTCGTATAGCTCAAGTCGCTCCAACTTAGAAAAAAGGTTCCTGAACTATTTTTGGTGCGACTTCAACATGACTTGCATAGACTTCAGTTAAACAAGTCGTATGCAAGCCGCTATGAAGTTGCGCAGGGATGTCGGATTCAAAGCCACAGCAGTGTGGACAAGGGTTAAAAGGTGTAGAGACACAGCAGATGCCCAGCACAATGGAAGATGACATCCAGGGTGTCTCTACACTTCTTGTTCTGTAGAGAAATCAGGGAGTCATTAGCTTTCTCGATTGGCATTCTTTCTGAAGCAGAGGTTTTTGAGTAGAGGAAAAGGCTTTCCCCAGTTTGAACAAGTAAAAGGATTGAGCCAGCAACTCTGTAGTCCATATAGCGACTTTAATAGTTGGTTACAAAAAGTGGCAAGCAAAACAGCTGACGCTTTTTGACAACAGCCTTAGTCGTATCCCCAGTTTGGTAGGTGGTACTTAATGGAGGGGGAATACCCCAAAAGGCGCATAGCGACCCAGCTGGGAATAGTGGGTCCACACCATCTGGTGAGTGTCCATGTGGGGATTTGGAGCATGTTTGAAGTACTGTACAGCACTTTTGACTTACAGAACACAAGCACGTGGTCCTTAAAACTAACACTGTTCACAATGGGAACACCAGTGGACTTTATTACTGAATGTACATAATTGTCATTTTGTATTTGCACCATTTCATAAATTACACATTGCAGCATGGTTTTTATTTATGTTAATTGATTGAAATTAGGGAGTTAGGCAGGCCATACAGGGTTAGATATTTTTTATTCAGCCTGTGGGTTAAACAGATTCTTCCATCCACACTATATAGCACAAACGGAGAAATCTTCTCTGACAACCATTGCAGTCAATTTGAAAATTTTCCTCCCTTACTGTATCAGTTTTAAATCAAAGAATCTGGGGAGGAGGGTTGACAGGGCCACCCACATAGCGAATTTTGGCCAGTTCACCAGCAAGCTGCCAAAAACTAAACTTAAGGGAAAATTCCCCCCTTAGCTGTCACCAGAACAGGTATCCCAAATGGGATATTTACCCTCTATTCCTGTTTTGATAAAATGTACCCATCTTTTAATGGGTACATGGTAAAAGATCAGTCAAGGGGTCAACCCCCTCACCACTCTTATCCAAAACTGAAAAAAAAGTTTTGGTTTTAGATACACAAGACATGCATCCAACATTTTGGGAGGTTGACTGATCCCCTGGGAGTTCTAAAACTCAATTGTCTATATCAAACAGTTGTTCCAGCACTGGAATCTGTGACACCTTACCTCTGCTGTCCACAGCAAGTGCCATATTTTAAATGGCATTATGTGTTTATTGCATGCGCAGGTTCTGCTTCCTGCTATTTGCCTTGGAAATCCCCATCTCAAGGCAAGTCTAGCAGACAGGGTCTGACAGATTGAAAACAATAGAAACCTTGCAGTTTTTTCTCTCTTTTATCTTAGCATACCTATATGGGAAAAGCCTGTGAACATCTGATCATCACAACTAATATATGGCCCAAAGTATATAGACACCCCTCCAAATGAAGAAGTTACCATGTCTCCACTGAAGAATACGGTTAATACTAGAGCATACAAAGACTTTAAACAATTGTGCTCCTTAAACCTTGTGGTAACTGTTTGGGAAAGGTCCTTTTGCTGTCCCAGCACTACTTTGCTTGTGTACAAATCCAGCTCCATAAAGACATTGTGTGACTAGTTTTGTGTGACTAGTTTTGTTTGGTTTGAAGAAATGAGTGTGGCCTTCAAAGAGCTCTGACTTCAACCCTACTGAACATCTTTAGATTCTTTTGAATTGGAACACAGATTGTGAGGCAGCTTTTCTCTTCCAACATCAGTACCTGACCTTACAAATTGACACAAATTATCATAGATACTCCAAAATCTTGTGGAAAGCCTTACGGTTATAGCCATATTGATATTAAGCCATTTTAATGACCATGGTTTTGGAATGGGTTGTCCAAGAAACTCATAGGTGTGATGGTCAAGGTGTCCAGACTTCTGCCATATAGTGTAGAACTGCAATTTGGTAATGCCAACATGGGCTCTGAAGATTCCCATGTCATGTAAGTTTAAATGACAGGTCCACTTTAGTTTTCAACTACACCACAGCAACAACAATGAGTAAAGCATATGTATAATACAAACATTTCCAGCCAGACTAAACCCCAAATCCTGCATTCTCCTAACAGAAAGCAATGAATCATCGTACTATTACCTAATAACGGCGAGAATTCATGCAGATCGTCTGCACTGGTCTTGTGAGGTCCATATAACCGGACGGCTTCTTGGTGACCAATCCCCTCGCAGATGCAGCTTCTCTGTAAAGGAAGAGAAAAATGTTTGTACATTGACAAATATTTATTCCTCCTTCACTGTGGGCAGTCTCACTCCCCTTTCAGTTATCTGATCCCATCCCAGCTGCTCCTGGCTGTGCAAGTTACCAATCGCCTCTGAACCACACCGGATCATCTGCAGAGACTCATTTACTGAACATTTGACAGCAGTGAGAACTCTGCTTATATATGGTGAAAGCACAGACCGTGCGCGGCACTAGTCAGAGATCCATCAAGCTGCACCCACCTTGTCTTCGCCATGTATCGGTGGCTGTTCAGTTGCTGTGTTCAGAATCGAAGCATCGTTCAGGGACGCCGAAAGTGTTTTATCAGCGCACTGCAAAGAGACAAAAAATATTTTTTTGCAGAACCCTACCTTTTGTTATTCTGAAGAAATCCCTGTGGGTTTCTCTGTGCCCAGGTTTCATAATTATCAACCAGCTGCTACACCTGTAAAACTGAGGAAAGTGGCAGGGTCTGCATCCCTTTAGATGCAATTTCCTATTGGGAGTATCGCACCAAAAATGACATTTTTTGTTGCAGGGGATGCCTGAAATACGATTTGTATGTCACAGAAATACGCAGATCTAAGTAGCATCCATCCCTAATTAGCCGTGTGCATGCACCCCTTACCAGAATCTAGACAATGCCCCAGTGTGCTTATTTGAAACTATTTCCACCCTAATCGATGTACAATGGATATAAAAAAAATCTACACACCCCTGTTAAAAATGTCAGGTTTCTGTGATGAAAAAAAATGACAAAGATAAATCATTTCAGAACCTTTTCCATCTTATTCCTTGACCTATAAACTGTACAACTCATTTGAAAAAACAAACTGAAATCTTTAAGGGGAGGGGGGGGGGGGGGGGGGGAGTAAAAATAAGTGATTGCATAAGCGTGCACACCTTCTTATAACTGGGGATATAGCTGTTTTCAGAATTAAGCAATCACATTCAAACTCATGTTAAATAGGAGTCAATACACACCTGCCATCATTTAAAGTGCCTCTGATTAACCCCAAATAAAGTTCAGCTGTACGAGTAGGTCTTTCCTGACATTTTCTTAGTCACATCCTACAAATACCATGGTCTGCAGAGAGCTTCCAAAGCATTAGAGGGATCTCATTGTTAAAAGGTATCAGTCAGGAGAAGGGTACAAAAGAATTTCCAAGGCATTAGATATACCATGGTACACAGTGAAGACAGTCATCCAGTGGAGAAAATATGGCACAACAGTGACATTACAAAGAACTGGATGTCCCTCCAAAATTGATGAAAAGACGAGAAGAAAACTGGTCAGGGAAGCTACCTAGAGGCCTACAGCAACATTAAAGGAGCTGCAGGAAACTCACAAGTACTGGCTGTGTGGTACATGTGAAACAATCTCCCGTATTCTTCATATGTCTGGGCTATGGGGTAGAGTGGCAAGACGGAATCCTTTTCTTACCAAAAAAACATCTAAGCCTGACTAAAGTTTGCAAAAACACATCTGAAGTCTCCCAAAACCATGTGGGAAAATGTGTTATGGTCTGAGGAAACCAAGGTTGAACTTTTTGGCCATGATTCCAAAAAGATATGTTTGGCACAAAAACACTGCACATCACCAAAAGAACACCATACACACAGTGAAGCATGGTGGTGGCAGCATCATGCATTGGGGCTGTTTTAGCTGGAACAGGGGCCTTAGTCAAGGTAGAGGGAATTATGAACAGTTCCAAATACCAGTCAATATTGGCACAAAACCTTCAGGCTTCTGCTAGAAAGCTGAACATGAGTGGAAATCCATCTTTCAACATGACAACGACCCAAAGCATACATCCAAATCAACAAAGGAATGGCTTCACCAGAAGATGATTAAAGTTTTGGAATGGCCCAGCCAGAGCCCAGACCTGAATCCGATTGAAAATCTGTGGGGTGATCTGAAGAGGGCTGTGCACAGGAGATCCCCCCACAATCTGACAGATATGGAGTGTTTTTGCAAAGAAGAGTGGGCAAATATTGCCAAGTCAAGATGTGCTGATACCCAAAAAGACAGTGCTGTAATAAATCAAAAGGTGCTTCAACAAAGTATTAGTTTAAGGGTGTGCACACTTATGCAACCTCATTATTTTAGTTTTTTAGTTTTTACTTTCCTCCACCTAAAACATTTCATTTCATTCTTCAACTGAGTTGTACAGTTTATAGGTCGTATTAAAAAGGTGGAAAAAGTTCTGAAATGATTTGTCTTCGTCTCACAGAAACCTGACATTCACTGTATAAGCAAAGCCAATGGCCAACTGAAGGTCCGCGCATGGCAAACTGACTACATGGCTTATAATTGCAAGACAGTGTTTTTGGGCTCGTCAGCCTGCAGCAAGAAGTGTTGCTACTGGTAGGATCTGCAGGTATGAACCTTTGCAACATACTCACAAAATTAAATGTACTGTACACCATGAGACATGATGCAAACATGCTACAAAAAAAAGATTTTTGGCTTACATATGCTTTAAAAATAATCTGGCTCCCTGCCCTAATAAAAATGTTACAGTGGCCTGTAAGAGCACCTACATTAGACAGGGGGTGGCAGTTGGAAAAGCTTTATCGTGGCATCAGCCTTCATAACAGGTACTTTAAGGTGCCTTTAGACAAGACTTTCTATTTTAATATAGATTCATTTAAAAGACTGATATGGTTCATCAGAACCCACAAACATTTAAACTCATCAAATTCTTATCACTAGCATTTTACCTGATATTTCAGCAGTCTTCCTTCCAGTAAACTGATCGTATCTGCAAGAATTGGGGAAACAATTTGATTTTAGTTTCTTGTATTGTTTGCCCATCACTGTACTGAATGCTTTCAAAAATGTCTTTATCCATGTGTCTGTCCTACAAACCAAGCCTACAACATCCATTATACACATGCCTGTCTGGAAGGGATACATTCCTTGTGGCTGAAGCAGGAAAGAAAAAAAAAAAAAAAAAAAAAAAAACAGGTTCTGGTGGGCCCACTTACCACAAAGACTCTACTTTTTGTTTTATCCAGCTTGTTTTACTCAGAACAACTAATATCTTTCACCAAGTGAAAGATAAAACAACATTGTCAGAAAAAAAAACTAATTCAAAAACAAAATCACTGAGTTGGAAAAAGGGATCACCCCCCTCAATCAGATGTAGCGAATCACCTTCTCAATGGCACACAAAGCTATTTGACTTTCAAATGGGATCAGTTGTGTTCATTTTGATTAGCTAAGCATGACAAGAGCTTTCCTGGAGCATTTCAGTCCCTGATAGAGCAACTGAAGCCAAAAATCAATTATGGATAGCAAGGCACGGTCAAAAGATCTCCAGGATAAAGTTGTGGACAGGCACAAGTCAGGAATTGAATAAAAACATTTTTTTTTAAAGGCTTTATCAATGCATCGAAGCACAGTCAATTATTAATTAGTGGAAGTTATTTGGTACCTCTCAGAACCTCCCTGGATCAGGACATCGCTCCAACCTGGATTAAAGAGCCAGGAGGAAACTGGTCAGAGGCTACCAAGAGGCCTACAAGAAATCTGAAGCAGTTGCTGGGATTTAGAACAAAGAGTAGTCATTGTGTGCATGTGACAACAATATCACAACTACTCCACAAATTTGGCTTATGTGAGAGGGTTGCAAGAAAAAAGCCACTCCTCAAAAAAGTCCACATGCAGTCAAGACTGAGCTTTGCCAAAACGCACCTTGAAAGATTCTGAGGTCACATGGAAAAAGGTGTTATGGTCAGATGAGACTAAAATGTAATTGTTCCGCCTCAACACTAAACCATATGTCTGGTGGAAATCCAAATAACACCATTCCTACAAGTAAAGCATTGTTAACCACTTGCCGACCTGCTCACGCAGCTATACTGCGGCAGGTCATCTCTCCTGCGTGAACTGACGTACCTGTATGTCAGTCCGAAAAAGCAGGATAGTGGACGCTTGGCACACGCCGCGGGTCCTGCGGACTCGATGTCCGCCGGCGGCCTGCGGTCGAGTTGAGGCAGAACGGGGAACTGCCAATGTAAACAATCCATTTCCCTGTTCTGCCTAGTGACATGACAGGGATCTACTGCTCCCAGTGATCGGTAACCGTGATCTCTGTCATGTTTAAGGAAGCCCACCCCCACTACAGTAAGAACACGCTGAGGGAACACACTTAACCCCTTGATTACCCCCTAGCGTTAACCCCTTCCCTGCCAGTGTAATTTTTACATTGATCAGTGCATTTTTATAGCACTGATCAATGTAATAATGTCACTGGTCCCCAAAAAGTAATTTGGGGTCAGATTTGTCCGCCACAATGTCGCAGTCCCGCTAAACGCAGCTCCCCAGCCATTACCAGTAAAAAAACAATAAAATAAATAAAGTCCCTAAATCTATCCCGTAGTTTGTAGCTTTTGCATAAACCAATCAATATATGCCTATTGCAATTTTTTTTTACCAAAAATATGTAGAAGAATATATATCACCCTAAACCGATGACTAAATTTATTTATTTATATTTTTTGGGAAATGCATTATAGCAGAAAGTTAAAAAAAAAAATGTTTTTATTCAAAATTAGCATTTTGTTTTGTGTTAATAGCGCAAAAAATAACTGTAGAGGTGATCAAATATCGCCAAAAGAAAGCTCCATTTGTGGAAAAAAAAAAAGAAAAGAAAATTTGTTTGGGTACAGCGTCGCCTGACTGCACAATTGTCAGTTAAAGCGACGCAGTGCCGTAAAGCAAAAAATGCTCTGGTCATTAAGGGGGTAAATCCTTCCTTGTGGTTAATTTTGTTGACTAAAATAACTAAAAACTTAAACAATTGAGAGGACTAAAATACGACTAAAAAGGGCATTTTAGTCAAAAGACTATGACCAAAACTAAACTGAAATTTGAGGTCAAAATTAACCCTGCACTACCACAGAATACGTAGGGGGCCCATCTACTAAGCTGCTAAAAGAAAGAAATATTAAAAAAAAAAAATTTAAGAAAGGCTTATTTTTTTTTCTTAATATTTAATGTTGGTAATATAATTAGGTAATATGTGCAATGGCATTACAGCCAATAGAGTTTACTGTTTTTTTTCTTTATACTTTTAAGTTTTACGTCTGCTTTTTAAAAAGCAATACTTTTGTTTGTTTATGAAACTTGGTTTTATTTATTATATATCAACGGCTAAATCTTACATAGGTTACATAGTTAGTAAGGTTGAATAAAGACACCAGTCCATCCAGTTCAACCTGAGTGTCTACAATTGTCCCTATCCCTGTACATTGTGTCTCATTAAGATGCTCATCTATTATATCATTATTTAAAAAAGGTACCCAATAGCGCTGTCAATTTACGCAGCGCTCCACACATACATCGCACACTCAGATTGGTCCCTACCCTCAAGGAGCCCACAATCCAAGGTCCTCAACTCACATTCATATACTAGGGCCAATTTTGGACAGAAGCCAATTAACCTACCAGCAAGTCTTTGGAGTGTGGGAGGAAACCGGAGTACCCAGAGGAAACCCACGCAGGCACAGGGAGAACATGCAAACTCCAGGCAGGTAATGTCATGGTTGGGATTCAAACCAGTGACCCTTCTTACTGCTAGGTGAGAGAGTGCTATCCACTACACCACTGTGCCTGTAGTGCATGTTCAAACCTTAATACCATAAATAAAATGTTAGATTTTTACTCCAGGCGTATATGAGTTTGGCAATTCTAAAGAAATGCTTAAATAATGCAAAATTTAACTAAACCCATTCTATTTCAGACGACTAATGTACTGGAGACTTTAGTCGACTAAAATTTTACTAAAACAATTCAGATGACTAAAATACAAGTAAAACTAAAATGGCATTTTAGTCAAAAGACTAACTAACTATCTTGTCAATATTCCAATCACACACGTTCCTGGCAAGTGGCTCTTAAAATGGTGGGTGCTGCACCGATTACCAGTTGGGTCCTGGGAACATCAAGCAAGTGTACATATTCGCCAGCACACCATGGATCAATGATTACTGTCCAAAGGTTTCTTTATTGTAGAGAGATTACATCAGAGAGATAAGTGCAATGTTTCAGAGCCGTGCAGGGCCCCTTCATCAGGCATGTGATAAAGTGCAACAGTGTCAAAGCAGAACATAAATACATCAGTCACCAATTAGAACATGCAAAAAATAAAAAAAGACTAACCGTAACTAAAACTAAAATCGAAATTTGATGTCAGAATTAACACATAGTAAAGCATGGGAGGTGGTAATATCCTGTTATGGGGGTGTTTCTCTGTAGCAGGGACTGGAGCACTTTTCTTTTTTTATTACCCACTGCACTTGTCGTTGGGGGGCATAAAAGACAGGTGGTTGAGTTTTAAATTGACACCAACCACTTCCCCCTAAACTGCAAAGTAGCCGGTAAGGGGGTGACAGAAAGATGGGTGTAATTATACTCCTTGCCCTCCGAAGGTGACCGATTCAAAGAATTGTGTTACGCCACAACTTCCCTGTAACCAACTGTAATACATACAGTTGAAGATCAGAAGTGGCGTTTACAGTGTTAAAAACAGACAGCGAGCAGGCATAGCTTCTTCTCACCGCCCAAACACCTTTTAAAAGTGATCCACCATGCTATTGCTTTTATGAGGACTGGCAAAGTCTGCTGAACATCTAAATTTAGTCTAACACGCATCCATACACAATAACAAAAATGAAATATATTATAGTTTAGCAGCAGTCCATAGATGTGGTGGCTGAATTTGTTTTCGTTATTTGGTCCAAGTACATTTTCTGCAAGTAAAAGAAAATATCCTTGCTAGAAAGCCAGTGACCATTTAACTTTCAGAGCACTGAATAGAAATATCAATGTTTGCAAGCTTCCAAGATATTTTCTGTGATTTACAAAACACCCCTCCCCTCTTTGTAATGAAGATGAGAGGAAGGGGAGGGTTTGTAGTCCAATCAGTCGAGCAGCCCTGGGTGAAATGTTACCCTAGGACAAGAAGCATGTTACTGGCAGGATCACCGGGTGAAAACAGCCTGAGAAAAAAAAAAGAAAAAAAAAACACATGTAGCCACCAAATCTATGTGTATTTTGACCGGTCCTAGGGAACCAGCCATCACCTGCCAGTGAGTGGCCCTGTCGGGGGATAAAGCCAATTAAACTTTTGTCAAATGAGCCTGCTGGAAAACTGTCAGCCAAACAGCATCTGCATCCAACCAGATACAGCTGCTGTTCAGGTATTTTGACAGTTGGAGGGATCAGCTGTCAAAATACAATAGGCACAGAGCGAGATCCATTCATCTGCGCTGTACAGGGTGGATGGAGGAATCTGCTAGCTTTTTTTTTTTAAGCATGTAAGCTGAACTAAAAAACAAAAAAAAAAAAAATTGTGTGGGGCCAAATTTAAGGACTGGTGAGCTGCCATACATCACATTTTTGCTCTTGGGTATAAATGTGCACTTAAACATTTAAACAAGGTGTCAGCTGTTGACAAATTAATTCTCCCAGAAGAACATTCAAGAATCCGTCACCTTATTTCACCTATAGAAATACCAGAATGAGTTCACCATCTCATATCCTCACTACGGGAATATATTTCTAATAACAACCCTAAGGCTTCCTTCAGATCCACAATACACAATCTCTCAGCCTTAGCTTTAACTTCCAGCTGAGTATCAAACCCAAATAAAGCTGTGATCCACATATATTCACTGCCAGCAAACAGCTCCTGATAAGTCTGTATAGGGTGAAACATGTTGGGTATTTACACTTGACATTTTAATAAATGGTTTTAGAACTTTCAATTTACTGTAGGAATTGCAAAACATACACCATTGTGGAGGCGAGATGGAAGACGACTGCAGGTAAGGACCTTCAGCAGGTGAACGGGAGACATTGCTAGGTGGTAGTGCAGTGTTGGGTCTTTGTGGAGGGTGAAATCAGAGTGGTTGCACATGAGGTCGAGAAGAGGGCTAGGGGTCTTACATGAATGCTTTATGACCAAACTGTGCATGTGTGGTCATTGGCATCAGCAAGAATCAGCGAGAACCCCTGCATGTGGATGTTCAGTAGAGGTCATTTAGAGTGCTGGGAATGGGTCTTTAAATGCCCAGGGTGAAGATGACAACGATGCCCCCAGTTTGCTACACGAGTCAGTGTGTGCTTCATCTTCTGCAGCTGTAATCCTACTTCAAGCTGCCAATGCGCTAGTCTCCCTGTCAGTGCACACATGCAGGTCCACCAATAGGGCCCATGTGAACTCGAAAGTGGGCAGTGATGTTGTAGGACCTTCCCAGTAGGTGCCTGCTGCTGGTCTCCCTGTGCTGATTTTTACTGACATAATGGCTATGTGGCACCACTTCACACGCCTCCCCCCCAACCCCACATGAAAACCCCATCCAAACCTGGTTATTTATAC
This sequence comes from Lithobates septentrionalis, assembly GCA_037952835.1. Classification (NCBI taxonomy): domain Eukaryota; kingdom Metazoa; phylum Chordata; class Amphibia; order Anura; family Ranidae; genus Lithobates; species Lithobates septentrionalis. The sequence continues at coordinate 19,464 of JBBDGP010003458.1, read as the reverse complement.
AGATTTCATACATTACTGAAAAGTCCTCCAAGTTGGGTTACCAGAAAGGATTAAAAAGAAGAAACTGGTACAAAATGTACACTTTTGATGCCTAAAAACTTGCCCTCTTCTCCACCAGCTGCCAGTAGATTGGTCTGACAAGTTTAGAGCTCCGGATAAGTTTAGAGCTCCGGATAAGACAGGCTCCTCATACATTAAGGAGATATTGAAATTATCTCCTAATGCCTGCACTCCATTCACACAAATACAAACCTGACTACTCCCAGGATAGCCATAAATATTCTTGGTTCCTCCCATGCAGTCCTCTGGACACTGGAACTCACCGCTCACCTCAGAGAGGCTCCTTTACAAACCTACAAGGCACCAACCTGGTACAAACTACACACTGTCCCAAATTCACTGGCTGCATGCTTGTTTTGAGTCAGTGACTAAACAGGACTATAATAATGGCTTGGATTGTACTTGCAAAATAAGTCAACAGCAGTATAGTTACATAGCTTGTCAGGTTAAAAAAAAAAAAAAAAGTGCAGCGCTACCCCATTATAAATCAACAATTAATTCCCAACTGATATCAATATATAAATAAGTGAATAACCAAATCAAAATAGTGTGATGAAATAACCATAAAATATACATAGTGCATCACATATCAGTGCATACGATAAATGCGCAAACATTCATATATATACACACACACACAAACGTGAAAAAATCTCCCACAATACACTGTGATGAAATAACCAATAATGGTAAATAAGTCCCAATCCAATAATGTGATCAGCGTACTGCTTCTTTAAAATTTCACACTCAAAGGTGTACACTCTTCACCTAGTGCAACTCCAAACTGCTCACCTTTACAAAATGACCTCTAATATAATCATGAGGTCTATCTTGCATGAATCCCATACACAGGACAATTCAGAGACACAACAAGGGGGCAGACAGTACAGTTACAATATAATTCAATACAGGAAAAACCAGAGGGCCCTGCTCGTTTGAGCTTACAAGCAAAAAACATCTTCAAGGTCGGGCTCCGTTCCTTTACTCGTATCATCCAAAACAGCAGGACTTCCCCAGAAGGTGGGAGGGACCCCGATTACTTATTGGTTATTTTCAAATACAAAACGTCCATTTACAGAACCCAACACCCACTGTTGAACCAGACGAAAGCATAAAAACCTTATAAAGCATGCTCCATCCAATAGGGTAAAAATTCCTTCTTGATTTCCTAAGACAATCAGATATTCCTTGGATCAACAATCCCTGGTGTTCTGGATTATAAACGTTAATATCCAGTTATATTTTGTATATATTTCAGGAATGTATTCAGGGTTTTGATCAAAACAATCTACCGAGTTGGCCAGAACTAGTTTGAGTCTGTTCCATATTTTCAAAGCTCTCATGAAGAAGCCTTTCTATATGCAAAAATGAAGCCACTTCTCTTCTAAAACACAAAGAGTGCCCCCTTGCCCTCTGTAATGACCTTAACGAGGTTGTAAACCCTCAGGGTTTTCCACTGTAAAGCAATTCTATGCATTAAGGTGAAACCTTCTGTAGTGCAGCAGCCCCCCAGAGCCCCCCTTTTTCGTCCATCAATGGGGATGAGCACAGCAGCTCCAGCCATTGTCTCAGGTCCTCATTGGATAAATTGATAGCAGGGCAGTCACTGGCTGCCACTGTGGTCAATCAAATCCAGTGACAAGAGAGCCGGGGAGCGGGGCAGAGTCCTGCTGTCTGTGTCACACACATTGCTACATTTTCCTGCTCAGTTTAGAGACGGGAAATCATCTGTGCATTGGAAAATCATTCCTTTGACATTGAGGTATTATTTTACTTTAATTATGTTCTTCTAGTGGAGCAGGCATCCAATCCCCCCTCACTTGTCTTGCATACAAACAGCAAGGAATTGTCGGGCAAGAAACACGAATGTAGTGACGTACTACGAGCCGATAAAGAGGAAGTTCAATTGTCATGCTCCACCCTTTGTGCTCCTTCTGCTAATTTCGTGTTAGTAGAAGTTTGATGATTGTTGATTCGCGCTTTTCATTTTGCGCTTCTCAGTTAGTTTCTAAACGCCCGTTCGTCAACCAGACATGTTCTGGAATCGGAGGAGATAACGTGTTATTCATTATTGGCCTTGGAGTTATTGCTTTGACCCAAGTCCAGTCCAGGAAGAGGAACAGGAAGAGGAAGAGGAACGGGAAGGGGAAGGGGAAGAAGAGGAGAAAGAAGAGGAGGAAGAAGAGGAGAAAGAGGAGAAAGAGGAAGAGGAGGAAGAGGAGAAAGAGGAAGAGGAGGAAGAGGAGAAAGAGGAAGAGGAGAAAGAGGAGAAAGAGGAAGAGGAGAAAGAGGAAGAGGAGAAAGAGGAAGAGGAGAAAGAGGAAGAGGAGAAAGAGGAAGAGGAGGAAGGAGGAGGAAGAGGAGGAAGGAGGAGGAGGAGGAGGAGGAGGAGGAGGAGGAGGGGAAAAAAAAAGAGGAGGAAGAGGAAGAAGAGGAGGAAGAGGAGGAGGAGGGGGAAAAAAGAGGAGGAAGAGGAAGAAGGAGGAAGAGGAAGAGGAGGAGGAGGAAGAAGAGGAAGAAGAGGAAGAGGAGGAGTTCTTGGACCAAAAATTGGTTACTTTATTGATCGTGACCAATTATGTCATATGCCTTTGCTGTGGGAGCTACCGGAGAATAATCCAGATGATTTTTGGAATTATCTCTGGATGACGAACCCCTGCTTTCACCAACTCTTGGCATTGTTGACCCCCTATATTAAGAAGCAGGACGCATGCATGAGGCTTTTATTTTATGGTTGAATAATGATTTGATTTGGTATATTTTCTATATTTTTGGATGCATAGAATGCAATTTTTGGTTAAGTTCTATTGGCAGATAGCATGTCTAATTTTCTTTTTTTAATGCACAGTAAATAAAAATGTGGAGAATAATACTTGGCTATGTGTTTTACTTCAAATTACATTTTGGGAGTAGGCAGTTACATTAAAAAAAATTGACAAGGGACATTTCATCTTCGTTCTTAAAAACTACAGGATAATGGTGTTGTGGTAACTTGCCCAAAAAAACCCCAAAAAGCATAATATTCTTGATATCACTAGAAAAAAAAAAGCCTTTGAAAATACGTTTGCCATAACTCCATCAGTATCACCAGCAAAGCAGCTTCATTATTAACTCATTAAAGAAGAAGAGAATTGTGCGCTGCATTTCGAGATTTCATAATTTGCCACGTCACGAATGTTAATTCTCCATTACGAACACTAGTTTATAAGACTGACCGTTTCTGGCTCGTCCTTGCTTCCGATCATGCGTGTTTGTACTTTGGACTTTTGTCCGACGGACTTGTGTACACACGCTCGGAAAATCCGACAACAGACATTTGTCCGCGGAAAACTTATAAACCTGCCATCCAACATTTGTCCGCGAAAAATCCCGACAACAATTGTCCGATGGAGCGTACAAACGGTCGGATTTTCCGCCAGCAGCCTGTCATCACACAATTCCCGTTGGAAAATCTGATCGTGTGTACGTGGCTTTAGGCATGGTCTGGTGGGGTTCCAGTGATCTCTATAAAAAAGTAATACCCCAAGGGTTACACCGATTTCTTATTTTTAATATTACTGCATATCTGATGAAAGGTCCACTTTAAACCTTCTGTACACTTTGCAGATTTTTGTGATGCTTATCACCATTATAAGCTTGTTGATAAAAACTAAGCAGCAATTACATGTATTATGTGCTTAGCAGTTTTCTTTATCATTAGAGGATGTTGCTTTAAATATAGATAACAGTTTTTCATTATCTAAGTGAGATTTCATGAACTTCTATTGTGAACCATGAGAAAAGCAGAACGAGCGATGCATGATGTTTGCTCAGTTTGCAGTGAAATATTACTACTGTGTGACGACAGGGCCACCTGATAAGGTACCGATAAGTACCATCCCCTGCCCGTCATAGGGTCCAGGCCCCATCAGTTCCCCCGACAAGCAGGGGGATCATGGACAGGGAGGGCAGTGACCGTATTTTAGTAGATTGTAAGCAAAAATATCATTTCGATTGGAAATGGGGGTCCCAAGAGGTAGGCTGTACAGGCCATCGTGATTTCAAACAGCAACCCTTTGTGCCGACATACCAGGACCACACGTCCAATCAAAACACTGTGTGCGTGTTAGATGTACTAACAGTTAAACTCAAGCTAACACTTTATAAGCTGTTACAGCAAACAGGTTTTTTTTTTCCCCTTTTGGGATAAAGGTTTTACATAAATAAATAAAAGCTGATCAAGCATTATAAGCATCACTGTCAGTAGTAAATGGTTCGTCTCAACCCTGTAACTGCTGCATCTGAAGCACAGCTTGTTCTGTTGAGAAACAGACTAACTGGCCAGATCACCAGGTGAAAATAAAGGACAGAAAGTGTAAGAGAAAATAAAACTAATGCAGCCATCACATCTACAAATTGGTAAGCTGCAATTGCTTTTGGGTCGAAAACTGCTCTAAAATTTTCCTTGGACATGATTTAAAAAAAGCTAATTTTTACTTTGCAAAGTTTATTTTTTCACTTATCTCAGTAAACGAGATGAAGCAAAGTGACAATTTATTTAGAAAGTAAAAAAAAAAAAAAGTTCTGCTCCATCAAATCAAGATCAGTGTTTGCATTTCTGCTATTTGCCGTGGCAAGAAAAAAAATGGCTTGTGTTAAGATGTTTTCCTCTTCCTCTTTTTAATATACAGTATTTATTAATAGACAAAAAATGCTGATTATTATTGCACTATTTACAGTAAACCCCTGAACTCAAGGCAAGGGTCAGGGCTCATTTACACTTGCTTCGGCTTCAACACACATTAACGGCTAGTTTACATTTGTTAACCACTTAAGGACTGAGCCTCTCTCTGAGATTTGTTGTTTACAAGTTAAAACAGGTTTTTTTTGCTAAAAAATTACTTAGAACCCCTAAACATTATACATTTTTTTTCTAACACCCTAGAGAATAAAATGGCGGTCGTTACAATACTTTGTCACACCGTATGTGCGCAGCGGTCTTACAAGCGCACTTTTTTTGGAAAAAGTACACTTTTTTGAATTAAAAAATAAGACAACAGTAAAGTTGGCCCAATTTTTTTTATATTGTGAAAGATAATGTTACGCCAAGTAAATTGATACTCAACATGTCATGCTTCAAAACTGCGCCCGCTCGTGGAATGGCGACAAACTTTTACCCTTAAAAATCTCCATAGGCGATGTTTAAAAAATTCTACAGGTTGCACATTTTAAAGTTACAGAGGAGGTCTAGGGCTAGAATTATTGCTCTCGCTCTATCGATCGCAGCAATACCTCACATGTGTGGTTTGAACACTGTTTTTAATATGCGGGCGCTACTCACGTATGCGTTCGCTTCTGCACGCGAGCCCGTCAGGACGGGGCGCATTTAAAAAATTATTTTTACTTATTTTTACCTTTTTTTTTTACATTTTTGCACTGTTTTTAAAAAAAATAAATTGTGTCACTTTTATTCCTATTACAAGGAATGTAAACATCCCTTGTAATAGAAAAAAGAATGACAGGACCTCTTAAATATGAGATCTGGGTTCAAAAAGACCTCAGATCTCATATTTACATTAAAATGCAATAAAAAAATAAAAAATAAAATTGTCATTTAAAAATTGAACAAAAAAAAAAAAAAAAAAAAAAAAAGGCCCTTTAAGGGCTATGGACGGAACGTCGTTTCTGCCCTGCAGTGATATGGAGGTGGCCATCTTCCCCTCACTCGTCTCCATACCCAGGCAGGGGACAGACGCGACAGTCTCCGCCGCTGCCGACGGGGCTCCTGTAAACGACAGAGGGCGCGCCCCTCTCCCGCCGATGAAAGTGATCTCACGGCGAATCTGCCGCAGAGACCACTTTTATCTTAAACCAGACCACTCACTGAAGACGAGGATACCGGGGTTATGGCAGCTTGCTGCTGCCATAACGATATCCTCCTTCAAAGTACCGACGTATAACGACAGTAAGCGGTCCGGAAGTGGTTAAAACTGGGCTTCGGACAGGCTTTGTTAAAAGCTCTCTGAACGCTGTCACTAAAAAAAATGGTTAGCTTACAGTCCTGTTTACAGCTTGCTTTGCTTCGGCTTCGCTTCAAAAATTATACCCCCATGTAGCTTTAGTGGTGCTTCAAAGCTTCCATAGGTGTCTATGGCAAAGCTCACTTGAAGCCCCACCGAAGCCCCAAGCAAAAGCAAGGTGTAAACAGGACTGTAAGCTAACCATTTTATTTAGTGACAGGAGCTTTGACTAGCGTTCAGAGAGCTTTAACAAAGCGTGTCCGAAGCCATGTTTTGAAGCAAGTGTAAACTAGCCTTAAAAATTAGAGCTAGGAGATTCAGGGTTGAATGCAGAAGGAAGAAGTGGTTATAGCCCCTGTCAATTTTTTATTCCTATATAACTTTTAGGGCTCATTAACACTTGCTTCAGCTTGAACACACATTAAAGCGTCTACAGCTTCAACATACTTTTATGATGGGTTTTTGATGATTCGGTGATGCTCTTTTAAAGCTTTGTTGAAGCTGGGCAGGTGCACTGTGTGTATGTGGATATCTCATACCTGCAATTTCTCCAAAACAAAAGGTGAAGCTAAAGCTGAAATTAAGCCTCGTAAAAACTTTTAGGTGCTTCAAGCGACTGACAAGCCAAGCATCCGCACCTGTTGAGTACTGGAGACCCCAGTTACTTGCATTGGTTTACATTCTTGGACCCGATACCTCCTATTACAGAGGCCACAGTGTCATAACTACTCCTAATATGTAATCAGGTGCATACGGTCCCCATCCTCCTCTCCTTTGGAGTGCCCATAAGCCTGAGACCACTTGCAGGCCCTCTCGGGGTTGGGGTAGGAGAGACCCCCCAGCAGTCCCCGAGACCATCATTGGGGAAATCAACTGTTCATTTTGTGTGCGTTTGTTTTAATAAGAAGTCTCCGGATAAGCGAGCCTATTCAATGGAGAGGGAACATAGGAACCCCCTGAGGGAGACCATAAATATACAGGTCGAAATGCATTAGGGCTTTTTCTCCAAACATCGGACATTATAACCACAATTTAATTATTGTAGGCTGTTACATCAGACAATTGCTTTCTTAACCCATATGGTATTGTTAACATTTTGTTTCCCCTTCCCCAATCCTCGAGCCTCGCACTGAATATATCCAGAGCTCATGTTTTAACTTTTGTGTCAGTATTGCTTAATTGGCTTTTGATAATAAAATTACTTCTCCTTTTCTACAATATATTGCTTCAAAAATTATACCCCATGTAGCTTTAGTGGTGCTTCAAAGCATGTACAAAGCCTCCATAGAAGTTTATGGCAAAGCTCGCTTGAAGCCCCACCGGAGCCTCATCGAAGCCCCACTGAAGCCTCATCGAAGCACCAAGCAAAAGCAGGTGTAAACATGACTGGAAGCTAACCATTTTATTTAGTGACAGAGACTTGGACTGGCGTTCAGAGAGCTTTAACAAAGTGTGCCCGAAGCCTTGTTTTGAGCAAGTGTAAACTACCACTTAGGAAGATTTTCCCTAATTTCCTGTACAGGTGACAACTGTGGGCTTCTGGACTACTCCTCACTTTCTATCCCATGTAGAAATGTGTGCGTTCTGCTCATATTTAAAATCAGTCTTTCTGTTGGTTTTCTTGTCATAGTACCAAAACGCACAAAACTATAACAGGTATGTAAACAATTAAAATACTGTTAATAAGGCACATAGAGAGAAAACATATCAAAGATAATAAACCAAGCCAACTTACTGTTCTGCTCAAATTTGGAGCTTTCTGAGAGCTCCCCTCCTGAGACTACACACACACACACACACACACTTATACATTAAAAGTTCCTCAAATAAGCAGAACTGAAACCATACAGCACAGCGGGGAGCCCAGCCATACAGTCTCACCTGATTAGGCATTCTTTCAAAAAAAAGTCACACAATTTTTCAGTTTAGCGAAACCGAAAAAAAAATGTGGCTTTTTATGGTGTTACCACACACCAGCTGAAAGCCATGATCAGGCTTGCAATGGAAGCGACAGCTCAGTGAGCTGAGTGATGGGAATAGGGCGAGGGAAGTAAAGTCTTGCCCCTTTCCTTATGTTATGAAGCCATATAGAAGTTTTAGAAAAGAACGCACACGAAACAGTTTCTTTATCTTTTCTTTATTTATGGTTCATCTGTTTAGGCAACTAATATTGGAACTGGCCTTTGATATATTAAGAACAGAAAGTTAATAAAAAATCCATGATGTACAAGACCAGAGCCTTTTTTCCAGCCCGCCACTTCACTATTCATGGACAGGTCAATATATCTTAAAGCTGAACTCCAGGCAATCAACTAGAGACAAAAATGACATTCAAATATGAGAGCAATGTGTATAGATTATATCGCACAGCAAAAAAAAATAAAAAATAAAAAATAAAAAAAACAACACCACACGTTTCATCATACCATCATGCTAATCTGAGTAAACATAATCAGTGCAGCGCTCACCTTTTGTGCCTTGAACCATATTTAATAAATAAAAACAAATGATAAAATAAATATATATATATGTACATACATACACACATCTCAAAATTAGATCAAAAAGTTAATTTCAGTAATTCGATTCAAAAAGTGAAACTCATTTTATATGGATGGGTTACACACAGACTAAATTATAATTTCAAGTATTTCTTTCTTTTAATTTTGATAAGGCTTACAGCTAGTGAAAACCCAAAATTCAGTATCTCAGAAAATTAGATTACAACACAAGACCAATTAAAAAAAAATACATTTTTAATACAGAAATGTTGGCTTACTGAAAAGTATGTCCATGTACAGTATAGTATACACTCAATACTCAGTCTAGGCTCCTTTTGCATGAATTAATGCATCAATGCGGCGTGGCATAATCAGCCTGTGGCACTGCTGAGATGTTATGAAAGCCCCAGGTTGCTTTGATAGCGGCCTTCAGCTTGTCTGCATTGTTGGGTCTGGTGTCTCTCATCTCCCTTAATACCCCACAGATTCTCTATGGGGTTTAGGTCAGGAGAGTTTGCTGGCCAATCAAGCACAGTGATACTATGATCATTAAACCAGGTATTGGTACTTTTGGCAGTGTGGACAGGTGCAAAGTCCTGCTGGAAAATGAAATCAGCATCTCCATAAAGCTGCTCAGCAGAGGGAAGCATGAAGTGCTCTAGAATTTCTCGATAGCAGTGGTGTACCAAGTAGGGGACGGGCCTCCCCGTGTGCTACACACTGGGGGGGGGGGGGTCAGGCCGGCGCCCCCCGCTCCGTGACTGAAGCGGTGACAGCGGGGCGGGATTTAGGCAGTGGCGCCGCTGCAGTGACAGGGCAGATTAAAGCATGCACGGAGAGGTGAGCTGCAGTGGCTTTTGCTGGGGGGGTCCCCGGGTGACACCCATCAGCAGGGCCCACAACGATACCCTTCTCTCGTGGCCTCCTCCTCCTCCTTTATGTCTACACAGGAGGAGGGGACCCGGCCTGCTGTGCATGTCTTGTGCTGATCATCATCTGAGGTACATAATGGGTCTGAAGGGGGGGTCTGTACTGATTGGGGGGTCAGCACTGTAGGGGGGAATGTACTGAATGGGGGGGTCTATGCTGAGGTAGGGGGGTCTGTACTAATGAGATGGGTCTATATTGAGGGAGGGGGTTCTGTGTAACCAGCAGGGGGTCCAGAACTGTTAGGGGGGTCTGTGTAACCAGCAGGGGTCCAGAGCTGTGGGGGGCTATGTAATGTAAAGGGGCCCAGAGGTGCAGTTGTGGAGAGGGGGTACACAGTAGTGACAAAGAGATAGTGAAGGATGCAGGGGTATGCAGGGGGCGTTTTTACATTTTAACGCGGGGGGGGGGGGGGGGTCAGATATAGGATCCGTCCCGGTTACCAAATGCTCTAGGTACGCCCCTGCCTAGTAGAGGGCTGCGCTGACTTTAGACTTGATAAAACACAGTGGACCAACACCAGCAGATGACATGGCTCCCCAAATCATCACTGACTGTGGAAACTTCACACTGGACTTAATACAATTTTGATTCTGTGCCTCTCCACTCTTCCTCCAGACCTCAATTTCCAAATTAAATGCAACATTTTCCATAGTCAGTGATGATTTAGGGAGCCATGTCATCTGCTGGTGTTGGTCCACTGTGTTTTATCAAGTCCAAAGTCAGCGCAGCCCTCTACCAGGAAATTCTAGAGCACTTCATGCTTCTATCTGCTGACCAGCTTTATGGAGATGCTGATTTCATTTTCCAGCAGGACTTGGCACCTGCCCACACTGCCAAAAGTACCAATACCTGGTTTAATGATCATGATCACGGTGCTTGATCGGCCAGCAAACTAGCCTGTACAGCAAGCCAACATTTCTGTATTAAAAATCCTTTTTTTTTTATTGGTCTTATGTAATATACTAATTTTCTGAGATACAGAATATTGGGTTTTCACTAGCTGTAAGCCATAATCATCAAAATTTAAAAAAAAGGATTGAACCATATCACTCCGTGTATAACGCATCTATATAACATAAAAAAGGAGTTTCACTTTTTGAATTGAATTACTGAACTAAATTAACTTTTTGAAAAAAAAAAAAAAAAAAAAAAAATTTATATATATATATATATATATATATATATATATATACACACACACACTTACATTAGTGTTGTTTCACGTGTGGTGAATCAATAGTCATAATTCATAAAACAATAAATCTCTTCAATTACAACTGTCCACATGAAAGCAGCAGACTGCTGAACTTATGTCACCCCGCTCTCTCCTTCCATCAGCATGCCCCTCCACATGAGCTCCATAGCACAACTGATTGCCCCCTCATCCTGCTTCAACATCTGCACAGGGACTGGAAGAGGCGACTACCAAGTACAATTCAGGTACTTACACTGCTTGCATAAAAAAAAAAAAAAAAAAAGTATACATTACACATAGCTCCCTAACTGTCCCCGATTTGGAGCAATGTCCCTCTGTTCCTCTTTCCTCCTCATTTGTCCCTCATTTTGGTCTGATCTATATAGTTGTATATAAAATGCACCATTTGGTTTTCAAAAAGTGTTTCCCAGTGCTAAACCTTTCATCCAATTTCTAAATTGCTGCATTTGTAAATGGCAAAAGCCACTCTAAAGGAATAGTGATAGTTTTAAAAAAAAAAAAAAAAAAAAAAAAAAAAAAAAAAAAACTTGTGGGTTTAACCAATTTTTTTTGTATAAAAGTCTTCTTTAAAGGGGGCGTGGCAGGGGGTGTGTCCCATGCTTACATACCTTTGCTAATAGGTGGCTCTTGTTCCCATCTCAAAAAGTTGGGAAGTATGCATTACATACAATTAAGGAACACTGATAATTTGTGTATATATCCATCTGTAGTTCAGATTAAAAAACTGCATCCCTATTTTTTTTTTTTTTTTTACAGTTTGGAGGATGGGTGGGAGGTGCTGGATCCAAAAGCACAATGAATTGTACAATGTACCGTGGGGTGTATAGAGAGATTTGACATCTCACATAAAACGGAGGCTCTAGGAACAACCAAAAAATATAGGAGCGGTAGGACACGCCAATAAGATTAGAGCCGCAAAGTAGTATATATTTCACCATAAAAGACCTAGTATAAAATCCAAACATGTTTTGGGGGCTTCATCAGGACTTAAAATACTGGTTGGAATTAGAGGGAAAACGCTAAATGTTTAAAAATAAATTAGGGATTGTTGTACCAACCAGCTATTGTTGATGGCGTTGTGCAACAGGAACAACCAGTCACTGAATTTTAACCCTCTAGAGCCAAACTTAGTAGCATTTGTAGTCCTGATGAAGGAGGCACTCTGAAGCCCCTGAAACATGTTGGCCGTCTTGCTTTTTTTAATGAAATAAATACCTTTGATGATTCAAATCTGTGTTGTGCTCATTCTTTTATATCCTTGTTTTATGCAGGTACACTTTAAGCGTCTAACAGTTAAGATCTCTCTGGATTGGAAAACCCTCTGAACCCTGACTAGAATTTATCCTCCCGTGTGCCGCCTGAATGAACGTCATGGCGTCACACCGCCCAGCTTTACACTACAGCAAAACATTTCACAACTCCCAGAAGAATGAGGAGACTCACAAATAGCAATTTATGCTGAAATCCCACAAACTTATCATTGGTTTACAAAATGCCAGCAGACTCAGTGCAGAAAAGTTCAAGTAGTATTAAACCCAAAAATGTGATATTTACAGCTTACCAATCACTAGATCTGATGGCTGCATTAGCTTTCTTTTTTTAATCTTTTTATCCTATTGTATTAAGAGTGACCCCACTCTGGATGAAGGAGCACAGACGACACAGCAGACAGTAGCATCAGTCTGGAGGGAGTGTCAGTGTATTTAAATCTGCTAGTACAGCTAAACTCAAACTCCAGCTAACACTATATAAAATCAGTTACAGCAAACAGTATTTTCTTTATTTTGGGATAAGGGATTTACATGAATAAAAGCTAATCATTTTAAGCACCCCTGTCAGTGGTAAATGGTTTGTCTCAACCCTCTAACTGCTACATCTATAGGACAGCTTGTTCTGTTGAAAAACACTTACTGGTCAGATCACCAGGTGAAAATAAAAGAAAGCCTATAAAAGAAAAACAAATGCAGCCATCACATCTAAGAATTGGTAAGCTGCAATATAATAAATGTTCGCGTTTGGGTTTAATACTGCTTTAAATTTTCTTAAAATGTATGCAACCTTTAGAAGATTTCAGCAACATTCTGCCGTTTTGCAAAATGCATTGGAGCTGATGGGAAAGGAGAAATTCATGGAGTTTTTGTGAATTGACAGAAATTGGCCATACCAGTATTGCTTTGTAAGTGATTGCATACAAGCAATCCATTGATTTTTAAAATGAGGCCAAAACTGTTGCATAAAGTATTACTGAACCCACAACAGTAAAATCAGTCTGTATATGCAGTAAAGGATGCTTGTTATGCTATGAGGAAGGCTTCACCTAAAACGCGTTAAAATTATGTGGATTGTACACTGCTATTGTGCCAAATAAAATCCTTATACCCAGTTTCCCCGAAAATAAGACCTAGCGTGATTGCCGGTGATGGCTGCAATATAAGCCCTACCATCCAAATAAGCCCTACCCAGTTTCCCCGAAAATAAACCCTACCCTGAAAATAAGACCTACAAGGACTTTAACTAGGGCTTATTTGTGGGGTAGGGCTTATATTGCAGCCATCACTGACACTCACGCTAGGTCTTATTTTCGGGGAAACAGGGTAAGAAGCAGCTTTGGGTTGCTGGCTATGTCTACTATTAAAGCATGCTTGTTATACTCACTGTGGAACCTAAGGGGTTAATCCTGCACATTGTGTAAAAATGCTGTGTGATTCTGTCTTCTGTGATCCTCCCCTTCTTCCACTGTCCCCAATCCATCTCCTGATAGTATAGAGCCTTGGGGGCACTCTACATGCTCAGTTTTTTTCTTGTGAGTGCATGTGATCAGCACAGGGCCAATCAGCACTGTCCAGAGGGTCAGGGGTCTTCATAGGACAGTCAGAGAAGAATATAAACTCCCCCTATAAAACTAACCACTTGCTGACCAGCGCACGGCAATGTATGTCAGCACAATGGCACGGCTGGGCAAATGGGCGTACCTGTACGTCCCCTTTAAGATGCGGCATTGTGGGTGCATGCACCCGCCATATACTCCGTGAGTGTGCCTGCGGGTCCCGTGGACTCGATGTCCACAAACGTGACACGGAGCGGCAGAACGGGGAGATGCCTCTTTAAACAAGGCATTTACCTGTTCTGCCTAGCAACATGACAGGGATCTACTGCTCCCTGTCATCAGAAGCAGTGATCTGTCATGTTGTAGTGAGCCCACCCCCCCCCAATCAGAATCACTCCCTAAGACACACTTAACCCCTTGATCTCCCCCTAGTGTTTAATACCTTCCCTGCCAGTGTCATTTACACAGTAATCAGTGCATTTTTACAGCACTGTTCGCTGTATGACAATGATCCCAAAATGGTGTCAAAAGTGTCCGATGTGTCCGCCATAATTATGCAGTCACGATAAAAATTGCAGATCGCCGCCATTACTAATAACAAAAAAAAAATTAATAAAAATGCCATAAATGTATCGCCTATTTTGTAGACGCTATAACTTTTGCGCAAACCAATCAATATACGCTTATTGCGATTTTTTTAACCAAAAATATGTAGAAGAAGACATATCGGCCTAAACTGAGAAAGAAATTTAATTTTTTATATATTTTTGGGGATATTTATTATAGCAAAAAGTAAAAAAATATTGCTTTTTTTTTCAAAATTGTCGCTCTTTGTTTATAGCGCAAAAAATGAAGTGATCAAATACCACCAAAAGAAAGCTCTATTTGTGGGAAAAAAAGGACATAAATTTTGCTTGGGTGCAACGTCGCACGGCCGCGCAATTGTCAGTTAAAGCGACGCAGTGCCGTATCGCAAAAAGTGCTCTGGTCAGGAAGGGGGTAAATTCTTCCGGGGCTGAAGTGGTTAACCAGACACTGATAGACGTCATAAGACTGCTATATACTGCAGATGAGAAAAAGGTATTTAGCGGTTTAGATTTAAAATAATTGCATTTTCATGTTGTGTACTGTGGGAGACCAGATATAGTGACTGCAGGGTCCTGGGTTTTGTAGTTGTTGTTCAGTCGTTTAGTCGTGTCCGACTCTTCATGACCTCATGGACCATATTGCGCCACGCTTTCCTGTCCTCCACTGCCTCCCGAAGCTTGCTTATTTTCATGCTCATTGTTTCGATGAGCGATCCATCTTGTTTTCTGTAGTCCTCTTCTGTTTCCTTCCATGCTTCCCAGCATCAGGGTCTTTTTCAAGGAGTCCTCTCTTTGCATTAGGTGGCCAAAGTTTTCCAGTTTTAGCTTCAGGATGTGTCCTTCCAGTGAATTCAGGGTTGATTTTCTTCAGGATTGACTGGTTTGATATTCTTGCCGTCCAAGGGACTTTCAAGAGTCTTCTCCAACACCACAGTTCAAAAGCATCAATTCTTCTGCGTTCAGCCATCCTTATGGTCCAACATTCACAGCCATAGGTTACTACCGGGAATATCATAGCTTTGACTATACCACACTTTGTCAGTAGGGTGATGTCTCTGCTTTTTATAATGTTTTCTAGGTTTGCCATTGCTTTCCTCCCAAGAAGCAAGCATCTCCTGGGTTTAGTAACACTTTAACTGCTTAGAAATTGTTAACTTGAGTTCAGCTTCAATGTGTTAGTGCCTGAAACTCCCTCGAAACTGACAATGCTGCTCTCCAAAGGTGCCCCTTTGCTTCTTAATCCAGAGTGGGGCCCCCCAATACAGGAGGTGTGTTACTGGCCAGATCACCAGGGTTAAAACAGAGGGGAAAAAAGCCTAAAAAAAGAAAACTAATGCAGCCACCACAACGATAAGCAAGCCTTAAACTCTTACATTTCGCTCGTCCCTACCAAACAGGTTATTTGCAAAGAGAAGAACGCAGCATAAGACTTGATCCAAACACCTTCAGAACTTTGTTATATGGCTCGTGTAGCTCTGGGTAAAATGTGATAATAGACAGGATGTACAGTGCAGACTCACCCTCCTGCTGCCTCGCTCTCTCCTCTGTGTCCTGACACCGGCTCAGCAGCTGGCTCCTCGCAGCCTCCAGCTCCTTCTGCTCCCTCTCGGCTTCCTCTAATTTGCCTCGCAGGGACTCGACCTCCGTCCGCAGCACGTCAAGGGCGCCTTGCAGCTCAGCAACCTGAATTCATGACCAAGCATTAACAACCCAGCAAACGTGATGCGGCAACAGACATGCACCGTGCGACTGCAACAAAACTTCATTAATCGCTTTGTACTCTATGACACGAAATGTAACCCCTCCCCACCCTGGCCCCTCCAATCACATAACTATTTCGAGTGATGTTAACAAGTGCTGCAGTGTCAGGTCTTATTGAAGTATTGCGGCTTTAAATAAAAAAATAAACAAAAAACAAACAAACAATGAGTAAAGAGATTTTTTTTTTTTAATCGTAAGAAAAAAAAAAAAAAAAAAAAAAAAAAAAAAACATAAACCACTGGTTTGGTAACAGGAAGATGCCAACATTTGGGTTGGTTTTGCCAACTTCCTCATTGTTGCGATTTTGTAATAGTTTAAAAAGAAAAGTGAAATACAAGAAGTTCGTTTTGCTTAGATAACACTTTTTTTTAGGTTTCACTTCGTCTCCGAAAATTCTATTAATGAGTTTGTTTTTTTCCCCCCCATTTATTGTTTATTGAAAATGTTACCAGTTCAGCAGGGAAAGTATCTGACCCCCCCCCCCCCCACACACACACACACCGAGAGTTCTGACAAGCTCTTGAAGCAGGGAGGGGGGGAGGGGGGTAGCGGTGGCCAGTAAAATAACAGCAATATTTTGAAATCTGCAGCTTTCGATTAAAATCATGACTGCTGAGGTGCAATAAAACCAGGTCCACACCATGATCCATCCAACTTAGACCTTACCCCTTCTTCCCATCCAATAAAGACCACTTACCACCATTCATGTTGGAAAGGGCAAGGCCACAGCTTTTATTAAATTCAACTCTTTAACAACTTAAACATACATTTAACATTCCACAGTGCCAGTCACAGTAGCACTGTGAGCACTCAGTTCCGACTGGTGGAAAGGGAGATAACTGAGGGGCCTGTCCTTACCATAAGTGCCGGACTGCCGTCTATCTCCCAATTAGCGTGAAGGGCGTACCTCTTACCGCCGTGTTTTGCTGGCAAGGTCACCAAAAACCGCCACCCGCCTGTCAGTAAGCTACTGACTGGCGCCCCACCGCAGCCAGCGCCTGTTCCACGCCCCTCTGGAGACCCAAATTAAAAATATCCAGCCCAATGTCATTCAGATGAACTCCATCCCTCCGCAACAAATCGCGATTATCACCCTCCAGGTCCCTGTGGCGGACCACTACACCCCCTATCTGGCGCACAAACTTAGCCACTTGGGCATTGACCTTCCTACGAAAATGTTCTAGAAGGGGGCCAGGGACATCACGCGCCCATACCGAGCGGGGCACGATTTCCGACCAAACAACTGTCAGGTTATTAAAGAAAGCACAACATTGGGCAATGTCACTTTTTACAGCAGATATGATGTCCACGGAACGCATATATCCAACGTCATTCCCACCCGCATGTATGACCAGGATGATGGGACCAGAAACGTGGGCACGAAGTTGCTGACACTCCTGAAGAACCTGAGTCCAACGTAACCCACGCAACCCGATCCATCGTATCCTCGCCACATCGTAGGAGAATCCCAAGTTCCTGCCGTAAGTTCGGATCTCCGCCCGGCGAGCGGCCCAGTATACGAAAGAATCCCCGAGGATCCAAATCTGTGCCGGAAAGGAACCTGGAAATCAACACAACAGATGTGGTCGGACATACAGCGAAAAACGAGAAGACTCCCATCTACCCAAACGCTGAAGTTCCGTATCAGAGAAACCCAAACCCGAGGCGGCGGTCGCTGCGCCAATGCGAAAAGAGTGGGTGGAAAATTCCTTTGCAGGAAAACCCAAAATCTCCAGACGACGAAAAACGCGCAAAAATTGAAAACGGCTGAGAGAAGTTGCATCAGCATGGACAAAAAAATGTAGGGGACAGGGGGCGCGAAGGCACGAAAGAGAGGGCCAGGGACACCGGACAAAAGGGGCCGCCGCAATAATGCAAGACTACCCGGCGGCCCTTGCCAAAACAATCAGTCTTGGATGAACGCAAGAAAATGGTGGCACTTCGGTGCGACAACGCCACGTCCTCCCATAGGATGCCCCCCGGAATCAATTTTGACTTAGACACCAATTCGCCAATACGAAAGGCACCAAAGAAAGCCCAAGAAAAAGCTACCCTGAAAAGGAGAGTCTCATATTCCGATGAACATACATTCGGAAAGAATCTGAACAGATATAGGGCGTCTGGTATCAGGGAGGTGCGTAACCCGCTTCCAACCCCGGATAACCCGCCGGACAAGAAAAGCTTTCGTTACGTCCTCCCACCCTAAGAGCTGGAACCAAAATGATAGGGCCGACAACGCAGAAGTGACCGTCGACCCGGAAACGCCTTTTTCCGATAGAAATAATAAATAGGCAAATAAGGTTAAACGACGGTCATCCGGAGAATAAATGTTAAACTCACCGCCCGACGCCTGGACCCATTCATGCCAAACCCGGCAGTACGCCGCCCACGTCTGCGAGGAAAGCGACGACCAGAGGAGCTCAGTCAAACGCCGGAAACGAGGTTCCATAAGTGGGCCGGACAGGGGAGGCCCTCCAAAGAAGCCATCGGAGCCAGTGTTCGAAAACGGCAAAACTGTTGACGAGAAAGAGCATCGGCAATATCATTAGAGGTACCCGGCACATGCCTAGCCCTAACGCAGATATTGAAACGTAAACATTTTAAAACTAAAAACCGTAGCAACGAAACGACCGGAGGAGAACTGGCTGACTGTTTATTCACCACCTGCACCACACTCATGTTATCCGACCAGAAGACCACCTGGTGATTGCGCAACCTTTCACCCCAGAGCTCAACAGCAACAATAATTGGAAACAGCTCCAGCAGGGTGAGGTTGCGCAGCAAATCCATGTGGGCCCATGAGGCCGGCCAGCGTTCAGCAGCCCATTCCCCTTGAAAGAAAGCGCCGAACCCACAGGAGCCTGCAGCATCGGTATATAGCTCCAGCTGTGAGTTCGGTACTTCCTCCCGCAACCAGCACGACTGTCCATTGTAAGTCTGCAAAAATGATAGCTATATCCCCAAGTCATCCCTCATAGGCTTGGTGATCCTGACATAGTGGTGAGGGGCAGTTATGCCCTTCGTGGCCCATGACAGTCGCCTACAGAAAGCCCTCCCCATCCGGATGACCCTACAGGCGAAAACCAGATGACCCAGCAACGACTGTAGCTGTTTCAGCTGTAATTTCTTCGCCCCTTTCGCCAAGCGGACCAACGAGAGGAGCCTGGACAACTTGTCACTAGGCAGCCTAAAAACCATCGCCACCGTGTCTATCTCAATACCTAAAAAAGACAGGACTGTGGCGGGACCCTCCGTCTTGTCAGCGGACAACGGGACGGCGAAAAGCCGGCATGTATCCTGAAAAACAGTGAGCAGCCGCAGACACCGCCCACTGCCCGCTGGACCCACAAAAAGAAAGTCATCAAGATAATGCAGAATGGACTGAATACCCGCCTCCTGGGTGACCACCCAGTCAAGGAAGCTACTAAATAGCTCAAAAAAAATAACACGAGATGGCACAACCCATAGGGAGGCACATGTCGAAAAAATAGCTACCCTGAAAGTAGCAACCCAGGAGGTGGAAACAGTCCGGATGAACCGGGAGGAGGCGAAATGCGGACTCAATGTCCGCTTTTGCCAGAAG
>JBBDGP010003457.1:1242500-1480008 GCA_037952835.1 Lithobates septentrionalis | reverse complement strand
GCGGTGGTCCTCCCCGCTCCCTCTGCTCACCTCTGCCTTTCCTCCACTCCCAGTCTCTTCGGTTTCATTGTCACATCAGGCTCCTCCCTTCCCAGCACCGACCGCCAATGAGCGTCAGGCAAGCGCTGGTCTTATCGCTTATAGACTAATCAGAAGCCGACTGTCAGGCGAGCCCCCCCCCCCCCCCCTCTCATCGGCAATGACAGTTGGCCGAGCGCCCAAAAGGAGAAAGCGAGAATCGTCTCACAGCGAGAGACGTGACGTCATGGCAGACCCGCCCCCTGTTATCTCCTCAATGGAGGGGAGAATAGAGAGCAGAGGAGGTGCGCAGGTAGCGGAGTGGGGGAGGTCACGTGATGCGGTAGTGAGGGCGGGAAGCGCGCCTGAGGAGGAGATGAGGAGAGGTGTCAGGGGGTCAGTCAGCTCATGGAGCTGGGCCAGCACTAATGGTAACATGGTCAGTTTTATTGTTTTTTTGGTGACAATATATATATATATATATATATATATTTTTTTTTTGTTTAGGTTTTCTGGTGACACTTTTCAGCTGCGGTGATGTATACAGGGCGCGTTATATATAAAATACCACAAGAGGCCTAAAATGTTGACGTTTGTGCACTTAGACAGGATGGGGAACCCAAGCGATGGTGTCGGTGGTAGCACCTTTGAGAAGCGATATGGCGGAGGATCACTTTTCAGAGGTGAGGAGGCGGTATGTGGCCTATAAACACCACGCCGCCGTGCCGCTGTTGTGTCTATTGCACCGTGTGTGGCACCGCGCCATTCTCTGAAATTCACGAACGCCAAATGCATCGTTTTCTTATGTGTGTGTACATCCCCGAGCGGCCGCACGCCTGTGTTTAGGTGGTAAAACCTCGGCTCAGCCGCCTGCTGTCCGTATGCAGAGATTAAGTTCTCATTGAGACAGGCCCCACGGATGCCCTTATTACCGCACCTATCGCATTACGATGCGTCATTCACGTGTTTTGCGCCCATTTCTGATGCGTTGTTCAATAACGCTTTCCAGCCTCCTCTGTGTTGGCTTTCAAACTTTTTGTTCACGGTAGCGGTGCTGTCTGAGGTTGATCCACATTCAGATCGCTCTTTAGAGGTCACTTGACAAAATGGCGAGGAGGTGTTTTTATCCCCTCGCTTTGATCCCCACGCCAGCGTTCTGCAACCGCATGCCAAGCAGAACGGGCACATTCGGTGGGCGCTATGCCACAGAGGGTATGATTCTTGCAGCAAAGCATCACAGCCGTGTCCTGTGTACACCCGTGTGTGTGACAGGAAGGGAGGAGGCCCGCATTAGTCACATTCAGCTGCACGCAGTCGCAGAGCGGACCCATGGACCTGCATTAGTCCCATTCAGCTGCACGCAGTCGCAGAGCAGACCCATGGACCCGCGTTAGTCACATTCAGCTGCACGCAGTCGCAGAGCAGACCCATGGACCCGCATTACTCACATTCAGCTGCACACAGTCGCAGAGCAGACCCATGGACCTGCATTAGTCACATTCAGCTGCACACAGTCGCAGGGCAGACCCATGCACCCGCATTAGTCACATTCAGCTGCACCTAGTCGCAGAGTGGATCCATGGACCCGCATTAGTCACATTCAGCTGCACGCAGTCGCAGAGCGGACCCATGGACCCGCATTAGTCACATTTAGCTGCACACAGTCGCAGAGCGGATCCATGGACCCGCATTAGTCACATTCAGCTGCACGCAGTCGCAGAGCGGACCCATGGACCCGCATTAGTCACATTCAGCTGCACGCAGTCGCAGAGCGGACCCATGGACCCGCATTAGTCACATTCAGCTGCACGCAGTCGCAGAGCGGACCCATGGACCCGCATTAGTCACATTCAGCTGCACGCAGTCGCAGAGCGGACCCATGGACCCGCATTAGTCACATTCAGCTGCACACAGTCGCAGAGCGGACCCATGGACCCGCATTACTCACATTCAGCTGCACACAGTCGCAGGGCAGACCCATGGACCCGCATTAGTCACATTCGGCTGCACGCAGTCGCAGAGCAGACCCATGGACCTGCATTAGTCACATTCAGCTGCACACAGTCGCAGGGCAGACCCATGCACCCGCATTAGTCACATTCAGCTGCACCTAGTCGCAGAGTGGATCCATGGACCCGCATTAGTCACATTCAGCTGCACGCAGTCGCAGAGCGGACCCATGGACCCGCATTAGTCACATTCAGCTGCACACAGTCGCAGAGCGGATCCATGGACCCGCATTAGTCACATTCAGCTGCACACAGTCGCAGAGCGGATCCATGGACCCGCATTAGTCACATTCAGCTGCACGCAGTCGCAGAGCGGACCCATGGACCCGCATTAGTCACATTCAGCTGCACGCAGTCGCAGAGTGGATCCATGGACCCGCATTAGTCACATTCAGCTGCACACAGTCGCAGAGCAGACCCATGGACCTGCATTAGTCACATTCAGCTGCACACAGTCGCAGAGCGGACCCATGGACCTGCATTAGTCATATTCAGCTGCACACAGTCGCAAGGCAGACCCATGGACTCGCATTTGTCACATTCAGCTGCACACAGTCGCAGGGCAGACCCATGGACCCGCATTAGTCACATTCAGCTGCACACAGTCGCAGAGCAGACCCATGGACCCGCATTAGTCACATTCAGCTGCACACAGTCGCAGAGCAGACCCATGGACCTGCATTAGTCACATTCAACTGCACACAGTCGCAGAGCAGACCCATGGACTCGCATTTGTCACATTCAGCTGCACACAGTCGCAGGGCAGACCCATGGACCCGCATTAGTCACATTCAGCTGCACACAGTCGCAGAGCGGACCCATGGACCCGCATTAGTCACATTCAGCTGCACACAGTCGCAGAGCGGACCCATGGACCCGCATTAGTCACATTCAGCTGCACACAGTCGCAGAGCGGACCCATGGATCCACATTAGTCACATTCAGCTGCACACAGTCGCAGGGCAGACCCATGGACCCGCATTAGTCACATTCAGCTGCACACAGTCGCACGGCAGACCCACGGACCCGCATTAGTCACATTCAGCTGCACACAGTCGCAGGGCGGACCCACGGACCCGTATTAGTCTCATTCAGCTGCACACAGTCGCAGGGCAGACCCATGGACCCGCATTAGTCACATTCAGCTGCACACAGTCGCAGAGCAGACCCATGGACCCGCATTAGTTACATTCATCTGCACACAGTCGCAGAGCGGACCCATGGATCCACATTAGTCACATTCAGCTGCACGCAGTCGCAGGGCAGACCCATGGACCCGCATTAGTCACATTCAGCTGCACACAGTTGCAGAGCGGACCCATGGACCTGCATTAGTCACATTCAGCTGTAAAAAATGTCGCAGGGCAGACCCATGGACCCACATTAGTCCCATTCAGCTGCACGCAGTCGCAGAGCAGACCCATGGACCCACATTAGTCCCATTCAGCTGCACGCAGTCGCAGAGCGGACCCATGGACCCGCATTTATCACATTCAGCTGCACACAGTCGCAGGGCAGACCCATGGACCCACATTAGTCACATTCAGCTGTAAAAAATGTCGCAGGGCAGATCCATGGACCCACATTAGTCCCATTCAGCTGCATACAGTCGCAGAGCGGACCCATGGACCTGCATAAGTCACATTCAGCTGTAAAAAATGTCGCAGGGCAGACCCATGGACCCGCATTAGTCCCATTCAGCTGCACGCAGTCGCAGAGCGGACCCATGGACCCGCATTAGTCACATTCAGCTGCACACAGTCGCTGGGGAAGACCCATGGACCCGCATTAGTCACATTCAGCTGCACACAGTCGCAGAGCGGACCCGTGGACCCGCATTAGTCACATTCAGCTGCACGTAGTCGCAGGGCAGACCCATGGACCCGCATTAATCACATTCAGCTGCACACAGTCGCAGGGCAGACCCATGGACCCGCATTAGTCCCATTTAGCTGCACTCAGTCGCAGAGCGGACCCATGGACCCGCATTAGTCACATTCAGCTGCATGCAGTCGCAGAGCGGACCCATGGACCTGCATTAGTCACATTCAGCTGCACTCAGTCGCAGAGCGGACCCATGGACCCGCATTAGTCACATTCAGCTGCACGTAGTCGCAGGATGGACCCGCATTAGTCACATTCAGCTGCACACAGTCGCAGGGCAGACCCATGGACCCGCATTAGTCACATTCAGCTGCATGCAGTCGCAGAGCGGACCCATGGACCTGCATTAGTCACATTCAGCTGCACTCAGTCGCAGAGCGGACCCATGGACCCGCATTAGTCACATTCAGCTGCACGTAGTCGCAGGATGGACCCGCATTAGTCACATTCAGCTGCACGTAGTCGCAGGGCAGACCCATGGACCCGCATTAATCACATTCAGCTGCACACAGTCGCAGGGCAGACCCATGGACCCGCATTAGTCCCATTTAGCTGCACTCAGTCGCAGAGCGGACCCATGGACCCGCATTAGTCACATTCAGCTGCACGCAGTGGCAGGGCAGACCCATGGACCTGCATTAGTCACATTCAGCTGCACGCAGTCGCAGGGCAGACCCATGGACCCGCATTAGTCACATTCAGCTGCACGCAGTCGCAGAGCGGACCCATGGACCCGCATTAGTCACATTCAGCTGCACGTAGTCACAGAGCGGACCCATGGACCCGCATTAGTCACATTCAGCTGCACGTAGTCGCAGGATGGACCCGCATTAGTCACATTCAGCTGTAAAAAATGTCGCAGGGCAGACCCATGGACCCACATTAGTCCCATTCAGCTGCACGCAGTCGCAGAGCGGACCCATGGACCCGCATTAGTCCCATTCAGCTGCGCGCAGTCGCAGAGCGGACCCATGGACCCGCATTAGTCCCATTCAGCTGCACGCAGTCGCAGAGCGGACCCATGGACCCGCATTAGTCACATTCAGCTGCACGCAGTCGCAGAGCGGACCCATGGACCCGCATTAGTCCCATTCAGCTGTGCGCAGTCGCAGAGCGGACCCATGGACCCGCATTAGTCACATTCAGCTGCACGCAGTCGCAGAGCGGACCCATGGACCCGCATTAGTCCCATTCAGCTGCGCGCAGTCGCAGAGCGGACCCATGGACCCGCATTAGTCCCATTCAGCTGCACGCAGTCGCAGAGCGGACCCATGGACCCGCATTAGTCACATTCAGCTGCACGCAGTCGCAGAGCGGACCCATGGACCCGCATTAGTCCCATTCAGCTGCACGCAGTCGCAGAGCGGACCCATGGACCCGCATTAGTCCCATTCAGCTGCACGCAGTGGCAGAGCGGACCCATGGACCCGCATTAGTTACATTCAGCAGCACGCAGTCGCAGAGCGGACCCATGGACCCGCATTAGTCCCATTCAGCTGCACGCAATCGCAGGGCAGACCCAGTTCAGTGGCAGGACTACCCTCCGAAAGCAACGTGCTGTTTAGCTTTTGCTTGTGTACAGCCGTGAGCGGCTGCATGTCACCATTCGGGGCAGTAAAACTGGCTTATCTGCCCTCTGTATGTGTGAGTGAAGCCTCATGGACTCTTCATCATCTCTGCTAGTAACACTTTCTAAATGCTTCTCAAATGCCCTGTAAACTCCAGAGGGGCATTTGTGAGGCATTTGCAGAGTGATTACATTGATAAGAATGGAGACATTTGAGGAACAGTAAAGCCAGCTGAACACAACATGCCGGATACATTTTGGCTTGACACAAACGTGACCATGTGAAGAACACTTTCCGCTGCAATGCACATAAGTGATGACACAGAGCGTGGACAGGCCTTCCAATGAAACGCCTGCTTTTAATGCTAATGTAAATGTAGGGCTCCAAATTCCTTCTTTTATCCCCCCTCTTCCTATTTAACCCCTTGCCGACTGCACTATATCTGAATGAGGGCTGCAGCGCACTCGTCCAGTTTTTGGAGGGCATCTTTTGACGTCTTCACAGAAACGCGCACCCACTGCGGCACGCACATGGCCCGCTGTGTGATCGCTGTGTCACAGCTGATTACAGATCGGGGTAAGGTGCCAATCATAGCCCCCCAATAACACGTGATTAGCTCTGTCCAATCACAGCTGATCAGGATGTAAACACTTGCTGGTTATCAGCATTCCTTTCCTCACGTACTGTCACAGCGTGAGGAGAGGAGAGCTGGTAACTGGCAAGTGTGAAAGAGGACATCTACACTGATAATCAGTGTCCTGATGATCCATGCAGACCCAACAGTGCTCATCAGTGCTGCCAATCAGTGCCCCTCAGTGCTGCCTATTGGTGCACATCAGTGAAGGAGAAAAATTACTTGTTTGCAAAATTTTATAACAGAAACTAAGAAAAAAGTTTTTTTGTTTTTTTTCTTTTTTACTATTTTTTTTGTCTTTTTTCGTTTGTTTAGCAAGAAAAAAAAACTCAGTGGTGATTAAATACCACCTAAAGAAAAAAAAAGGGATAACATTTTGGTTTGGGTACAGTGTGGTATGACCGCGCAATTGCTGATCAAAATGTGACAGCGCTAGAAGCTTAAAATTGACCTGGGCAGGAAGGGGGTGAAAGTGCCTGGTAGGCAAGTGGTTAAGCAACCATCTAATTTTTTTTTTTTGTAAAAACAATTTACACAGTGCTTTACATACTGTACATTCACGCATTGCACTCAAGGAGCTCCCAGTCTAAGGTCCCTACCTAACATACAGTACATAGAGACAATTTAGACAGGAGTCAGTTACACTACAAGAATGTTCTCAGAGTACGGCTGGCCTGTGTAAAAAAAGGATGTACTGTATTTACGTACTTATTTTCAACCCGCTCCGGTATGATCATGTTATCGACTCCCCTGTGTTAACCAGCGGCAGCTGCAGGGGAGAGGAGGGAGCGATGAGAATAGCTGGGATGTGGGAGCCTATGGGTGACGTCACCATTGTCAAGCTCTAAACTCCCCCAGCAGCCACCACTGGCTGGCACAGGGGATCGTGTGACTGGACAGGAGCGGGCTGAAAATAGGTAATTATACACATCTATTTTTCACAGGTTAGCCAGCATAGGTGTTAGGAGAGGGTAGGGGACATTTTTAGGACTAGTTAGATTTAGGTTGTATTTCTACTTTAATGTAATATTAAACCCTCAGGGTGTTTTAGTTTAACCACTTCCTGTCTGTCCGCAATGAACTGCTGACAGGTGACCTGTGTGGGCAAAGCGACGTACTCATATGTCGCTTCCTACTTCCAGGTTTAGGGCACATGCTTGCGCGCCCCCCCCCCCCCCCCCCCGGCCGGCACCCGATGTGATTGTACACAACGGCAGTCTGTCAGCAGATCCTGGCCAATGATTCATGGCCTGGACCTGCTGATCAGCTGTGTACAATTACAGCCCAGAGCTCTGTGTTGACAATCAACGCAGAGCTCTGTACACAGAGAATGATCTCTCTGATTCTTATCCCTGCAAGGCAGGGAAGCGAAACTTAAGAGATCTATTAGTAAAAGCAGCACACATTACACATTGGTAGGCACACATATAACCCCTTGATCGCCCAGCTAGTGTGATTAGTACAGTGACAGTGTATAGTATATAGTACGATCAACGTCACTGGTGAAGTCAGTGGCAATTAGTCAGTTCCCCCCCAGCATCAGTTAGTGTCAGATTGGCCGCCGCAATGCCACTATAAGTCGCTGATCACCGCCATTAGTAGTATTAACCACTTCTCCTTAGGTGGACTTCATGTGATGTCCTGTAATTTAAGTGGTCCGCGGCAGTCTCTATGACCTTTTGCGTGACGTTATGACATCACATCCAGCCTTGGCAGATGTAAACACTGCTGTTTCCTCGGTTTGGAATCTGAGATTCTTTTTATTTTTTTTATTTCAGGCTTTCCAGCCTAGAGGTGAGATGTGGGGACTTATAGACCCCAGATTTCGCTGTAAAGAGGACCTGTCATGCCCTATTCCTATTACAAGGGATGTTTACAAGTGATGAAAAGAATTTTAAAGGGAAAGCGTAAAAAAAAAAAATAAAAGTAAAATAAACAATAAAACAAACCCCCCTCCCCAGAAGCGAACGCATACGCACGTCATGCCTGCATATGTAAATGGGCGTTCAAACTACGCGTGTGAGGTATCGCCGCGAACGTTAGAGCGAGAGCAACAATTCTAGTACTAGACCTTTTCTGTAACTCTAAACTGGTAACCTGTAGAAAAAAAAAAATTAAAGCATCGCCGATGAAGATTTTTAGGTTTGGGGAAGTTTGGCGATATTCCTAGAGTGTGCGCAATTTTAAAGCGTGACATGTTAGGTATCTGTTTACTCAGCGTAACATCATCTTTCACATTATACAAAAAAATCGGGCCAACTTTAGTTTTTTGTGTTTTTTTTAATTCATGAAACAGTTTCTTTTACAAAAAAGAACACGTTTGAAAAATTGCTGCACAAATACTGTGTGACATAAAAAGTTGCAACAAGCACCATTTTATTCCCTAGCGTCTCTGCTTCTAGCAAAAAAATTATGACTTTTACATTTAGGAGAGGAGTGCCAGAATAGGCCCGGTATGGAAGTGGTTAAAAAAAAAAAAAACTATTCCAGTATACTGTATATACCATAGTTTGTAGGGGCTATAAGCCTGGGTTCACACTTGTGCAACATCGCATGTGATTCTCACCCGCACTG
The DNA here is from genome assembly GCA_037952835.1 of Lithobates septentrionalis. Lineage (NCBI taxonomy): Eukaryota > Metazoa > Chordata > Amphibia > Anura > Ranidae > Lithobates > Lithobates septentrionalis. Next base: position 1,471,321 of record JBBDGP010003457.1, on the reverse strand, counting down.
CGGTGCCGATCGCATGTGATGTCTGTGCGACGCGAGTTCAGCCATACAGTTGTATGGCTGAACTCGCATTGGATTTGCAGGAAAATAGTGTCGGGACTTTTTTTTTTCCCGCACTGGAATCGGATCGCATGGGTGCTCTCACCCATGTGATCTGATTCCTGTGCGAGTTCACAGTTTGCACTGCGATCTGTGAACTGTTCTCATTAACATTGTATTGATACCCACAGTGGTTGGCAGAGGGCAGTGTGAACTGCCTGCGGGAGAGATGCGATGCGGGAACCGGGGCTAGAAATCGCGCTGGTTCCCGCATCGCTACAGTGTGAACCTAGTCTTACTTTCATGCAAACCAATCAATATATGCTTATTGGGATTTTTTCTTACCAAAGACATGTGGCAGAAAACATTTTGGCCAAATATTATGAAGACTTTTTTTTTTTTTTTATTGGTTATGTTTTTTAGCAGAAAATAAAAAAAAAGATTTTTGTTTTTCTAAAATTTTGGTCTCTTTTTCGTTTATATCATGAAAAATAAAAAACAGCAGTGGTAATCAAATACCACCAAAAGAAAGCTCTATTTGTGTGAAAAAAAATATATACATTTTGTTTGGGTACAGCGTTGCATGACCGTACAATTACCAGTTAAAGTAGTGCAGTGCTAAATAGCAAAAAAATGCTCTGGTCAAGAAGGGATGTAAAATCGTCCGGAGGTCAAGTGGTCAACACATTGAGCACAAGAAAATAAACATTCCCCATGAAACTCAGTGTTAAATTTCTTACCTCAGCACTCGCAGTTTACAACCTACAATTGTGCTGGCTCCTGCTCTCAGTGCTGCTTCCCTAAAGTTTTGATCTCCACAGGAAGACGTTAAAGTTGAATTGAACTCAATTTAAAAAACAGGTAAAAAAAAGTTGAATTCTCCAAGGTGAAGTATTTGAGAGGCATGGAAGATCTCTCAGCTACCTTGCATAACCGAGAGGAGACCATCCGAGAGACCTGGCGACCCTGGAACCACTTTGTGTACACCGACGCATATATACAGGAGGTGGCGCATACGAGCTAGTCCCCTCAGATCTGGCTCGACGCCCTGGGTGAGAGGCCTCTATGCCTCTCTTTCTATTTTCTCCACCCCCCCGCCCAGTCTCTGGACACTTACCTCCAACATCGACCCCCCCATTCTGCTTGTTCCCCCTGCCTTACACCCTCACCTATTTTTAGTCACCCATTGAAAACCGAGTGATGGGATACACCCTTCAGATATGTTGTATATCCTGGTTCATATCCTGCTTTCATATTGCCCCATCCCTGGGCTTGTTAGACCCAGGGGAAGTATTAACCCCCCCGCTACGTTACCTGGAAAATTCCGAGCTAAGTTACCTTATTCCACCGAATACTATATGTGGTAATAGAGTCTATCTCACTGTTTCATTCATTGGAGCACATGTGCCTAGACCATCTACATAAATATATCTAAGACACTCTAGTGTGACACACTGAGCACTATCTATCAATAAGTATACGCTGTGATGAACGGCAGTGCAACGTTGGGCCCATTTTTCTTGGACCCGGCCTCCGATTATTTACCTATTTGTTTTCTATTTGAGATAATGTAAATACTATTTTTCTTGATTGTTACGTGTAACTTTCTTTGGCAAATAAAGGAATTAAAAAAAAAACCAAAAAAAAGTTGAATTGAACTAAAAAAAAAAAACAAAAAAAAAGGCCATCCCCGCATCCAGTTTGCATGGTAGGAGATTTTGACTGGAGCCGGTTCACATATCTCCACTGCAGCTCCGGTGAGAATTTGCACAGGAGCCCAGTGCAACTTTTGGTCCATTTCAGGTCCAAATTCAGCCCAAAAATGTAGGCTTAGGCTATGTTTCCACTATTGCGTCCCCAAAGTCGCGCGATTTTGCCGCGATTTTTTACCGCGATTTTACCGCGACTTTTTACCGCGATTTGAAGCAATGCCTGTATCTATGGACCTCAAGTCGCATCAAAGTGGGACCAAAGTAGTGCAGGAACTACTTTGAAGTCGCTGCGACTTGAAGTCGCACAGATATGAACGGTACTCATTGGAAATCATGGGAAACAATTTGTCATGCGACTTTTCAGTCCCAAGTCGCATGAAAAGTCGCACTAGTGGAAACAGAGCCTTAGGCTATGTTTCCACTATTGCGTCCCCAAAGTCGCGCGATTTTGCCGCAATTTTTTACCGCGATTTTACCGCGACTTTTTACCGCGATTTGAAGCAATGCCTGTATCTATGGACCTCAAGTCGCATCAAAGTGGGACCAAAGTAGTGCAGGAACTACTTTGAAGTCGCTGCGACTTGAAGTCGCACAGATATGAACGGTACTCATTGGAAATCATGGGAAACAATTTGTCATGCGACTTTTCAGTCCCAAGTCGCATGAAAAGTCGCACTAGTGGAAACAGAGCCTTAGACCCCTTTCACACTGGGGCGCTTTGCAGGAGCTACATCGCTAAAAATAGCGCCTGCAAAGCGTCCTGAAACAGCCGCTGCTGTCTCCCGAGGGCTTTCACACTGGAGCGGTGTGCTGGCAGGACGGTAAAAAAGTCCTGCTAGCAGCATCTTTAGAGCGGTGAAGGATCGGTGTGTATACAGCTCCTCCACCGCTCCTGCCCATTGAAATCAATGGGGCAGCGCGGCTATACTGCCAGCAAAGTGCCGCTGCAGCAGCGCTTTGCGGATGGTTTTAACCCTTCTTCGGGCGCTAGCGGGCGTTAAAAGCGCCCCCCCTAGCGGCCGAATAGCGCCGCAAAATTGGCGGTAAAACAGCGTTTTACCGCAGACGCACCCACCGCCCCAGTGTAAAAAGGGACCTTAAATTGGACCGGAAACGGTGAACGGGGACGTACCGTACCTATGCTGTAGGCCACATGCGGCAATAGTGTGAACCCAGCCTCAGTCTCTTCTGTTATAAGTGCCTCTCCCTGCCTGTCAGGGTTAGTGCTTCTCCCTGCCTGTCAGGGTTAATGTACTGTACACTGAGCTGTGCTTGTGCAGCTCTGCATATAATTACGGTACCCCTCTGTGCCGTGATGATGTAACTCCCGTGCACATGCACGGGAGTGACGTCAAAGCAGCCCAGCCATTTAAGCAGCCAAACAGACTTAACCCTGAAGGAAGATTGAGAGAAGATGGAAGTGTCCATGACCAGTGGGAGCATTGACATTGCTGCGCTGGGGGGGATCGTTTCGGTAATATGCAGTGCATACTAATACAATATGGCTAACAGCTCCTGAGGGCCCATATCATGGGAAAAAAATAGCAGCGTTTAAATCCACTTTAACAATGGACAGTGCAGTCTAGTGTCAGCTTGTAAAAGGAAAGAGGTTGGAAGCAGGGGAGTGCCCTGCCATCCTAGGCTATGGGGCTGTGTGTTTCTCTTGATTTACACTGTGTAGGGAGACACAACTCTAGCCCCTGTATGTAAGGGTGGCTTTATAGCATGCTGCAAGAAAAAGGAGCCACTATGTGAAAGGAAACCCGGGGCAGCAGTCATGGCACCAGCTTTAACTGAAACTAGGGCAAGAATTAAAAGGTAACCATTTGCTGACCGCATAACGTTGTTATAGGGCGGCAAAGTGGCTCTTCTGTGCTGGATCACGTACCTAGTACATGATGCGACACTTCCGGGTAGGGGGTGTACTGGCTGTGCTGTGGTTAGACACAGCACAAGCTGATCAGCGGGTGCCGGCCAATAGATGACCGCCAGCACCTGCTGATCGGTGGGGAGGAAGAAAGGACAGAACTCTGCATATGTAAACAACACAGAGCTCTGTCCTGTCAGTGGGGTTGTGGTGGTTTTTGTTTCCCTGCGAAGCAGGGAATAAAAACTGGCGCATCCCTTAGTAAAAGCACCTTACAGTAAACACATAGACACTGTCTAGGCACACAGTTAACCTTTGATATCCCTAAATTTTAATCCCTTCCCATATTTTTAGCAATGATTACTGTATTAGTGTCACTGGATCCCACAAAGTGTCAGATTTCCCGCATTACTTTCGCAGTCCCGCTATAAGTCGCTGATCGCCGCCATTACTAGTACATAAAAATAATAATAATTCCAGTATATATACCATAGTTTATAGATGCTATAACATTTGCGTAAACCACTCAATATACACTTTTTGGGATTTTTTTTTTACCAAAGAAATGTAGCAGAATACACATTGGCCTAAACTGATGAAGAAATGTGATTTTTTTTTTCTTTTTTATTGGATGTGTTTTATAGCAGAAAGTAAAAAATATTTTCGGTCTATAGTTTATAGCGCAAAAAATAAAAAACCCAGTGGTGATCAAATATCACCAAAAGAAAACTCTATTTGTGGGGGGAAATGATATAAATTTAATTTGTGTACAGCGTTGCATGACTGTGCAATTGTCAGTTAAAGTAGCGCAGTGGAGGTCAAGTGAAAAAGAAGCTACATACTATGGAAGTGAATAAATCAATTGCTGAAAATGCTTAAAAACTTGGAGTTTTATTATCACCTTAAAGAGGAAGTAAACCCTCTCTAAAAAAAAAAGAAAAAACACCCTGCAGGACGAAGGCATAAGATCGAAGCCCCCGAAGTGACCCTCGTTCACCTCCTCCGTCGCCGCCATGATACCCGGAGTGACTTCGGGGTATCGCTGCTCCGGCGATGTGACTGGCCGGAGCAGCGATGATGTCACTCTGGCGCATGCGTGCGGGAGCCGTCAGTGACGGCATGATCGCCTTCACTAACAACGGCACGCTCAGTGCACCTGCGCCGTTGTCTATGGCGCGCATGCGCTGTAGACATCGATGCTCGTTTTTGGGGAAAATATCTCCTTAACCGTGTAGGTTAAGGAGATATTTCTTGCACCTACAGGTAAGCCTTAATCTAGGCTTACCTGTAGGTTAAAGTGGTCTTTAAGGGTTTACAACCACTTTAAAGTGGTTGTAAAGGCTCAATGTTTTTTACCATCATGCATTCTATGTATGAAGGTAAAAAAACCTTCTTTGTGCAGCAGCCCCCCCCCCCCCCTCCCAATACTTGCCTGAGCCCCATCGCAATCCAGCCATGTTCACAAGAGCCTCTCCCTCTTCATTGGCTCCCGCTGCTGTCAATCGCAGTCATTGAGCCAAAGAGGAGAGAGAGGGGAAGGAGCTGCGGCTCTGTGTGGGAATGGACATGCAGAGCAGTGGCTTGGGAGTGAGCCTTTTGGGTGCCCCCACAGCAAGCAGCTTGACAGGAAGGAGAGGCCAGGAGCGCTGGTGGGGGACCCGAGAAGAGAAAGACCGGGACTGCTCTGTGCAAAACCACTGATGTGTTTGTTATTTTTCTTTAAAAAAAGAATAGCCTTTAGCATGACTTTAAGCTCAATAATTCTGCTTTTTAAAGAGGACCTGTACTGTGAAAGCTGTGGCTCAAGGAAGGCAAGCAGAAAACCACCATCACCAGGAGTGCCTGTAGTCTCCTTATGGCTGATCTTTATACATTACTAACTTACAATGCCCTTTTCTTCATCCATCTAGAGGCAGGTTTTTGCTTCCTCACATCGGCGCAGCAACCCCCCCCCCCCCCCCCCCCCCTACAATGATTGGAGAGCTAATTACTGGTGAGGCAATAATCAAGAAGTCACAGAAGAGGTGGAGGAAGCACAAATCCACAGAGTGAATAAAGCAGAAGCAGGGGGATCCTTGCGCTGCAGGTCCCCAGGTGCAGCTTACTTTCCAGCAAGGAGAACAGTGCGCAGCAGTTTCCACATCACCAATTCTCAAAGGCTGCCTTCGATGAATCTCGTGCTGCAAATAAACATCTAAATGTACAATCTCTGTTCAATCTCCTAGCAAAAAATAAAAAAAACAGATAGTATAATGACCTGCCTGATTGAAATTAAATTGAAGAAATTGTTTAGGTGGGAACTAGCACCTCATTTTAGTTGGAGGTTTAAAGCGGACCTTTCTGTTGTAAAAGTATGTAAACATAGCGGTTCCTCCAGCTCCATCAAAATGCTCCCTAACTAAAATGTGGAGAAGGGGAAACATATTTCAAGACCGTAACGGCCAGTACAGTGACCACAAAATAGAGCACAGTTGGGCCCCATTTGTGGTTGAGTGTGTTGTAAGCATTACAAAGCTTGCATAGTTTCTAACCCTTTCACGTTCTATCCAAAGGTAAAAAAAAAAGTTTTGATTTTAGATACACCTTAACCCACTAAAAAAAAACAAAGGCAGCTCCTAATTTCATAAAATTAATTTGCATAGGCCCAGAAAGACCCACCAGGGTGAATTTGATTGAAATCAATTCTATTAAAATCATGATTTAAATCACTAGTAAAAGGTCTTGATTTAAATCAACTCGATTTAAATCATAATTTTTAAACAGCAATTCTCACCCCTGTCCCGCAGCGGCTCCTCCTCTGACCCGCTGTTGACTCATGACAGTCCCATTTACTTTAGTGGAATGGCTGGTGATGCAGAAGTGACATAACAAGGTGAGGGATGTGGTGGCAGCAGGTGAGTGGATGCCCGCTAACAGGCGCTGCCAGGATAGATCTGAAATGACAGGTGCTCTTTAAATGTAAGGACTCAATCTTGCTGTTAGAATCTTTAATATTTGCAAACAAAATTAAGGTTTCCTATTTAGAATAATAAGCTGTCAGGTTAGTAGAACAGCGATATTAGAACCAATTCAATCATACAGTTTGTAGTGTACATAGATTTGCAAAACAATGGATACGGATAATAAATGGATAATAAAGGAATATTCCTGAACTTTGTTTTATCTCATGGGTACTGTCAAATTCTGTGAATACATTGATGAAGTGCACATTATCTCAGCTTGCAGAGCTTGGATTCATCGAATGAGTTTGCCAAAAATGTAAATATTGCAGAATATACAGCCTCATGCTACATAACTAAGCTCCATTTCATGCTGAATAAACTAAATTATTAATGTATCTTAAATAGAAAACTATCTTTAGATCGATTTTTACTCCAAAAGCATTTTATTAAAATAAATTTGATAAAAAATAAAATAAAAAATCAGATTTAAATTGAAAAAAAAATCAGATTTTTTTTTATTATGGGTTGCACGCTTTTTTTATGGCAGAAAAGGCAGCTAGCATATAGTAGAGTTTTTTTCCTGGAGTTCTCATGGAGCATAGCACACTGATATATGGAACAGAACAGCACTGCAATTAAATCTGTGCTGGGTGTCTGCCAGATATCTTTGTTGTACCACAGAAGACTGACTTGTAGAGTCCATTTTGGCACTGATGAAGTTGGATATATCAAGCTGCGGGGCGTTCAGCTGTCTTTTACTGATACCAGTGTAAGCTGCAATTTCCTGCCTCGGTGCGCAGACTCTTGTGGAAATGTTTTTGGGGAACAGAACTGACTGTTGGCTAGGGAACGAGCATGTAGATGGGATGGATTGTTTTTCCTAGCAGGTCCTCGTTTACAGTGCATCCGGAAAGTATTCACAGCGCTTCACTTTTTCCACATTTTGTTATGGTATAGCCTTATTCCAAAATTGACTACATTTATTATTTTCCTAAAAATTCTACAAACAATACCCCATAATGACCACGTGAAAGAAGTTTGTTTGAAATCTTTGCAAATGTATTAAAAATACTAAAAAAAGAAATCCCATATACCGTATATACTCGAGTATAAGTCAAATTTTTCAGCACATTTTTTTGTGCTGAAAGTGCCCCCCTCGACTTATACTCGAGTCAAGCACTTTTCTGCAGCAAAAAAATTCATTTTCCGAACCGACTTTGGGGCCCCGTATCTCAGGGCCACTTAGTGTTAGGAACCCCAAATTTGGAGTGCAAACCCAGTGGAACTGGTACCACAACATATCCAAAGTTGAAGTTCCTAGCACTAAGTGGCCCCGAGATACGGGGCCCCAAAATCGGTTTGGAAAATGTCATTCTCTGCTGCAGAAAAGTGCTTGACATTTTCTGAACCGAATTTGGGGCCCCATATCTCAGGGCCACTTGGTGCTAGGAACCCCAGCTTTGGAAATTTTATGGTGCTAGTTCCACTGGGTTTGCACACCAAATTTGGGGTTCCTAGCACTAAGTGGCCCCAAGATACGGGGCCCCAAATTCTGTCAACTGTGTCCATCTGCAGCAATGTCATTTCGGGACCCTTTGGGTTCAGAGACCCCAAATTTTGGCTGCAGCTAGGGGGCATCTGGGAACCCTTAACTACCGAGTTTGAAGTTCGGGGGACCTATGGCTGCAAATGGGCACAGTGAGGCATACAAATGGGAACAGTGATGCTGCAAATTGGCATTGTTGACCCTCTTTTCCACTTACAGTAGCTGTGCATTTCTCACCCTCGTCTTATACTCGGGTCAATAAGTTTTTCCCATTTTTTTGTGTTAAATTAGGGCCTCGACTTATACTCGGAACGACTTATACTCGAGTATATACGGTACATAAGTATCACAGCCTTTGCCATGACACTCAAAATTGAGCTCAGGTGCATCCTGTTTCCAATGATAATCCTTGAGATGAAGATGAACGGAAAACTCTGGACAGCCGCACTCCAAAGAAAATTTCTTTTGCCTTTATTGAAAAATCGAGCACACTGTACAAGCCACAGCAAAGCGATACAGACAGGAGCTGACGCGTTTCACACTACGGAGAGTGCTTACTCAAAAATCGGGATCACACTGTACAAGCCACAGCAAAGCGATACAGACAGGAGCTGACACGTTTTACACTACGGAGAGTGCTTACTCAAAAATCGGAATCACACTGTACAAGCCACAGCAAAGCGATACAGACAGGAGCTGACGCGTTTCACACTACGGAGAGTGCTTACTCAAAAATCGGGATCACACTGTACAAGCCACAGCAAAGCGATACAGACAGGAGCTGACACGTTTTACACTACGGAGAGTGCTTACTCAAAAATCGGAATCACACTGTACAAGCCACAGCAAAGCGATACAGACAGGAGCTGATGCGTTTCACACTACGGAGAGTGCTTACTCAAAAATCGGGATCACACTGTACAAGCCACAGCAAAGTGATACAGACAGGAGCTGACGCGTTTCACACTATGGAGAGTGCTTACTTAAAAATCGGGATCACACTGTACAAGCCACAGCAAAGCGATACAGACAGGAGCTGACGCGTTTCACACTACGGAGAGTGCTTACTTAAAAATCGGGATCACACTGTACAAGCCACAGCAAAGCGATACAGAGAGGATCTGTCGCGTTTCACACTACGGAGAGTGCTTACTCATAAGCACTCTCCGTAGTGTGAAATGCGTCAGCTCCTGTCTGTATCGCTTTGCTGTGGCTTGTACAGTGTAATCCCGATTTTTCAATAAAGGCAAAAGAAATTTTCTTTGGAGTGCGGCTATCCAGAGTTTTCCATTCATCTTCATCTCAAGGATGATCATTGTAAACAGGATGCACCTGAGCTCAATTTTGAGTGTCATGGCAAAGGCTGTGATAATTAAGTACATGGGATTTTTTTGTTTTTTATTTTTAATACAGTGTGATCCCGATTTTTCAATAACGGCAAAATAAATTTTCTTTGGAGTGCGGCTGTCCAGAGTTTTCCATTCATCTTCATTTGCTATACGCATTAGCCAGCACCTGGCGCTCTGCAATTCTAGAGAAGTTTTTGTTTCAGCTGACCTGCCTGAAGCGGTGGCATCCCCTTCTCTATCTGGACTTCTGGACTTGATCATCCTTGAGATGTTTCTACAACTTAATTGGAGTCCACCTGTGGTAAATTTAGTTGATTGGACATGATTTGGAAAGACACACACCTGTCTATATAAAGGTCCCACAGTTAACAGTGCATGTCAGAGCACAAACCAAGCCATGAAGTTGAAGGAATTGTCATTAGACCTCCGAGACAGAATTGTATGGAGGCACAAATATGGGGAAGGGTATAGAAAAATGTCTGCAGCATTGAAGGTCTTAATGAGCACAGTGGTCTCTAGCATCCGTCAATGGAAGAAGTTTGGAACCACCAGGTCTCTTTCTAGAGCGGGCTGCCTGGCCATACTGAGCGATCAGGGGAGAAGAGCCTTAGTCAGGGAGGTGACCAAGAACCTGATGGTCACTCTAATGCCGCGTACACACGAGCGGACATTACGGCGGACTTTGCCCGGCGGACTGGATTTCGTCGGACAATTCGATGTGTGTGGGCTCCAGCGGACTTTGTTTTCTCAAAAGTTCGACGGAATTAGATTTGAAACTTGCTTTAAATTTATCCGACGGACTCTGCTTTCTAGCGGACAAACCGATCGTCTGTGTGCTAGTCCGACGAACTCAAACTGACGCATGCTTTGAAGCAATTACAAGACGGAAGCGCTCGGTCTGGTAAAACTAGCCTTCGTCTTGAAGCTAGCACATTCCTCTTCTGTCGTCTTTTAATACAGCCTTTTTTTAGGATTGATAATGCGAGAGGAATGAAGTTGTTTTTCTGCTTTATATTCACACAGAGTTCTCACAAACTTCTTTCTTCATGATTTATCCTCCTGCCATGACTAATATAATATTTTGTAACAGCCAGATCTCCATAACTTTTACATTTTAAAATAGATATTTTTTTTTTTTTTTTTTATTTCCGCACTTTAGCTATTTTACAATGTGTGTTAAATGTTAACCACATTTTTGGTGTGTATTTTCAAGTTACCACAATTAACATTCATATTTTGTGTTGTTTTAAAGAACCTTAATGAGGTTGTTGTCCCTTGTTCATTAGACATAGGGGGGTGTATTTAACAAAGGCAAAATCATTTTTCACTCCAATTGCTAATTATACATATAATTCCACATAAAGAGCATTTTGAAGTGCGTTCGCTTTGGATCCGAGGGGCACATGCAAGGAAGCCCAAACAAAAACAATTAATTTTTATTTGACATGATTTTCGGAATAAATCAGCAGAGCTTCCCCGAGCTTGTTTTTGACAAAAGGCTTAAATCATTTAAGAATATCAAGTGAAACGTTCACTTGAGAAATTGCACACCAAGTGCACTTGTTGGAAGTGCAGTCGCTGAAAAACTGAGGGGAAGAGCTTAAATTCGGGGAAGCTCTGCTGATTTATTCCTAAAATCATGTAAAATCAAAATAAATTCTTTTTATTTGACAAAAACACACATAGGGGTTGATTTCATAAAGGTAAAAAGCCTGTGCATTTTGGAAATTGCATTTGCCCTCTGCAAGAGCAGTTGCTCCCAAGCTTTATTAAATGTGAAGCAGCTCTGCTGACTTCCATCATCCAATCATGTGCAAGCAAAAATGTTTTTTTTTTTCTTTTACTTGCACAGGATTGGGTACTCTTTGCAAAGTCAAGCTTTTAAATAATTTCTGATGCTCTGGAGCAATTGCACTTGCAGAGGGCAACTGCCCTCTGCAAAGTGCACAGACTATTTGCTTTTCTCAAATCAACCCCATAGTCTTTTCGACCTGTACCTGCCGACTCCCAAACAAAATGGCGTTTTTGAATCAAAAGACATAGGCAAGAATGTAAGTTAAACCAAAAAGTATTTTTTTGATAAACAAAAAAATTAGGAAGGCAACACTGGACACACTTTTAGAATCTGTGAAGCCTTTCGTCCCCCAGGACACACATCAAGTTTGAGGACAAGAAAATAGGTATCTTGCGACTATAGGGAGCACAGGGAGCACAGTCAGAACAGACAGAAACCAGGCAATCACTTTCGACTCTTCCGTGTAGCCTTCCCTCCACGCTTCTCTGCAGCCTTCCCTCCACGCTTCTCTGCAGCCTTCCTCGGAGGTTGTGCCTCTGGTGGTGTACTTGGGGCAGGAGGAGGAGGAGGAGGAGGAGGAGTAGGAGTGCCTTCATCTGCTATATATGTGTTAGCAGTAAGCTCCCCTCTCAAGCCCTTCTGGTAAGCCTGGAAAAATAGACCCTCACAGAGGAGGCGTTGGCCCTTTTCCAACTCCTGTAATCTGCAGGCTATATAGGTGCCATACGCCTCCTCTGCATTGGGAGGTTTACTCAGGATCAGGCTTGCTTCCCGTATGAGCTCTAGGGATTCCTGCTCTGTTGCAGTCATCCTCCTGGGCCTTTTCTGTATAATGCGGAGGGGAGGCACCTGGCACTCCGTGCGGCTTCTACTTGGCCCAGCCACAGCTTCCTCCTCTCTCCCACTGGGCAAGGCCTCCTCCTCTCTCTCACTGGGCAAGGCCTCCTCCTGGCTGAGGTCATCCTGGGTAAAAAAAAGGGACATAGTTGTAATTTTCTGTTATGCAATCACACACAATTTTCAGCTCATAACTTTCAAAGATAATTACACAAAATAGTAAAGGCTATCTATTTGACCACACCATTATTTCAGATGATCAACAAGATCTGAAGTTACGTATATATTTGGCCACTACTGTCTAGTGATATGTCTACATATTACTCTTTGTGCAGAAGTGATTTTTGATGAAGCACTTTCAAAATGAACACCTTAACATCATTAATAACATTTACACAATCCCAAAATCTTCAAAAAAAAGTATACCTGGCTGAAGCTGGGCGCATCCACTTCATCAATGGTGAAAAGGCCCAGTTCATCCTGGGACTCCTCAGCTGGGGTGGAGGTGGATGGAAGGCTGGAGGGAAGAGTGGATGGAAGGCTGGAGGGAAGGCTGGAGGGAAGGCTGGAGGGAAGGGTGGGGGGAAGGGTGGGGGGAAGGGTGGAAAGGGATTGCCTGGCTTCGGTCTGCTGATCCAGGAATCGCAGTTTGTGGTAATACCACAACTTGGGTACATAAACTTGGTCAGCTGCTGCCCCGGATCTCAGCGACTCCTGGATTTTTCTGTGTTCCCGCTTGTACATATTACGCAAGATACCTATTTTCCTGTCCACAAACTTGAGGTCTGCCTGGGGGAGTCGAGTCTTCACAAACTCTAAAAGTGTGCCCAGTGTTGCCTTCCTAACATCACGATTATAATATTGGGGGTGTTTGACCTCCCAGAGGTTTTTCTTCTGCTCATATAGATCAATGAAATGGATCAAAAACTCTTCCTCTTTAAAGGGATTCATTATTTCTGCAAGACAAGACACAAGATCAAAACTTAAATGTCAGTCCCAAATCTCAGGATTAGTTTGTGTTGTAATCTAGGGGACACACACGGGGACACACACAAACACACACACACACACACACACACACACACACTCTTTAATCTTACCTTCGTTTGTGCCGCTCGCTACTTCCGCACGGACATACGTTGGCCATCGTACTAGCTTTATATACACTGCGCATGTGTCATGCTCCGCCTGCGTCGCCCGCCCCTGACGTTCGTGAGTATGATTTGGCCCCGCCCCTTCACTCTTCGTTGCGCAGTGGGAGTAGATAGCAAAAGATGGCGGAGCGATTAAGTGGAAGTAGCGCGGAGGAAAGCCCGGAGCCCCAAACATCCACATCCCGGAGGAGATATAAGGCCACCAACATGGCTTTTGAAGAGATGGTGGAGATGGTGTCCATATTAAGAAGGGAGGACTACGATGGCAAAAAAGGACCGTACACACGACCCAATATGAGGAAGGACAAAATAATGTCGTCAGTTGTCACCGCTCTGGAAGATAAATTTGGTACAAAACGTTCGAAAGAACAATTGCGGAAGCGGTGGTCTGACATAAAAAGTCGGGAGCCAGAACAATATTGGCGAATAAAGAAGCTGCTGAAAAAAAGTAAGTACTTGTGTTTTACTATTGAGATACAGAACTTGCATGCTGATCCTTATTTTTGGCGGTTTTTCTGCATCGTTCGTAAATACCGTTCTTTGGAATAGATCGGATACTTTAGAAAGTGACGTTATTTTTTCGCCAAATACGATGGGACAGGGTTGGACATACATTTATGGCTTGATAATTTGGCGAATTCCCACAATGAGTTGATGTGGTGTAGATGTGTTTGAAAATATAATGCTTCATCAAAAATGATTCAGTGTAATGTAGGGACAGGACACAGCAGCTGTTTCCACATCTGGACTCACGAGCACTATAGTTAGTGGGAATGATTTAGCAGTCCCACTATTGTTCTTCGATTTTATTTTTTGAAATATTTAATTGGAATATTATTCCGTACGTTTTTTGGCTCTGCGTAACTTCTGCATACTTTCAGCTATTAAAACCATTCAACTATTAAAATGTTCGTCTCTTTGAGCTGATGTGTGGTCATTTTCAACTTTTTTAATACCATGTATACTTTATTAAATAATCAGTTTTTTTTCTCATTTTTAAACATTGAATTCAATGGGAGCATGCTTGAAATCCTCCAATTCTTCTTCCGCTCCCAAAAGTTTCAGCTCCTTCATACTTTCACCTAGAGACACCAAACAAACTTTACAATGTTCACTAAATATTCATCTATCTGGCTATATCTTTTCAGTTTGATATTTTAAAAATTTTTGGAGAAAAAGCTTTTTGTTTAGAGGTCATTTCGTGTAATTTTAGACATTAATCAGAGTGTACTGTGTTTGTTTTGTTGCCATGGTTACCAAAGCTTCTGTTATACACAGGGGGGGAGGTGGCCGGAGCATCTCAGCTCTGATTACAGAGCCCGGGGGAGGGGACAGACACACCATGTACTGATTTATAATAGAGGAATATGATGGGGCATTCCCCCGCATTTTGCTAAGGAAATGCATTTTCTAGTGTACTATGTGACCATAAATAAATTTTTGAGGGGTAATACACATAGGAGATCATTGAGGTGTCAGCATCTGTGAAACTTTCCCAAAAATATGCATTCTTTCTAATTGTTGTTCAGAGGTAATGTTCATCCTGTCTTCAACATTTATTATGATGCAAAATTTGCAAAAAAATCATAACCAACATTTTACTTTCTTTATTAAAAAATAAAAGATCAGTGTGTTTTAACTTGACCTTTTTTTATAATCTCATAGGGGAGAAAAGACTCAGACAACAGTCCAAGGATCTCAGGACCCCCCCAAGTCACCAGCCTGAGGCCCAAGATACCCCAAGCCCCAGCCCAAGACCACGCCCACCCGACGACCTTGAGGAAGGAGAGGTGGAGGAAGTGTGCGAGGTTTCAAGCCCACCAAGTGAGTGACTGACACCCCAGCTTGAGTTACTGTATTTTGGCGTGCATATTGTAAACATTGTTTTTATTCACTCGTTTTAGGTGAGTTTCTGGTTGTGGAAGGCCAAGCGGCAGAGCACTTCACCACAGACAGTGCGCAAAGACTAATAGGCCAGATAATGCTGTGGAATGGCCACATAGATCAAATGCGTGAACAAATTCACAGCATGAAACTTCGCCTGGACTCCATGCAACAGGAAATGAAGAACATGATTGATGTTTTGGGCAGAATATAAGCACGTTTGGGCTAAAAACATCAATCATGTTCTTCATTTCCTTGTGAAGTTATTTTGTTTTTAAAAAAAATTTTGCAAGTTTTGGGGTATACCCAAATTTACATTGTGTGATGCACACGGTGTGTCATCATGTGCTATCTTCCATCATGGGTTAGCAATGTACTTGTTTTGTGTTTGCAAACCCTTCATCCTGAAAATTCTTGGGTGGTGAGAGCAACCAAAAATGGGATTGCACACACAAAACATGTACATTGCTCTCCCATGATAGGAGATAGCACATGTTGACTTGACCCTTTAGTAAAGCTCAATTTTGAGCATCTTATAAATGACCAATTTCTGCAAGGGTGACATTACATGCACCGTTCTCGAAATATTGAACTTTGTAAGTTAATGTATTGTAAGTTTTGTTTATAAAAACACTGTTGTGTATGTAAATGTTTTGAGATAAAGGTCTATATATTTTTGAAAAAATGGCTTGAATAATTTTGTAAAAGATAATTTTTTTACACAACGTAAAATATTTTTTGACAAAATAAAAAAAATAAAAAACATAAAAATATGATAAAAAATGCACCTTTCAATGTGCACCAAGTAAAATGTTTTACCCTATACAATGTGTGTGGCTGTTTCTTGAAGTCAACATTTGGGGTTTGTTTTTGTGGGCCTGATTAACTAAAGCTAAATGCACTTGACACTACTACAAGTGCACTAGGAGACAGACATAACTTAAAGGTAAACAACAATAAAAACAAGATATTTAGATAAACAAATTTTCTTTTTTATTTTTGTAAAAAAATTAGAGATGTTGCTGAATAGCAATGGCCCCCCGACCATTAAAATAATTCACATAACGGTCACGCACTTGACGTGCGGGTCGGGGGGCCAAGCCAATACGGCCAATTTCTAGGCCTGTCAAAGTGCTACTAGCCTCTTCCAGTCTGGGCTCAGGCCCAACAGAGGATAGATATGTCACTGAATGTCTCCTTAAAAAGTTATGCAAGATGCAGCAAGCAAGGATGACGTGGTTGATTTTATAGTCCGCCAAATTAATAGCCGTAAGGAAGATACGGAACCGGCTGGCCAGAATACCAAAGGCATTCTCCACAACCCTTCTTGCTCTGGCCAGCCGGTAATTAAATACCCTCCTCTCAGGGGTGAGTGTCCTTTGGGGGAACGGCCTCATCAAGTTCTCACAGAGAGCAAATGCTTCATCAGCAATAAAAACTGAGGGGAGTCCATCCACATTATCGTCATCAGGTGGCAATTCCAGGCCACCGGTCTGGAGACGATAGCACAGCTCGGTCTGTGCAAAGACTCCTCCATCAGACATTCGGCCGTTCTTCCCCACATCCACAAACATAAACTCCAAATGTGCCGAGACCACCGCCATCAAAACTACACTATGGAACCCCTTGTAGTTAAAGAAATATGACCCCGAATGCGGTGGTGGCACAATCCGGACGTGCTTCCCGTCAATCGCCCCTACACAGTTGGGAAAGTCCCAACGGTCAGCGAACTGGGAGGCCACAGTCTGCCATTCCTGTGGACTTGTAGGAAACTGTGGAGTGCAAAAAAAATAAGATAAGGACTTTAATAACAAAAATTGTATATCAGATTACACCAAAACATTAGTAAACAACAGCAGTCAAATATTATGAATATGTGTGTTTGTAATTGAAATTTATAAAAACATAAGGCACACTTATAAGATTACTCACCCCCTATGATGGCCCATTGATACATTTGAATGTGGGGGGAGGGGCTCTAATTAGGTTAACAAACACACATGACTGGCTGAAACATTTGTGGGGTGGGGGAGGGGTTCTAATTAGGTTAACAAACACACATGACTGGCTGAAACATTTGTGGGGTGGGGGAGGGGTTCTAATTAGGTTAACAAACACACATGACTGGCTGAAACATTTGTGGGGTGGGGGAGGGGTTCTAATTAGGTTAACAAACACACATGACTGGCTGAAACATTTGTGGGGTGGGGGAGGGGTTCTAATTAGGTTAACAAACACACATGACTGGCTGAAACATTTGTGGGGTGGGGGAGGGGTTCTAATTAGGTTAACAAACACACATGACTGGCTGAAACATTTGTGGGGTGGGGGAGGGGTTATAATTAAGTTAACAAACACACATGACTGGCTGAAACATTTGTGGGGTGGGGGAGGGGTTCTAATTAGGTTAACAAACACACATGACTGGCTGAAACATTTGTGGGGTGGGGGAGGGGTTCTAATTAGGTTAACAAACACACATGACTGGCTGAAACATTTGTGGGGTGGGGGAGGGGTTCTAATTAGGTTAACAAACACACATGACTGGCTGAAACATTTGTGGGGTGGGGGAGGGGTTCTAATTAAGTTAACAAACACACATGACTGGCTGAAACATTTGTGGGGTGGGGGAGGGGTTCTAATTAGGTTAACAAACACACATGACTGGCTGAAACATTTGTGGGGTGGGGGAGGGGTTCTAATTAGGTTAACAAACACACATGACTGGCTGAAACATTTGTGGGGTGGGGGAGGGACAAACAAGACAATGGAGCAGACAATATACATTGTTCAATGGACTATAGGCTAGAGATAAAAATGGACCCAGCATTGCATGGTGGGGAGGTTAATGAAAGAAATTATGCATGTATAGGGCAATAACTGATTAAAATAGGCATGCACAAAGATAAAGGGGACATTCACAGCAGATTGAAAGCATGGCAATTAGGTAAAGAGGACAGTTCTACAATACATCAAAAAACAGTTAATACATATCATGTAATGTTAAAGGATAAAACTTACCTTCATATATTCCTTCTGCAGGACCTGAATAATAGCAGAACAGGTCTCTGGGATTATGATCCCCAGAGCCTGGGGGGAGATGCCTGTCGAGAACTTTAAGTCCTGAAGACTTCTCCCTGTCGCCAAGTAACGTAAAGTGGCAACTAGCCTCTGCTCCGCACTAATGGCTTGCCTCATGCAGGTATCCTGCCTGCTGATATAGGGGGTCAGCATAGCCAAAAGACGCTCAAAGATGGGGTCCGTCATCCTGAGAAAATTCCTGAAATCCTCAGGATTATTCTCACGGAGCTCACGGAGCAAAGGCATATGACAGAACTGGTCACGCTGGCGCAACCAATTCTTGGTCCATGAACTCCTCCTCGCCCTGTTCATGGACTGGACTCGGGTCAAAGTATTAACCCCAACACCAAGTCCCCACACAGCACGAACTCGAGAACGAGTACGTCCACTCGACATGGCTTCAAAACGGTCGGCTGCTCAAACTAACAAACCTATAACAAACGCACTGAAGAACAGCAAGGCCTATGAAGAACGACCTGAAAATCAGGAACGAGCGGAGCAGAACGGCCTGCAAGGCAGGTTACGAACTGACCAACACGCACTGAAAAGCAGATACAAACCTCACAAGCACAAACTGAACCGCAGAAAACGAACGAAATAAGCTGAAGTGTGAAAAGCGCGAATCGTCTCTAACCAAACTTCTACTAACACGAGATAAACACGAGATTAGCAGAAGGAGCCCAAAGGGTGCCGGAGTGGGGCTTGGACTTCCTTTTTCTAGTCCCGTCGTACGTGCTATACGTCACCGCGTTCAAAACCAGCGGACTTTTGCAGTGACCATGTGTGGCCAAGTCCGTCCGTTTTTAAGTCCGGCGCAAGGAGCAAACAAAGTCCGACGAAAAGTCCGCCGGGCAAAGTCCGCCGTAATGTCCGCTCGTGTGTACGCGGCATTACAGAGCTCCAGCTTTTCTCAGTGGAGAGAGGAGAACCTTCCAGAAGAACAACCATCTCTGCAGCCCTCCACCAATCAGGCCTGTATGGTAGACTCTCCAGACAGAAGCCACTCCTCAGTAAAAAGCACATGACAGTCCGTCTTGAGTTTACCAAAAGGCACCTGAAGGACTCTCAGACCAAGAGAAACAAAATTCTCTGGTCTGATGAAACAAAGATTGAACTCTTTGGCTTGAATGGCAAGCGTCATTGTCTGGAGGAAACCAGGCACCGCTCATCACCTGGCCATTACCAGCCCTACAGTGAAGCATGGCGGTGGCAGCATCATAAGAAGGTAGAATAAATCAGCGCATATATGCAAAAAACTGAAAAGCAGCTGTACACCAGGGTCAACACAATCAAATCCCTTAAGCGAAATATACAAAATAAGGTGCAGCGCTCAAATAATAAGCTAAAAAGGGATGCAACAAATATAACAATAATCCTTCACAGAGACATAGAGAACAGTCCTGTAGTGATTAAAACACTAAAAATGTCCAAAAATGATGATTAGTGAGTCTCCTTCACACGTGACAGCATGCCAAAATATAGTGACTGATGAGTAGTGCCCAACACCGGTGAACAGAATGGCCTCTCACCTGATTACCAGGTTAATAATGCGTTCCCAGAAAGGGTCAATCAGAACGAAATCCTAATCCAGATAATAATCCATCAGGAAAATACTGGGGCTGTCAGTCACGATGGCTCTCAGGCTAGGCTGTAGGCGAGGGTGGCTCTCACATAGCATATGTAATGTAAAAAAGGGAACAGGAATAGTGCTCTCTGTATACTCCAATTTATTTAGAAAGGTAATAAAATCAAACTTACAAGAATGGCACTTCACAAGTGCAGGATGAACACAGCATAAAAACTTCCGTGTGGAGACACGGAGTGGAGCATGCGCGGTAGCAGCGGGTGACGTCACGTCGTTACGTTCTGGACGCGTTGCGTCCCAGTGGGCGGGGACTTCTTCAGCAGATGACGTGATGACGTGAGGTCACGTCATCTGCTGAAGAAGTCCCCGCCCACTGGGACGCAACGCGTCCAGAACGTAACGACGTGACGTCACCCGCTGCTACCGCGCATGCTCCACTCCGTGTCTCCACACGGAAGTTTTTATGCTGTGTTCATCCTGCACTTGTGAAGTGCCATTCTTGTAAGTTTGATTTTATTACCTTTCTAAATAAATTGGAGTATACAGAGAGCACTATTCCTGTTCCCTTTTTTACATTACATATGCTATGTGAGAGCCACCCTCGCCTACAGCCTAGCCTGAGAGCCATCGTGACTGACAGCCCCAGTATTTTCCTGATGGATTATTATCTGGATTAGGATTTCGTTCTGATTGACCCTTTCTGGGAACGCATTATTAACCTGGTAATCAGGTGAGAGGCCATTCTGTTCACCGGTGTTGGGCACTACTCATCAGTCACTATATTTTGGCATGCTGTCACGTGTGAAGGAGACTCACTAATCATCATTTTTGGACATTTTTAGTGTTTTAATCACTACAGGACTGTTCTCTATGTCTCTGTGAAGGATTAGAGGTGGCAGCATCATGCTGTGGGGATGTTTTTTAGCATCAGGAACTGGGAAACTAGTCAGGATCGAGGGAAAGATGAATGCAGCAATGTACAGAGACATCCTTGATGAAAACCTGCTCCAGAGCATTCTGGACCTCAGACTGAGGCGAAGGTTCATCTTCCTACCGAACAACGACCCTAATCACACAGCCAAGATAACAAAGGAGTGGCTATGGGACAACTCTGAATGTCCTTGAGTGGCCCAACTTGAACCCGATTGAACATCTCTGGAGAGATCTGAAAATGGCTGTTCACCGACGCTCCCCATCCAACCTGATGGAGCTTGAGAGGTCCTGCAAAGAAGAATGAAAAAAACTGCCCAAAAATAGGTGTGCCAAGCTTGTAGCATCATACTCAAAAAGACTTGAGGCTGTAATTGGTGCCAAAGGTGATTCAGCAAAGTATTGAGCAAAGGCTGTGAAGACTTATGTACATGTGATTTGTTTCATTTTTATATTTAATACATTTTCAAAGATTTCAAACAAACTTCTTTCATGTTGTCATTATGGAGTATTGTTTGCCGAATTTTGAGGAAAATAATGAATTTAATCCATTTTGGAATAAGGGTGTAACATAACAAAATGTGGAAAAAGTTAAGCGCTGTGAATACTTTCCAGATGCACTGTATCAGAACAATATCTATGTTGCCCATAGCATCCTATCTGAGTCTACATTGTATTTTCAAATGAACAAATTAAAAATGACATTTGGAATTTGGCTTTGGGCAGCACATGCAGTTTGCCAACAACGAAATCATGCACAGCAATGACTGGGAGGTCAACAAATTACTGTATACACCGCGCAATCACATGCTAGTTAAACTGGACTAAAAATTGCTTTGAGTGTACCCCTTGGGAATATTTCTCCTCACTTTTTAATAAAAAGTTTTTATGCTAACACCCGTCAAAAAGTCAGCAAGTGAAGGAGAATCCCTCCAACGGGGATAAGAACACAACAACCACTTTGATCAATGAGACTACTTAAAATATTCTTGTTAGTGATATGAGCTGGTCTTACATCTGTGTGCTGTGGTAACATGCAGTAAAATGTGCATTATCATTACAAAATTGGATTTTCTCCAAATTGGCATATAAAACCAGGTATCTGCAGATGTACAAAGGTCTAATCCCATGTTTTTGGCTTCTCAGGGCTGGCACTAGAGATGTGCACAACAGAAAAACTTGTTTCATTTCAGACCCGTTTGTTAAGTTAGTCATTTTGTTTCTTCGTATTCGTTATGCTAGAATGATTTGTTTTCGAAAATTTGTTTAGTATGTTCAGTTTCGGCTAATATATTTTTTATTTTCTAATCGATTTTGGAAGATGGCTATATTAGTTCTATTCTATTCTATTTTTTAATTTCTATTCTTATCATCATCTTATTTCACTTGTATACCTTTCTGTATTGCAATATGTTTCCAGTTGGAATTCAAATTTATTTTCAAGTTTTTCTAATTCATTTTTTTGTCATATTATTTAGTTTCATTATAATTTATTCGTTAAATTGAAATTGAAATTGATTAAATTGAAATTCGTTACCATTGTGATTTGGAAATTCAGATACATTCAAATCTCCAAATAACAAAAATTTTGTCCGAATTTCGATTAGTAAATTAAACAGATCGTGCATATCTAGCTGGCACGGTTTGCTTACTACTGTGTGCTATGTCTAGGAAACTGTATTACTTACCAGACTATGTCTAAAAAACCTTGTCTGAAATTCTGGAAGCCACAAATAGAATTGCAAATTTCACCGGCAGCAGCACCCGCTGTTTAAATCTGATATTGGGGCATAGCCTGAAAATACAGCGATGCCCTAAAGAAACAGTTGTATAATTGTTGCCTTGCAGACATTTCTCTACTAAATAGTTCAAACACTAGGACAGGAGATCTACTGTTTGCTGTGGAGCTTCCTTCATTTTGCTATATACAAAGTAGTAGTAGTATTATCTAATTGGCGATTGCATAGAAAGTATCCTATCCAATAGGGGGTTGCTATTTTTCTTGCATATGTTTATTCAAAGCAGTACATGCTGGTTATGGCAGTGGGCTGTGAAGCAATTATAAAGTGACCTTATAGAAAGCTGTAAAGGATGTGATAACATATATGCACATACCTCTCTATGTAAAAAATACTTTATTTAAAACAATATATATATATATATATATATATATATCAATGTTTGCATTTTTTTTTTTTATAGGAACCGTATCCCAGTTTGTGGGACTTTTATGGATGGGGGAGAAAATTCACTTCATGATGGTTCAAACCACCTGGAGTCTGGATCCATAATGTATTGACTGGAAGAGTCCTCCTGTGTGGAACAGCAAGGCACCTGCTACCTTCATTCTAAAGACAGAGGTCATGAGAGATGCGTAAACACTTCAGCAATCTGTTTATTGAAACTCATATTGTCACAGAAAAAAAAACATGCAGTTTTGTGGACTGAAAGAGAAAATTTGATGTCACAACTGCTAAGAAGTCTATTTCTGTGCGTAAATACTGTTAGTTAGGTCCATATTTAGTGATGGCGCTGCACTTTTGTGTTAAAGTTTAGTGCTATACCTGAATAGCACAACTGACTATGTTATCATGCCAAGCTTGCAAAAAACGATGAGCAGCCAACAATTCATGGACATTTTTATATTGTTAAAGTGAAATTCAACTTCAAATATTCTATGACATTTAACTGCCCGGTCTCATGGTGACAAGTCTCACTCCCATGTGTTAGCTGAGCCAATGAACATAGTAACACAACTGCCCAGTAAAAGGCTCAGTACCCATCTGCTATTTCAAGCACTATGTGCCTTCAGAAAGTATTAAGAGATATTGTATGGTGGACATAAAATGAAAAACGGGTTGATAAAGTCCTAAAAGGGGCCTGGAAAATACAGACGTGATGAAATGAAAGGTTCAAGCCAGTATGCATACTGCTGCACCTAAGAAGAGGTGAGGAGAACCTAGAGGCAATCCGATGAGGGGATGTCCTCACAGAGACCCGAGGCAGTTACTAAAGAGGTGCTTATGTAGAAGGCAAAAAGGTCTGACAATGGCAAATACAAATACTGGCTGAGCCTGTATGATCAGTGGCCCTGAACTATACCATGCTGTCTGTAAGAGAGAACAGTGCTGGCATTCCTTAATCAGTGTGTCGCCGTGCTGAAAGCATGGGGAGGTGGTGAACAACATCCGAGAAGGTGTGAACTTACCCAATGGTACAGGACAGAGGCAGAAAACTCCTGGCACTTCTGGTAAGATAATTTTTTCATCTGTTAAATAAAGATTGGATTTCTCCGATAGCAGCTAATTTCACTAAAAGATTGCTGCATTGTTAGATTATGTTACATAGTAGGTGAGGTTGAAAAAAGACACAAGTCCATCAAGTCCAACCTATGTGTGTGATTATGTGTCAGTATTACATTGTATATCCCTGTATGTTGCGGTCGTTCAGGTGCTTTATCTAATAGTTTCTTGAAACTATCAATGCCCCCCACTGAGACCACTGCCTGTGGAAGGGAATTTCACATCCTTGCCGCTCTTACCGTAAGAACCCTCTACGTAGTTTAAGGTTAAACCTCTTTTCTTCTAATTTTAATGAGTGGACATGAGTCTTGTTAAACTCCCTTCTTCGAAAAAGTTTTATCCCTATTGTGGGGTCACCAGTATGATATTTGTATGTTGAAATCATATCCCATCTCAAGCGTCTCTTCTCCAAAGAGAATAAGTTCAGTGTTCGCAACCTTTTCCTCATAACTAATATCCTCCAGACCCTTTATTAGCTTTGTTTCCCTTCTTTGTACTCGCTCCATTTCCAGTACATCCTTCCTGAAGACTGGTGCCAAGAACTGGACAGCATACTCTTGGTACGGCCGGACCAGAGTCTTGTAGAGGGGGAGAATTATCGTTCTATCTCTGGAATTAATCCCCTTTTTAATGCATGCCAATATTCTGTTTGCTTTGTTAGCAGCAGCTTGGCATTGCATGTCACTGCTGAGCCTATCATCTACTAGGACCCCCAGGTCCTTTTCCATCCTAGATTCCCCCAGAGATTCTCCCCCCAGTGTATAGATTGCATTCATATTTTTGCCACCCAAATGCATTATTTTACATTTTTCTACATTGAACCTCATTTGCCATGTAGTCGCCCACCCCATTAATTTGTTCAGATCTTTTTGCAAGGTTATTGCCCTGCTTAGCTTAGTATCGTCCGCAAATACAGAGATTGAACTGTTTACCCCATCCTCCAGGTCATTTATGAACAAATTAAACAGGATTGGTCCCAGCACAGAACCCTGGGGGACCCCACTACCCACCCC
Source organism: Lithobates septentrionalis (assembly GCA_037952835.1). Lineage (NCBI taxonomy): Eukaryota > Metazoa > Chordata > Amphibia > Anura > Ranidae > Lithobates > Lithobates septentrionalis. The sequence goes on along the minus strand of JBBDGP010003457.1, from coordinate 1,446,288 downwards.
TGACCAATCCGAGTACTCCCTATCTATCACCACCCTCCGAACTCGCTCTTGTAGCCAGTTTTCAATCCATGTACTTACCCTATGGTCCATAACGGACCTTATTTTGTACAGTAAACGTTTATGGGGAACCGTGTCAAATGCTTTTGCAAAATCCAGATACACCACGTCTACGGGCCTTCCTTTATCTAGATGGCAACTCGCCTCCTCATAGAAGGTTAATAGATTGGTTTGGCAAGAACGATTCTTCATGAATCCATGCTGATTACTGCTAATGATACCGTCCTCATTACTAAAATCTTGTATATAGTCCCTTATCATCCCCTCCAAGAGTTTACATACTATTGATGTTAGGCTAACTAGTCTGCAATTAATTCCCAGGGATGTATGTTGGGCCCTTTTTAAATATTGGTGGTACATTGGCTTTTCTCCAATCAGCTAATACCATTCTAGTCAGTAGACTGTCAGTAAAAATTAGGAACAGTGGTCTGGCAATTACTTGACTGAGTTTCCTAAGTACCCTTGGGTGCAAGCCATCTGGTCCCGGTGATTTATTAATGTTAAGTTTCCCAAGTCTAATTTTAATTCTGTGCTCTGTTAGCCATGGAGGTGCTTCCTGTGATGTGTCATGAGGATAAACACTGCAGTTTTGGTTACTAAAGCCCCCCGATTCCCCTATGAAGACTGAGGAGAAGAATAAATTCAATACCTTCGCCATCTCCCCATCCTTTGCAACCAGATGTCCTTCCTCATTCTTTATGGGGCCAATATGGTGTGTGAACAAAATGTCATGTAAGATATACATAGGTGCATATATAATTATTTATGAACAATGAATGCAAATAATAGTTGTGTGCAATTGCACTCTCCTTCTTTCATTATTGTAGTCAGGACTTATTATGCTGTAGTCTCCTTTTCAAATATTCAGCTGGGATGATAGATGATCCCTATTGAAAAAAGGGGGTCATCACAGCAGGAACTCATCAACTCAGCAGGAAGATTTAAGCCAGGGGTGCTCAACCTTTTGAAGAGCGAGGGCCACTTAAGCAATTTGGTCATGGGCTACAGTGAACTATGTGGGTTTTTTTTTTTTTAGCAGAAACGTTTTTATTTAGCTCCAAAAGAAGACTTAATTAGCGTACATACAAAGTACACAAGAAATAACATGAAAATTTAAAGTGGATGTAAACTCTGTACAACCACTTTTACCTACAGGTAAGCCTATATTAAGGCTTACCTGTAGGTGCTGGAAATATCTCCTAAACCTGCACGATTTAGGAGATATTTACAATATATGCATGCACCAACGTCACCGGCGCATGCGCACTTTAGAAAAGGGCACGATCGTGCCGTTTCTAAAGGGATCATGCCGTGACTGGCAGCTCCCGTGCGCATGCGCGGGAGTGACGTCATGCGACTCCGGCCAGTCACAGAGCCAGAGTCCACGGGCCTGGAAGAAAGAGGGGTGAAGGTGGACGCTTCCAGCCAGCTGGGACAGCGGTGACATCGCAGGCTTCGTTTTCAGGTAAATTCCAACAGGGAGCCAAGCGCAGAAAGTAAACCAAGGAGCCAAAGTAATTATAAAAGTCACACTGGACTGTTGTACCGCACTCAAATGACCAAATGAGAAACAGACAAAACCAAAAGAATTGGGAAGCGCAGATCCAGGAGGTGGCAAGAAATCAATTGGAGATGGAATCCATGTGAAATTTAAAACAGTTTATTGCTGATAAAACATGTAACCAATACACAGTACAAATGGGAAAAATTGTCAGAATGGCCAAACTTACTGTGATAGTGCCAGCAATGGAGCCAAAAGGTGGTGGAGAAATGGCTGTCCCGCTTCCGTGAGGGCTGTGGACAGATGGGGCTGCAGACCAAAAGTGGGAAGCCTGAAAACACTTTCCATCGGCAAAGCCTGATGGATCAAATGGATCAGAGCAGGAGATGTGATGAGTATCACAGCAGGTGCCAGAGTTTGAGCGGTATACGATTACATGTTTTGGGGTTTAACCCCTTCCTCAGATAACTGCCTGTGGTTGGAGCAAGTGACGTGGCCGGGGAGGAGTCCTGTGGTGTCCGGACACCTTGCAGCTCAGCCTCGCACCTGCTGCCCCTCCAGCATCCATCTCTAGTCTCACCTGCCACTGCAGCTGCTCTGCCATTTTCCACTCTGGTCATACAGTGATTGTGCTTCCTGGATCTGAACCCAGCCTTTCCCCTCCCTGATGTAGCCCAGCTGGTCACTGCTCCCAGCTGTTGGAAAGTGTTTTCAGGCTTCCCATTTTTGGTCTGCAGCCCCCTCTGTCCACGGCCCTCACGGAAGCGGGACAGCCATTTCTCCACCACCTTTTGGCTCCATTGCTGGCACTATCACAGTGAGTTTGGCCACTCTGATGATTTTTCCCATTTGTACTGTGTATTGGTTACATGTTTTATCAGCACAATAAACTGTTTTAAATTTCATATGGATTCCATCTCTAATTGATTCCTTGCCACCTCCTGGATCTGCGCTTCCCAATTCTGTTGTTTTTTTTTTTCGTTTTCAGGTAAGTGACACATAATTGCCTACTATGCGATGCATAGTAGCCCAATATGCTTTACCTTTGCAGGGAAATAAAGAGGAAGTAAAACCCATCAGGGTTTACTTCCTCTTTAACATCACAGTGAACAACAAGGCACGTAGTTCTATTTAGTACAAAAAATAGATGATGATATATCACATATTATTCTAGTAACAGTATTAAATACAAAAGTTCTAGAAAAATCTTCCACTAGCTTAGTAGTTCAGCTCTTTCTATTGTCTGGAATAAATTGGCATTGTCAGTTACCTCTGGGGTGCGAGAGGGGAGGGGGGGGAAGGAGAAGGAGAGGGAGGGAAAAGAAAAGGGAAGGGGTGGAGAGAAACAAGAAGGTGGGGAGGGGGGAGTCAGGGATGTGTTAAGAAAGGGGATGGATAGGTATAATTGTATATCCTCATATATACATTCTCTTGGTCAGAGGTCTCCTGAGTCCACCAGCCTCAACTCTTAACCCAAGCAGCCCAAATTTTTTCCAAATTTTTGGGGCATTTGCAGCTCATATATGTACGTTTATAAAGTCGTAGATTATAGTCAATCATAGCTCTCCATTGCGAAGCCGCGGGAGGCTCAGACTGCTTGCATTTAATCAGTATAGCCTTCTTGGCATAATATGTGGCATAAAATATACCGCTTGTGTGTATTTGGTGTAATAGTATTGCAGATACCCAGAAGAAGGGTCATAGGGTCCATACCCACAGTCAAATTTCCCACAGAATTTATCGTGGTAACCACTACCTTCAAAAACTGCTGGATAAAGGAGCAGGACCACACAACATGTAAAAATGTACCCCTGGCGTGGCCAAGAGCGGCATGTGAACGGACGTGCTTCACAGAGCTCCCGCATAAGATCCTTAACTTACCCTGCTCCCGGCCAGAATAACCCCCTGATTTTCGTCCACACACCCACCGCAGCTACAGCAGACATTCCTGGAGGCCGTGGTCACTCGATCCTGCGGTATGGTGACCCGCAAACAGAAGGGAGATGGCGTGCAGCCTGATCCCCAACATGGTGCCGAGGCAGCTTCCTCCCAGCGCTCACAAGGAGTCACACAGAAAGGAGCTGGTAAGCCTCCCAAAACCCCTAAAGCCCTGGGAAAAGACCCCCTTACTGGACATGCTGTATTAAACCCAGAAATTAAAAGAGGCAGCCGAAAAGTACAGGAAGATACACAATGTACACAGGGCCCCTCTGGTTTCACTGACCAGCAGCTTGCTGACACAGATGAGGGAGAGGGGGAAGATGATGCAGATCAACCCACCCTAGCTGAAATACTTAAAGCAGTCCACAAGTGCACAGCGTCAGTGGATATGCTTAAGGAACACTTTGGAGGCTTGAAGGAGGAAGTGGGGCTGATTCGCCATGATCTGCAAAAAATAAGAGAACGCACTGCTGCAGCAGAGGGTCGCATAAGTTACATGGAGGACAAGTTACCACCATTGACGAGGGAGCTGCAATCCACAACACGCATTGCTAAAGCTGCTGAACTTAAAACAGATGACGTTGAAAACCGCCGTAGGCGGAATAATCTCCAAATAGTGGGGCTCCCCGAGAGGGTGAAGGGAAGGGACCCCACAGAATATGTAGAGCAATGGTTGCTGGATACATTTGGCAAGAAAGCGTTCACTCCATTATACTCGGTGGAACAGGCTCACAGGGTTCCACCTAGGCCTCTCCTGCCTGGTCATCCTCCCTGCACCATGCTGGCCAGACTTCTCAATTTCAAAGATAAGGAGATAGTGCTCCGTCTGGCCAGAGAACGCAGCAACATCCAGTTTAACGGCACTTGGATCTACTTCTACCCTGACTACTTGGCAGATGTGCAACCCCGCAGGGCGAAATTTACAGAGGTCAAGAAAAAGCTCCAACTTCTCCAGGCTATTTACGCCATGCTGTTTCCTACTAGGCTCCGTATCCTGGGTCGGGGACAAGCCCACTTCCTTGATTCAGCCACGGAGGCCTCCGACTGTCTGGATGCCAATGAGCATACGCTGCACCAAGCTAGAAGAGATGTGGCGGAGGTAGATTGAGCCCCACCTTTGGGCTCCATTGCCAGTTTACCATAGCCCACAGGGCCAACGGCTGCCTGCTACAATGCCCTCAAGCATTCTGAAAATCCGCCTGGGAGACGTTGTCACCCTGTCTACACAGTGAGCAAGAATTCTATACACAATTGGTTTTTCGTTGGATTACAAAATAAAAATAAGACTTTTAGTTCTTGGTTTGATGTTCCTACGCTTGTTCAGATGGGGAATTTTGTCTGACTCCAAGATGATCTCTCAAGTGAAGCCCATTGCTTCTTACCAAACTGGTGCTTCATCTTATTGCAGAATCTTGAAGAAGGGCTCCCGAACCTGGGGAGCAACACTTTATCCTTGCAGGGATACAAGCACCAAAGTTTGTTTTCTGTTATTTTATGCTCAAGTTCAGTTTAAAGAGGGAGTCCACCTGGAAAAAAAATTATTAAAAGCCAGCAGCTACAAATACTGCAGCTGCTGACTTTTAATAAACGGACACTTACCTGTCCTGGAGTCCAGCGATGTCGGCAGCCGAAGCCGAGAAATAGCTCGGCTCTCGGCTGCTGCCGCCGCCATTCTCGGTGAGGGAATAAGGAAGTGAAGCATCCTAAGTGGTCCCAGCTATCTCATGGGACCTGTGTGTTTCACAGGAGACAACGGGGGGGGGGGGGGGGAGGGGGCGTGAGTCTATTTCCGGAAGTGAGTGCAGATACCTGTCTAATACAGATATCTGCACCCCCCTCCAACCTGAAAGGTGCCAATTGTGGCACGGGAGGGGGGGGGGGAATCAGATGAGCGGAAGTTCCACTTTTGGGTAGAACTCCGCTTTAAGTACACTTATGGTTCCAACATTAATTGTCCGAAGTTACCCCACCATGCTAACCCTCTGTGGAGATACTCTGCCCTCCCAGTGCCACCCTGCCCTCAGGGCCTACCCAGGTCCTTGTCCTATATTCGCTCTCCTGACCATACGATGCCTGTACTGTTTTTGACTTATAATTGTTTTATAATTTATGATATACTAATTGGGTATGATGGCTGTCCTGGTAATTTCTTGGAAAAAAGAGGGGGGGAGGTTGGGACTTTGAATGAGGTGCGCATGATGCAGTCCAATCACACTCACAGAGGTGCAAACATATGTATGTTTATTAAGGACCAATGATCAACATGGCATAAAAATGCATTGCATACATTAGACATAAACTAATCGAATTTAGACAATAAATCTATGTATATACAACCATGGGACATGGGTGAATACAATTATGCATCTTAATCCCCCAAACAAGATAAAAGTCATGTGAAGTAAAGAACATCTGAAAATTGGTCAATGTGTGTTTAATGCATCAAAGGTAGGCCCGACGCTGCGTTTCATGGATTTCAATCCACTCTTCAGGAGCCAGATGCATCTAAATTCTATAAAAAATGTATGAAAAGCAATATAGTTTCATGGGTCTAACAAAATCAGCAGAAAAAGGGGGAAATTTGGGCATAATGGACTATGCCAAAAAAAGGTTACTCACATGATAACCAAAACTGGGACCGTGCGACAAAACAAAGCCAGGGGTAAGCCATGGAGCCTGGCCTGGGAGCTGAGAGGGGGACCTCAATGAGGAACACCGGACTGCACACACCAACACACTGCAGTGGAGGGGACTTCTATAATGTAGGAAATATATAAAATGTATCTATGATGATAAAAGTAACAAAAAACGAGATGATATAAGCTGCAAATATCACCAGGGTGATTGAAAAAAGCACCCGGAAGATTAGCTTGGAGAATACATATGATGTTTGAAGCCACATAGATAGAAGGGGATCAGGGTGTGCATGGGTTGTATCAGCACCATCTCTGAATACCATGAAGCAGGGAGTGAGATGCAGCCCCAGTGTGGAACGCCAGCTCCCCCTCAGCGTCACGCAGGCACGACACAGTGGAGCAAAACCTCGGCAAATGCCAGAGAAGCTCACCGCATGTCAGCCCAGCTGATATACCGGAAGTCTGTGTGTGCGACGCCCAGCCAAGGAAGTCACATGCACAGTGTCGGGGGCATGGCGCCGATGCACGGTGGAAGGATCCGCCCAGCCACCCACCCCCAACCCTGTGGAGGGGAGGTAGGAGGGCGGACACCAGCATGCATCGCAGCTCCCGGGAAACAGGACATCTGCCCACCCACCGACAATGAGTCACACAGACCCAGTCTGGCCACAGGGAGTAAAAGATGTATGAAGTAGTGAGAGATCAAAGTATGTGAACTGTCAGTGCAATGAACGTTCCATATAAAACATGCTGAATTACGGCCGGAGCCGGTAGGAATCCGCCATAAGAGAGCGATGGGCTACAATCATAAGCACCTCCATCCCTAATCAATGCAAGCCAAGGGGGGAAAAGTGAACTTAGGACTTTAATTAGGACGCAAGGGAAAGTTTGCGCCCCCATCCTTAATATCATGAAAAAGAGGGGGGGGAGGTTGGGACTTTGAATGAGGTGCGCGTGATGCAGCCCAATCACACTCACAGAGGTGCAAACATATGTATGTTTATTAAGGACCAATGATCAACATGGCATAAAAACGCATTGCATACATTAGACATAAAATAATCGCATATAGACAATAAATCTATGTATATACAACCATGGGACATGGGTGGATACAATTATGCATCTTAATCCCCCAAACAAGATAAAAGTCATGTGAAGTAAAGAACATCTGAAAATTGGTCAATGTGTGTTTGATGCATCAAAGGTAGGCCCGACGCTGCGTTTCATGGATTTCAATCCACTCTTCAGGAGCCAGATGCATCTAAATTCTATAAAAAATGTATGAAAAGCAATATAGTTTCATGGGTCTAACAAAATCAGCAGAAAAAGGGGGAAATTTGGGCATAATAGACCATGCCAAAAAAAGGTTACTCACATGATAGCCAAAACTGGGACCATGCGCCAAAACAAAGCCAGGGGTAAGCCATGGAGTTTGGCCCAGGAGTTGAGAGGGGGACCTCAACGAGGAACACCGGACCGCACACACCAACACCCCGCAGTGGAGGGGACTTCTATAATGTAGGAAATATATAAAATGTATCTATGATGATACAAGTAACAAAAAACGAGATGATATAAGCTGCGAATATCACCAGGGTGATTGAAAAAAGCACCCGGAAGATTACCTTGGAGAATACATATGATGTTTGAAGCCACATAGATAGGAGCCGCCATTCCGGTGAGGGAATAAGGAAGTGAAGCGTTGCGGCTTCACTTCCCGGTTCCCTACTGCGCATGCGCGAGCCGCGCTGCACGTCCTAAGTGGTCCCAGCTATCATACATATAGAAAAAATGCAGCGCATACTACATAAGTGAATAATCAGAACTCCTAAGGTTCTGAATTGGTGCTAGAAAATATTATCAAACAAAAAATATAGATTGAACATAAAGTCAATAAGTGAATTTGAATGTCCCACTGCACAAGAAATGGGGGTACTCCAGGGGATGGTGGTATTCCGATGGTTGTCAGAAGTCAAATTTCACCATAAACCGACCTCTCAACTGGACGAACCAATCATGGCAGAGATAAAAAAGGAGACTCTTACCAGATCCCGTGGATTCCCATGTCAGCGATACGGGGAATCGCATGAGCAGTATGCCACCAAAGGCGTGGAAAGGAAGGTCTTGACACTCAGATCCTCTAGGCTGTAGTCTGCATGGATCTCCAGGAGCCACCAGGTAGGTCCTCACAGTGGACGGCCAAAGCGGGGATCAGGAGGGCCAGAAAGTCTCCTGTGTGTTTCCCAGGAGACAGCGGGGGGGGGGGGGTGCGGGAGGGGGCGTGACTCCCGCGGGAGTCTATACCCGGAAGTGGGTGCAGATACCTGTCTAATACAGGTATCTGCACCCCCATCCCCCCTGAAAGGTGCCAATTGTGGCACGGGAGGGGGGGGAAATCGGATGAGCGGAAGTTCCACTTTTGGGTGGAACTCTGCTTTAAGTACACTTATGGTTCCAACATTAATTGTCCGAAGTTACCCCACCATGCTAACCCTCTGTGGAGATACTCTGCCCTCCCAGTGCCACCCTGCCCTCAGGGCCTACCCAGGTCCTTGTCCTATATTCGCTCGCCTGACCATACGATGCCTGTACTGTTTTTGACTTATAATTGTTTTACAATTTATGATATACTAATTGGGTATGATGGCTGTCCTGGTAATTTCTTGGAATGTTAGGGGCATCCGAGACCCCCTTAAGCGTACCATGGTGTCCTCTGTTCTCCGCAGGCCCCTGCCTGCCATATGTGCGCTGCAGAAGACTAACTTGGTACCAGAGACGCTTTTGTGCTTACAGTTATCATGGGTGGGCTCGGCCTATCATTCTACTCATACCTCTTACTCTAGGGGGGTGAGCGTTCTGATACACTGATCCATGGATTTTCAGCTTTTTGACAAACTGATTGACCCTGAGGGGAGATTTCATATACAGAATATTTCATGTTAAATGTATTTTGTTGGCGGTATACATACCGCCTCCTTTCATCAACTCTTTGCTGAGAACTCTTCTGGTGTATCAGCTGGGCAGCCCTGACATCCCCCTCATACTAGTTGGTGATTTTAATGGCTATCTAGATCCTCTACTAGACAAATATCCCCCTCCCCCCCGCGGTGGGAACCAAGTACCCCTGCACTATACTGCGGAGATTTGTAGAAGAAGCAGGCTGGATAGACCCATGGAGGTGAATTCTGGAGAGCCGCACTCATAAATTAGCCTTGTTTATTTAAGAAGATGCACATCAATTACAGGGTAACGGCAGACAGGAACAGAGCTGACGTTTCGCACTAACGTTAGTGCTTACTCATAGCTTTGAGTATAGCTTTGCTTTACTCATCAGCTATGAGTAAGCACTAATGTTAGTGCAAAACGTCAGCTCTATTCCTGTCTGCCGTTACCCTGTAATTGATGTGCATCTTCTTAAATAAACAAGGCTAATTTATGAGTGCGGCTGTCCAGAATTAATTCCCGTTTACTGCTACCAGCAATAGCCAGCACCTTTAACCTCCGAACCAAGAAGGATTTATTTTATTTTGGTCTGTTTGGACTTTTTCCTGGAGCGGTGACTACTTCCTCTTCTAGACCCATGGAGGTGCCGTAACCCAGTCCAGAAGCAATTCTCCTGTTTCTCTATGTACCATTTATCCCTGTCTAGAATTGATCTGTTTCTATGTACCCCGGCTGCCTCACTCTTCATCCAGGAAGTACAATACCTGGTGAGAGATATATCCGACCACTCTCCTCTGGTGATTTCTCTAGCAGTGGGGCCTACCTTGACACTCCCAAGAGCTCCATGGAAGTTTAATACCTTTTGGTTGAACCTATTCCCCTCCCACAATAGAATAACTGACAAGATTTCCATTTACTCGCAAGCCAATAGGGAACATCCTGACCCCCTAATTACGTGGGAAGCCTTTAAGGCATTCCTCAGAGGCTTATTCATGACTGAGGTCAATGCCATTAAACACAACACTCAGGTACAGAGGGAGCAGGCTGTGCAGCTGGTTCGTCGATTGGAGGCGGAGTTTATTGCCAACTCATCAGATGACACTAGAGAAGCATGGATAGGCGCTGAGGCGGCCGTAGACCACTTGGCAACATCCTCTGCTGATCAGAAGTGCTTCTTCAGTAGGTTGGCCTTTTATGAGGAGAGCGAGCAGACAGGTAGGCTGCTAGCCAAAATTTTGCAATCAAACCAGGCTTCCCCAGCTATAAGGGATCTGCGTACTCCTCAGAAGGGTGGTGAATGACCCGACTATTATTATGCAGGAACTGGTGGAGTTCTACTCAGACTTATATCGCTCTAGGCAGGATTACACACCAGAGGAATTGCAGGATTTCCTACACGGGATCAAGTGTCTGTCAGCCCCCCAGAGGCAGCTGTTGGATCCCCCCATAACGGACGAGGATTTGCAATGTGCGGCCCTCCTTCCCTAACTCCAAGGCTCCTGGAGACGATGGGCTCCCAGTTGAGGCATTTAAGCAGTATGGGGAGGTAATACTACCCCACCTTCTCAAGGTGGTTAAGATTCTGGCCTAAGTGCTGGCCAGGAGACTTAATAAAGCCATGTCTTCAATTATACACCCGGACCAATCGGGATTTATAGCAGAGATGTCCACCTTGATTAATTTACTCAGGCTTTTCCTCAACATACAGTCCCAAGCAGATCATATGGGGAATAGGGCCCTCCTGTCACTGGACGCCCATAAGGCCTTCAATTGCATAGAATGGCAATACTTGTGGGCCACCATGCATAAGTTTGGGTTTGGTCCCACCTTTCTATCATGGGTGAAATTATTATACAACTCCCCACAGGCAGCTATTAGAGAGGCAGTACGTGTATCCATGCCTTTTGCTTTACATAGAGGCACACTACAGGGCTGCCCTTTGTCCCCTCTTTTGTTTGCCATTGCCATTGAGCCACTTGCTGCCATGATCCGTTCCAACCCCTTAATCTGTGGCTTCAAATATGGCTAAATGCTGGAAAAATACATGCTCTATGCTGACGACACCATGTTACTTTTGGGGGACACGTCGGATTCCCTGAGAGAGGCTATGGCAGTCATTACTAAGTTTGGCACATTTTCGGGCTTGGCGATCAACTGGACCAAATCCTCAATCTTATTGCTAGACTCTTCGTCTGGCGGACAGGGTGGCACACTTCAAAATATTCCTGTGACCTTCTCTTTTAAATATTTGGGGGTGCATATTACCTCACAGCTCTGTAAATACGTTACCCTCAATCTATCACCAATGCTGGGTCGAATAAGGGATAAAACCAAAATATGGTCCAAGCTTAAAATGTCATAGGTAGGAAGAGTGAACCTCATAAAAATGTTTTTTATGCCACAGCTTTTCTACATCCTGCACAATACTCCCATGGTTGTCCAGCTTAAAACTTTTCGCATCATAAACTCGCTGTTCCGCTCCTTTATTTGGCCTAATAAACCTACGAGGGTCAAGCTTGAGCAACTGCAAAAAACAAAAGAGAGTGGGGGTCTGGCTGTACCCAATTCTTGGCTTTATTACCTGGCAACTCTGCTGCAACACATCGCTTGGACTTTGCCCGTGGAGCCAGCCGGTGAAGGGGGGACAGGGGACACAACCACAGTTCTGATGCACCATGTCACGAGGATGTACAGTGTGGCCGTGGGCTTGGAAGCTCTGGCCTATGCTAAATCCAACAAGCTTTTTCCCACCTACCTGTTGATGTAGAAGGTGTGGAACAAGGCCAGACAGCTACAAGATGTTACAGGATTCATGGGTCATAATCCTATTTGGGATAACGGGCATTATAAGGAGCTGCAATCTTTGCAGTGTGGTACGAGATGGAAGCGGGGTCACACACCTGGTACACATCTCCAGTGGCAAACTGAGCTCCTTCTCATCTTTGGAAACTAAATTTAACCTCCCCAATCTATGTATTTCCCATATCTACAATTACATCATGCTGACCAGGTGCAATCAGAGGGATCCCTATGGGTCCTGTTCCTGGCCCCAATCTTTCATTATATGACAGAGGTCTCTCACTTTAAGGGATTTTTATCCCGGTGTTACGCCATGCTTATGTCCACACACTTCAAGGGCTTCCCGAACCAAAGTGACACCCCTGTGGGAGAGTGATGTGGCAGCATTTGAGGATAAACTGTGGGAGGAGGCCCTGCAGGCGGTTCAGCTGTGTTCTCTCAACATGGCACAGTGCCTGTCCCAGTTGTACATAGTGTTGTGGGTACATCTTACCCCCGCAAGACTGTGGAGGATGGGTCTGAGTGAACTCGCAGTGCACTAGATGCTCCAGAGACCATGGTGACCTTATACATCTATTATGACGATGCCCCAAGCTCCATCTATACTGGTCAGGGGTGGTAGCTACCATTAACCCCTTCAGATCCGTGCTATAGCCGAATGACGGCTACAGCGTGGACCTACTTTGCCGAGACGTGTCAATAGAAGTCCTCCCCTTTGCACGCTGACCGCGCCCCACCTGCAGGGTGCGCGCGATGCACATTGTGATCAGTGAGACTCGGGTGATCACAGATCGGAGTAAGGGCTCCATCCTAGCCAATGACAGCTGATCACGTGATGTAAACAGAAGATTGGTAATTACTTTTTTTTCTCCTCACGATGACAGCGTGAAGAGAAAAAAAAAACAGTCACCGGCTTCTGTGCTAGGGACATCGGTCCCGAAGAGGAAAAGGCCAAGCCGTCTCATCTGTGCCAACCAGTAACGCCTGCCAGCACCACTTGTCAGTGCCCACAGTGCCACGAATCAGTGCCCCCCAGTGCAGAACAGTGCCAGCAATCAGTGCCACCTATCAATGCCCACGAGTGCCACCTATCAATGCCCACCAGTGGTGCCAATCAGTGCCACCTAGGCAGCACTGCTATCATTGTCACCTGCCAGTGCCGATCAGTGCCCATCACTGCCACCTATCAGTGCCCATCACTGCCACCTTTCAGTGCCCATCAGTGCCACCTATTAGTGCCCATCAGTGCCACCTATCAATGCCCATCCGTGCCACCCATCAGTGCCCACCAATGCCACCTATCAGTGCCCACCAGTGCCACCTCATCAGTGCCCACCAGTGCCGCCTATTAGTGCTCATCAGTGCCGCCTTATCAGTGCCCATCAATGTAGCAGTGCCCATCAGTGCAGCCTCATCAGCGTACATCAATGAAGGAGAAAAGTTACCTGTTTGCAAAATGTATTAACATAATGTAAAACGGTTTTGTATTCTTTTAAAAAAATGGTGGTCTTTTTAAAAATTTTTAACAAAAAATAAAATAAGCTCTATTTGTGGGCAAAAAAAGTGATAAAAGTAGTAGAGTACAGTAGAGTACAGTGTTGTATGACCACGCAATTGTCGTTCAAAGAGTGACAGCGCTAAAAGCTGAAAATTGGTCTGAGCAGGAGGGGGGTTTAGGTGCCCATTAAGCAAGTGGTTAATAAGGTGTTTCGGGTCCAGGTCCCGATGGATCCTAAGCCCTGTATATTAGGCATTCTAGTCAACCTCTCCATTGAGGAAATCCCTAACCAAGCCATAGCCAGAGCACTCTTTCAGGCACGCAAACTTATCCATAGACATTGGAAAGGAACGGAAACTCCCACTCTGAGAGAGTGGACCACTCAAATGGGGGACACTCTGCGCCTGGAGAAGTACATCTTCCAGCACAGGGGTCGCCCAGAAAAGTTCAACTCTATGGTCTGCATGGTTAGACACCCCTGGTCTTAGCCCGGTAGATTTGGTCTTGGACACACCGTTTCTCTAGCACGATAGTTGACTCTGGTCAGTATATGGAGAGGGGGCCCTCTGGGCTAGTGCACTGCAAATAACTATGGTAGGAGACCAGGTAAAGTGGGGAGGGAGGGGCGGGGAGGGTCTGGGTAGGCAGCAGAAATGTTGTACTGCATACACATTTTCATTCATACTTGTTGAAGGCGATAATATGTCGGATTATGCCTGCCAAAACTTTTAATGGAACCTGTACTGTTGGATTGTATACTGATATTTACTTCAATAAAATTTTGGAGACAAAAAAAAAAAGAATGTACCAAATTCAGTAGCACATTTAGGGCATCTATCAGTTTGCATTGGGTATATTCTTTAGAGTCTCTAAAGGAGTATAGTATGCTCTGTGGAGAAACTTGAGTTGAATATGTCTGTCCCTAGCCGATATCATCAATGGCATATATTGTCGGATCCCTTCCTCCCAGTCTTCATCAGCAAGGGCCGGTATATCCTCCTTACATTTATAAAACAATTTAGTCCCTCTGCCCGAATCCTCACAAGATATCCAAGATATAACGAAAAAAGCATTCTATCGAACTATGTGGGTTTACTGCCCCCCTATACCGTTAATGTAAGGGAGCCCTTACTTTCTTGAGCCCCCTATAAGGCTGCTATCACACTGATGCGCTGCGGTTTACCCATACCGCGGGTGCAGCGCAGTGCACCTGCGATTTTTCTGCCCTAGGCTTCTATTTCATATTATGGGTGTGGTGCACTTTCAGAAAGGGCACCAAACCCTCAGAATATAGTAGAAGTGTATGGCTTAGTGCAGCAAAGCCGCAGGTGCACTGCACTGCACCCACAGATCGGTGTGAAAACAGCCTAATAGGTATTAACCCTTTTATACGTGCTAATATGCCCATTGCAAAAGCTATAATGCTGTATGTGTTGTTGATTACTTACAATGACCTTCTTTTCCTCTTGCAGCTGCTGCTGGCATTGCTCTCCAGGCTGTTAGAAAGGATTAGAGGCGGAGTGCAATTGGTATCACTCTGCCTGGGACAGGAAGCATTGGCTTATGCCGCTTCTGCTGCCAGCACCAGCTCACTGCACTCTGATACTCTGGGATGGCGGGTTGGCAAGCCCAGACTGTGAGCAATGGGTTTCCAACCCCGGGCATCCGCTTACCTGGTTTGAGGTTGAGAGCCACGTCAGAGGCTTCTGAGTAATGGGCTGAGCACCCCTGATTTAAGAAGACAAAGGAAGCTGCAAAGCTAGTGTTTTTAATGTACTGTGTCTAGCTAACCCTTAGTGCTTTGGGAATCATTTTTCATATTTTTAATGTTTGCAAACTGGTGGCACTATTTAAATCCTGTATAATAATATTTAACAAAACAAATCTAAAGCAACAGTTAAAAAAATAAACTTTGAAAAGCAACGGAAGTAAGGACTTAGATTTCCCATTAATGGGATACCTACACCCAAAAATGATAATACGTTTTAGGTGTTTAAGGGGGTCAATTACCGGCCTCTTATCTTTAGAAACTTTTACTGGGATATTTTCCTGCTTGATTTTAGTTTGGGGATTCTACGTTACTGATAACCCATTAAGGGAGTGGGTGCCAAATGTCACTTGGTTTTAAAAACTGAATAGATGTTTTGGGTGTAGAAGGCCTTTTAATAAATTAGTGTTAAAGCGTTATATTTTAAGGTATCCAAATTATTACCCAGTACAGTAAAGTTACTTTGCTGTAATATTTAAAAAAGTGTAATTTTATTTTCAGGCTTTGATTTAGGAGTTTCATAAACAATGTGTCTTTTTGCACGTTGCTAGTCAGAAGATTAAAGAAGTTTATATGTAATTTCAGTCAGCCGTTAGACTGGTTTAATGAACAGCAGAACAAAGCATTGCTACTCATTAAGTTAATTGTCTTAATTATGCAAGAAGCGACAGTCAAAATGGCCACATTTATTAAGCCCTTTTATCAAATCTACCTTGTTCATTTAGTTACTTACATAAGAGCAGTGGATTGGCTGGAGTGCATTAACTCATTAACGCATACAGTAGGCTGCCAGTGTATCAGCATGTTCTTTTGCTCAGTGCTCTTTCTTTTTCAAAAGATTTTATGAAAATTTAACAAATGCAAAGATGCGTCATGGCTCAAGGAAAAGCATGAAGATGTACATACATTATATATACAAGAAAATGGAACAAGACACATAATGGTTGGAGCAGGGTCTACATACAGTTCGAAGCACACAAACAACAATAACATGCTTAACCCCTTCCCACCGATCGCCTCCCAACCCATTGAGAGTTTTAAAAGCTAAGAGGCGGAGGCGGGCATTCGGGTCATGTGACCACAAGTATGCATTGGGCGCTTACCATATCCCATTGACTACGTACAGGGAGCGCACTCTTAGCGCATTAAGTTGTTTACACTGGGACGCATATGTGCGGCTGCTAGGCGTTAAGACCCACCTGGCGAGAGGCCGCATGTATGCATACTGCCGGCTCCAAGGGGTTAAGGTATGTAAAGCCCTGCAGACAAGGGGAGTTTTTAACAATGCAAAGAACTCAACAAGTGAGGGCATAATCCACTACCCCACCTGAACACAGAGAAGACAGTGGGGGCTGTCCAAAAAACAACATGTGCAGTGGACAGTCAAGAGAAAGAAGAAAGAAAAGGCAAGAAGGGAGGGAATAAACAAAAGAAATAGAAATAGCCATAGACATATCAGATTTGTAACAACAAATGGGCAAAATGCGATGGATGAGAGTGCAATATCCAAGGTTGCCAAACTCAAAGGAATTTATCATGGGAGTCGGGCAATATGGCTATCAGTTTTTCATTAACCATGATATCGTTCATGCGTTATTTCACCGCCTCAAAGCTGAGGACGGAGACTTCCATTCTTTGGCAATGGTAAGCTTGGCTGCTGTGTAAAGGTGAGCAGCCAGCTGCCGCTCAGCATGTAAAGGAACATCTATAGGCTTAAAAAGAAGCTCTTCATAGGGGTTTCTCTTGAGATTGGAGTGTAACAATGTACAAAGCAAGGCATAAACCTCAATCTACAGTCTACTCACTCTTGGACATAACCACCAAATATGCACCATGGTTCCTGGCTGGGCACATTCACGGAAGCAAGTAGAAAGATAGTTAGGAACAATTTTGGCTAAGTGAGCCAGTGTATAGCACCAGCGGTACAACAATTTGTAAGCATTCTCATATACGGTGACATTTTTTGAGCATTTGGAAACAGCCAAGGTCATAATCTACCAGTCCTCAGGACCCAGCTCTATTCTGAATTTGTGTTTCTCAGTGCTCTTTCCAATGTTCACTGGTTAACCTCCAGCAGCAAACGCATCATATGGTATTATATGTAAACAAGTACATTCAGAGTGCAAGACATGCTGAGCCTGTCACTGCCTTTTTAATGTGAAGTATATGTGGGTTCCTTTGACATGGGTGAGTGTTGCTTTTCGGTGGCCATGTATTTAAAAAGAAAACCCCACCTAACTGTGTCTTTTTCCAGTTGTGTTTGATTGTTGACAGGTTGAATTACGTGGTTGAGTTACGTGGGGCTTTCATAGTCCACACATATAATTTACCTATATTAAAACCAAATATTACTGAAGCCCCTTTAACCATACCAAACACTTTACAAAAGTAAAAATGTTAGTAAAAATACTTACCTAGCCACCAGCTTCCTAACTGCAAGGGGATGGCTTCATTATCGCCCTCCCTCATTGGATTACCTTTACAGACTATCCCCCCTTCAGTCCATAATGAATGCCGCTGCAAGACTCATCCACCTTACCAACCATTCAGTGTCCTCCACCCCTCTCTGCCAATCCCTCCACTGGCTTCCACTCACCCAACCAATAAAATTCAAAGTACTAACTAATTTACAAAGCCATCCATAACTCTGCCCCCAGCTACATCACTAACCTAGTCCCAAAATACCAACCAAGCCGCTCTCTTTGGTCATCCCAAGACCTTCTACTCTCTAGCTCCCTTGTCACCTCCTCCCATGCTCGCCTCCTGGATTTCTCCAGAGCTTCTCCCATCCTTTGGAACTCCCTACCCCAATCTGTCTGACTGTCCCCTAATCTATCCATCTTTAGGCGATCCCTGAAAACCTTTCTCTTCAAAGAAGCCTATCCTAACTAACACTGTTTTACTTCCTCCATCAGCTCATCCCCCCCACAGCTTACCTTACCTTTTGTATCAATTGACCCTCCCTTTTTAGATTGTAAGCTCTAATGAGCAGGGTCCTCTGATTCCTCTTGTACCAAATTGTAATGTAACTGTAATGTCTGCCCTCATGTTGTAAAGCGCTGTGCAGACTGTTGGCGCCATATAAAACCTGTATAATAATAATAATAATAATAATAATAATTATCTTTCCAGAGAGATCCTGGGAAATGCTAAATATCCCATATCTCACCAGAATTGTCTGCTGCACTGTGCTGGACCACTGTCATCTTGTGAGGATTGGGCCACTGAGCACTTCCCTGAATCTCATTAAAAGGATAGGTGAGTTCACTCTCGTCTGGGCACCGTGGGCAGAATCTGGGGTTAAGGTAAATATATTTACCAATTCCACCTGTGCCGTTCCCCACCACCACAGGTAATTTGTTAGTGAAGTAGAGAGAGATTAGAACGCTTGTCAGTTTTTATTGCTATCTGTACCCTGTTAGGGAGATTCACCCTCTCTATTTGTCCAATTTACCATTATCATTGAAAGTGAAAGTAAAAGAAAATCACATTTTGGGGTGTGCCCAGAAAAGTAATGGAAGGGAAATCTTCAAATGCGGATGCTAGTTCTGATGACCTGGGGGTCCCCAAGGAATCCCCTTAATTTGCAGTTATTTATTCTGACTTCCTGTTTGGCTATGGGACAGAAAGTGAAGGGAAATCTCCCCAATGGTACACAGATGGATAAAAAATCTGACTGGGGTTATAACCCTCCCTTACTCTATCCAAAATGAAAAAAAAAATTGCCTTATAATTCTTTATAATACTTTAAAATGCACCAGTCAAGAGAGAAGTAATTTTCCATTTCTCTCTGAAATGACAACTTGCCTGGTTGTATCTACAGTATCTTCCATTTTTCTGTTTCACAGACCTAGAATGAACATGTAGCACATACAGTCAGAAAGCCTGATCTCTACCCTTAGACTGTGTCTACCAAAGTATCCGTGTGGCAGGCAGGTAATAAGCATTTTCAGAAGGAGAGGTCAGCAGTAGCAGCAGACATACCTCTCTTATGACACATTTCCTTTAACTGTTTAACCATAGGTTCACTAAAGGCTGTTAAAAAACTGCTTTGCTCTTCTTCTTGACTAAAAAGTGCATGGCTGGTAAGTCATAGTTGGTTTCCCTAGTGTAGCACCCTGGTCCTAAACAGGGCAGCTAATAAATCTAGTTGTGCTAGGTGGTAACTAGCCTGGCTAATTAATAGTTTGATCCACTGATTTCTGCCTTTAGTCTGAGTTTAATTGGTAGTCTCTCTCTTCTGTCAATAGGTGGCACTGTTGCCTTTGGCATTAGGGTGATGGATTACAGTAAATGTGATGTAAAGTAAGTGATGGGTAAATAAATTGTCTCAGCCAATCAGCAGGAGTTTCTTTTGGCTGCTGTGCATGTTGGGATAGGCCATTTATTCAGGAGGAGTCGGGTGATTGGGGTTCTTCCCGCCTGGGGCTGCGGCCTGGGTGGGCATGTGTCGAGTAATTCCTGGTTGCTAGGCCTGAAGCCTGAGGCCTATCCAGGAGTCATATTGGCTGCTAGGTCTATGTAAGGCCTATCCAGTAGTTCAGGTTCCGCAAAGGAGGTGCAGCAAAGGTTAAGCCTGAAGCATGGGGCGGAACCGTGTGTGTTAGAGGCTCAGCCCGAGGTGAGCCTGATCGCTGACGGAGGTAAAGGAGAAGCAGTTGCCACAAAGGCATGACCACTCCTGTTACCAGAGGCAAATTTGGAAGGGATGAAGTCCTGAAGGAGTACCAAAGCAGACGCTTCACTAGCCGGGGACAGTGAAGTAAGTGAGAAAGCTTCAGTAGAGACTCATCCAGGAATACAGCAGGTAGCTGTGAGTAAAGCTTGAAGGAGTACGGCGAGTACCTGTAAGTAAAGCTTGAAGATGAGTACAGCAGTTAGCTGTGGGTGAAGCTCGAGAGATCCAGCAGGTAACTGAGAGTCCAAGAAGTCTAGTAAGAGATGGCAAGCTGAGCTTAAGGAACTACAGTGGGATACTGTGAGTTAAGCTGGAAGATCTACAGGGGGATACAGTGAGAGAAGTTGTTGCTATAGGAGACAGCAGTTGCTACAAGCTACAAGATACAGATTGCTGCATTCAGCTTAAAGGCCCTTTATCTGTACTGCTGTCTGCATAGTTCTATATTTGTCTATGGAGTTTGCCTAATTGCTATCGCATTTGCCTAAAGGTGTCCTGAGCCTTAACCCTCTCTCCCACCGTTCCTGTTAAGAGAAATAAAACTCTTTGTTCATTTTTACAAAAAGTGACTGGTGTACAATCTTTCCACCTTGCACCTCACCCACTATGCCTAGTAGCCTGCACCCAGAGGAGGGATGTCAGTTCTCCCTGGCTCTGGGGGTCACCATCAGGCCCTTGGAAGTCGGGGAGACCGATACACTAGAAAGAGAGGTCATCAGGCTTACTTCTCTTATGACAGATTTCCTTTAACCTTTTAACCATAGGTTCACTAAAGGCTGTTTAAAATTTTGCTTTATTCTTCTTGACTAAAAAGTGCAGGGTTGGTAATTCATAGTTGGTTACCCTACTCTGATTGGATATTAAGTAGGTAATAGCTGAAAAAGATAATGCATTGTAGCCTTAGCACTTGGAAATGCAGAAGATCTTACCTGTAAAAGTATCTTCCTGGAGAATTTTTCTTTGTTGACACACAGCATCCAGTTGGATACACTGACTGCCATTTAAAGTAGATCTAAACCCTTGTATGGATGACAATTATATTTGCGAATGCATCTGTGTATCATAAACAGTAGTTTAATTTATTTATTGATAAAATATGTTTTTCACCTTTATTCATCCTTTGTTACATCTCAGTTCTGCTGATCTCATCAAGCCTCTACTAGCCACATTCTGTCTACTTGCATTCACTCAAGCGTTAGCTGCACATTATTGCTCTGGTCCAGTTTCCTAATAGGGATAACAATAGACCATGTCTGTGCAGTTTGTGTTGGCACAGTTGCTTGTAGTCTCAACCAGGGGCATATGTGTGTGGTGACAGAGTGATAACAAAGAAGTAGAGTTGGAAGACGGGAAATACCTTAACAAGTCCCTTCATGACAGAATCACCATATTATTTTAAATAAAGCTGCAGATATAAGAAAAAAAAACGTACAAACAACTTTTGAACCTTTTTTAAAGTGACACTAAAGCTTCAGATTTTTTTGTTAAAAATAACAAACATGTTATTCTTACCTGCTCTGTGCACAGAGCAGCCCCAATCCTCCTCTACTCCACCCTGCTGAGTTCCCCCAGAAAAAGTTGCTTGCTCTGGGGGAATTCGTGCGTGCGCGCTCCCAAACCACCTGTCAGAGAACCATCACAAACGCTCGTTCCCGGGTGCCAGCCGGACGTACGGTAAGAACGAGCGAGCCCCGGACTAGGCACGCACGTAATGCGATCGTACGAACGAGGGCACGTCAACGCGTGCACGCTCGCACACCAATGAATCACGGCGCAAGGCGCCCTATTTAAACGATCAGCAGACTAGCATCAATGCTGGATTGTCTCAGCTCGTTCCTGAACCCTTGCTGTTGACTTGTTTACTTGACCCTGATCTTGAACCTCTGCTTGCCTTGACTACCCTCTCAGATCACCCCTACATCTCTGCCTGCCTTGCTTCCTGTATTGAACCCGGCTTGGACTCCTGACTATGGCTCTGTCTCCCGATTCGGTACCCAGCTGCCAGTTTGTTGCCAACCTCCGCCAGTCCCTGACCACGTATCTGCCTGCCGATTGTGTACCTCGTAGCCAGCACGTTGCCAACTCCTGCCTGCCTTGACCCTGCAAGTTCCTCTGCTGGACCTCTCCTGCATCCATCCAGGGATCAGCACCTCAGCTTCCTTCCGAAGACTTCTGGGTTCCTGATCCTGCCAGCAGGCACCTGCACCCTTCCGCCGCCCTAGAAACCCTGTCTCAACCTCCAGGGACGCTAGGACCGGGACCGTGCAAGAGGCCGCCCTCGTCATTTCAGACTCCGCTGTAAGGTACGTGACAGTACAATCCAGCCAAAATGGAGTCTGAAAGGGGGGCCTCAGCTATGGACGCTCTGTGTCAACAGATCGCAAATCTCACTCAAGCAGTTCAGGGCCTGCAAGATGGCTACCAGCGACTTGAACAACGAGTGGAGTCTCTCTCTCCAAGTACCTCAGCACCTCGGACCACAGCACCTGCATCATCAACTCCAGTTTCTACACCCACAGTAGTGGTGCCACCCCCAGAACCACGAGTTCCTGCTCCCGAGAAATTTATGGGTGACCGCAGCAAATTCCGTGCTTTCAGGAATGCCTGCCATTTGTACTTCTTGCTTCAGCCCCGCACCTTTTCTTTGGAAAGTACCAAGGTGGGGTTCATCATTTCATTAGTGCAGGGAGAACCTCAGACCTGGGCTCATCATTTACTGGAACAAGCCAGTCCCTTGCTGGGTACCATGGACTCTTTTTTGGATGAAATGGCCAAACTGTATGATGATCCCCAGCATACTACCACAGCCGAGGCCAGCCTCCACACCCTCCAGCAGGGTCGTAGGCCCGTGGAGGACTATGTTACAGACTTTAAACGGTGGAGTACCGACACACATTGGAACGACGCCGCTCTCCGTTTTCAGTTCCGTTTAGGGCTTTCGGAGGCACTCAAGGATGAACTAGCTCGTGTGGGGATCCCCGATTCCCTCGAAGAACTAATTCAACTGTCCATTCAGATCGATCGCCGGGTGAGGGAGCGAAGATCTGAAAGGACCAGCCAGTATCGGCCCATGTGGATGCTACCCAGGGTACCCAGTCGCCTACCTACCTCCACACCCCCACTATCTGCTTCTACCGCTGAACCTCCAGAACCAATGCAGTTGGGTTTGCTTCGTGCACCCTTGACTCCGGAAGAAAAACAACGCCTTCATATGAATAATCTCTGTCTCTACTGTGGGGGAGCCGGTCATTACGCCAATATGTGTCCCAACAAGACCCGTAAGTGTGACTCACCTCTTCTTGATTGTTATGCATTAACTCTAGCAAGAACGACTCACATTGCTGTTCCTGTCTCTCTACAGCTTCCAGAAGGGGTGCTTCAGATCCAGGCCATAATTGACTCCGGTGCCTGCAGTTGCTTCATTGACCGTGCCTTTGCCCTGCAACACAACATTCCGCTGCGATCGAAGCAGCATAAACTATTCATCCGATTAGCTGATGGGTCCAACATCAAATCTGGGCCTATCATCCAAGAAACCCAACCTTTGCCTGCCGACATCTTACCCAATCACCAAGAACTGTTGTGCCTGGACGTTATATCCTCACCACTTTTTCCGATCATTTTGGGAATGCCATGGTTGCAAGCACACAACCCATAGATAGACTGGACAACCGGCCAGGTAGTCTTTCAGTCCTCCTACTGTCTCAAGAACTGTCTCCAGGTCCTCCACCACACAGCTCCAGTTATTGGGTGTCTCAAACCAGTATCCGAATCCCAAGACCTTGTCCCATCCGTGTACCATGATTTCTTGGATGTTTTCGACAAGCAGAAAGCCGATACTCTTCCCCCGCACCGGGCCTACGATTGCCCGATTGAACTTTTACCAGGGGCAGAAATCCCATTTGGGAGGATCTTTCCTCTGTCAGAGCCTGAACTCGCAGTCCTAAAAGACTATGTGAATGAGAACCTCAAGAAGGGGTTCATCCGTCACTCAACATCACCAGCCGGGGCAGGAATATTCTTTATTGAAAAGAAAGACCATTCGCTCCGTCCATGTGTGGATTACAGAGAGTTAAACCGGATCACCGTTAAAAATCGCTACCCCTTGCCTCTGATTCCAGAATTGCTCCAGAGACTCCGCTCTGCAAGAATATTCACCAAGTTAGATTTATGAGGTGCTTACAATCTGATCAGAATCAGGGAAGGAGATGAGTGGAAAACGGCCTTCCGGACTCGTTTTGGCCACTTTGAATACCTCGTCATGCCCTTCGGATTATGCAATGCTCCAGCAACCTTCCAGCATTTTGTGAATAATATTTTCAGAGACTTTCTAGATCTATTCATGATCGTCTACCTAGACGATATCCTAGTTTTCTCAGCCTCCTTAGATCTTCACCGTGTCCATGTGAAACAAGTCCTTCGGAGGCTAAGACAAAATGGACTCTATGCCAAGGCCGAGAAATGCGAATTTGAACGGCAGACCATCCACTTCCTCGGACTGGTGATTTCTACAGGAGGTATGGCAATGGATCCTCAAAAAGTCGCAGCTATAATGTCCTGGCCACCTCCCACTGATAAGAAAGGGGTACAACGGTTCGTCGGCTTCTCTAACTTCTACAGAAAATTCATTAAAAACTTCTCCGGTAATATCATGCCCATCACCCAGCTCACCAAGAAACAGAACCGTTTCAATGGACAGAGGCAGCCCAAGCTGCTTTCGATAAGTTAAAGGGACTTTTTACCTCAGCTCCGTTATTAAAGCACCCTGACCCCGCTCTTCCATACATCCTGGAGGTGGACGCCTCAGAAAGCGCTGTAGGGGCCATCCTGTCCCAGCGCCAAGGACCCAAGGCTCTAATGCACCCTGTGGCCTTCTTCTCAAAGAAGTTGGGACCTTCAGAAAGGAACTATGATGTGGGGGACCGAGAACTGTTGGCAATCAAATTGGCTTTAGAAGAGTGGCGGTACCTCTTGGAAGGAGCAACACACCCAATACTGATCTTCACGGATCACAAAAATTTGGAATACCTCAGGACCGCCAAACGCCTCAGGCCCAGACAAGCAAGGTGGGCTCTTTCCTTCTCACGCTTTAACTTCCACATAACCTACCGGCCCGGCTCCAAGAATGTGAAACCTGACGCGTTATCGCGTATGTTTACAGAAGTTGAAGTTCCACCTCAAACTGATACTATCCTGCAGGCTGGAAATTTTCTACTTATTCAAACCGACCTAATGTCACAGATCCGTCAAGCATCCAGGGAAGTCTCTCTGTCTCCAGATACAGACCTTCAGGAGAACGATGGGCTCTATTGGCGGGGTAATAAAATTTTCATCCCACAGAACTTACGTGCTACCATCCTACAGGTGTGTCATGACTACCCACTGGCCGGCCACAAGAACAGCAAGAACAAAGCTTGGGGACTATTAAGACCTCTACCCATTCCTGAGAGACCCTGGGATAAAATCGCAATGGACTTTATCGTAGAGCTCCCTCCATCAGAGGGGTTCTCATCTATTTTTGTAGTGGTAGACCGCCTCTCCAGGATGTCACATTTCATCCCTATGAAAGGGACCCCATCAGCAACTGAAACTGCTAAAATCTTCGTTAAAGAGGTTGTTAGACTGCATGGAATCCCTAGTGACATCGTCTCGGATCGAGGAGTACAGTTTACTTCAAAATTTTGGAAAGCACTGTGCGAAGCGCTGGGCATCAAACTCAACTTTTCCTCGGCTTATCATCCCCAGTCCAACGGACAGACTGAGCGTACCAACCAAACGCTGGAGCAATATCTGCGTTGCTTCACCTCCTTCTCCCAAGAATATTGGGCCTCACTTCTGCCGCTGGCAGAATTTGCATTTAACAACTCTGCTCATACCGCCACCAACCAATCACCCTTCTTCTCCAACTACGGGTTTCATCCTTCCTTTTGCCTACATTGATTCCGGACTCTCCTTTGCCTGCAGTTCAGGACAGATTAAATTTCTTTGCTACCAATAACCAGGTGTTAATGGATACCATTGCCAAAGCACAAGAGGTTAATAAGAGGTTCTTTGACAGGAAGAGGAGAGGAGAACTGGATTTGAAGGTTGGTGATCGTGTGTGGCTGTCAACTTTGAATCTAAAACTTACCTGTCCATCCAGGAAATTGGGACCTAAATACCTAGGACCCTTTCCGGTCAAGAGAAAAATTAATCCAGTGGCTTATGAGCTCAAACTTCCCGATTCATTTAAGATTCACCCTGTGTTTCATACCTCCTTGTTGAAGCCTGATGTGGTCAATCCCTTTCCTGGTCGTGAAAGAGGGCCCCCAGAGGCCATAATGGTAGATGGGGGAGAAGAGTTTGAAATTGAGACCATTGTAGATTGCAGGAGAAGGCGGGGACAAAATCAATATTTAATTAAATGGAAGGGTTTTGGTCCAGAAGAAAACTCCTGGGAACCGGAAACGAACCTCCATGCCCCAAGACTCATACAAGCTTTTCATCGTGCTCATCCGGAAAGGAGGTCTCAGGTGGGCATCCGGAGGCTGCCCTTAAGGAGGGGGCAATGTCAGAGAACAATCACAAATGCTCGTTCCCGGGTGCCAGCCGGACGTACGGTAAGAACGAGCGAGCCCCGGACTAGGCACGCACGTAATGCGATCGTATGAACGAGGGCACGTCAACGCGTGCACGCTCGCACACCAACGAATCACGGCGCAAGGCGCCCTATTTAAACGATCAGCAGTCTAGCATCAATGCTGGATTGTCTCAGCTCGTTCCTGAACCCTTGCTGTTGCCTTGTTTACTTGACCCTGATCTTGAACCTCTGCTTGCCTTGACTACCCTCTCGGATCACCCCTACATCTCTGCCTGCCTTGCTTCCTGTATTGAACCCGGCTTGGACTCCTGACTACGGCTCTGTCTCCCGATTCGGTACCCCGCTGCCAGTTTGTTGCCAACCTCCGCCAGTCCCTGACCACGTATCTGCCTGCCGATTGTGTACCTCGTTGCCAGCACGTTGCCAACTCCTGCCTGCCTTGACCCTGCAAGTTCCTCTGCTGGACCTCTCCTGCATCCATCCAGGGATCAGCACCTCAGCTTCCTTCCGAAGACTTCTGGGTTCCTGATCCTGCCAGCAGGCACCTGCACCCTTCTGCCGCCCTAGCAACCCTGTCTCAACCTCCAGGGACGCTAGGACCGGGACCGTGCAAGAGGCCGCCCTCGTCATTTCAGACTCCGCTGTAAGGTACGTGACACCACCTCTGTGTGTCTATAAGACACATAGAGCGTGGCAGAGTCTGCCTTTCCCTCACTGGCTGTGATTAACAGCAGCAGGAGCCAATGGCTCCCGCTGCTCTGTCTCGGCCAATGAGGAGAGGGAGAGCCAAGGGTCTTTTGCACAGTGCTGGTTTGGGCTCGGGTAAGTATTGGGGGTAAGCCTGGGTTTACACCTGTACGACAGACGCTCCGACATTGGGAGCTCATGTTGCATGAAGTGTGAAAATCAATGTTTCCCTATAGGAGCCGTCTTAACTGGTCCGACACAAGTCGGTTCGACTTTGAAAATGCTCCCTGCACTACTTTGGTCCGACTTTGTTCCTACTTCAGCCCATTGAATATCACTGAAGTCGGATCAAAGTCGGATCGCCATCTTGACTGATCCAACTTTGGCATGCGACCTGTGCTCTGATGATCTTGAAGGGGAGCTCCATGCCAAATAAAAAAAAACGGCATGGGTTCCCACTCCGAGAGCATACCATGCCCTTCGGTCTGGTATGGATTTTTAGGGGAACCCCCACGCCGAAAAGACAGCATGGGGGTCCCCCCCAAAATCCATACAGACCCTTATCCGAGCACACAGCCTGGCAGGTCAGGAAAGGGGGTGAGGACGAGTGAGCGCCCCCCTTCCTGAACCGTACCAGGCCACATGCCCTCAACACGGGGGGTGGGTGCTTTGGGGCAGGGGGCCCTGTGCCCCCCCACCCTAGAGCACCTTGTCCCCATGTTGATGAGGACAAGGGCCTCTTCCTGACAACCCTGGCCATTGGTTGTCAGGGTCTTATTGGAATTTGAGAGCCCACTTTAACAAGAGGGCCCCCAGATCCCGGCCCCCCAATGTGAATGAGTATGGGGTACATTGTACCCCTACCCATTCACCTGAAAAAAGTGTCAAAAATAAAACGCAGTACACAGGTTTTTAAAGTAATTTATTAAGCTGCTCCGGCGTCTCTTTCGACTTCTTCTCCCCTCTCCGGCTCTTCTCTGTCCTCTGCTGACATCTGCTGCCTCTGTCGGTTCCTCTCCCCTTTCTGGGTCTTTTCCACTCTCTCTCTGGTTCTTCTCCCTCTGTCCGCAGTCTTCCTCTGTCTTCTGCCCCAAAGCACCCACCCCCCCACCCCAAGTTGAGGGCATGCGGCCTGGTACAGTTCAGGGGTGAGGGCGCTTGCTCGTCCCCACCCCCTTTCCTGACCTGCTGGGCTGTGTGCTCGGATAAGGGTCTGGTATGGATTTTGGAGGACCTCCACACCATTTTTCGGTGTGAGGGTTCCGCTGAAAATTCATACCAGACCAAAGGGCCTGGTATGCTCTTGGAGGAGGAACCCATGCCGGTTTTTTTAACATTTTGCGTGGAGTTCCCCCTAAACATTCATACCAGACAGTGCCTGGTATTGTCGGGGATCAAAGTCGGATCCTTGTTCATTGAAGTCGGACGCATGTCGGACTTCAAGTTGCAGGGCAAAGAGTAGTACTACTGTCGTGTCGTGCCAGTGTGAACCCGGCCTGAAAGGGGCCTAATGCTGGGTCCACACTGGTGCGACACGACACTCATCCTACTTTGGATCCGACTTTGCCCTGCGACTTGAAGTCAGAGACGCTTCCAACTTCAATGAACAAGGATCCGACTTTACAGGCACTGTCTAGTATGAATCTTGAGGGGGAACGACATGCCAAATTTTAAATAAAAAACCAGCATGGGTTCCCTCTCCAAGAGCATACCAGGCCCTTCTGTCTGGTATGGTTTTTAAGGGAATCCCCCTACGCTGAAAAAAATGGCAAGGGGGTCACCCCCAAGTCCATACCAGACCCTTATCCGAGCACGCTGCCCGGCCGGTCAGGAAAGGAGGTGGGGACGAGCGAGCGCCCCCCCCTCCCGAACCGCACCAGGCCACATGCCCTCAACATGGGGGGGTGGGTGCTTTGGGGCAGGCGGGCGCCCTGTGGCCCCCCCACTCCAAAGCACCCTGTCCCCATGTTGATGAGGACAAGGCCCTCTTCCCGACAACCCTGGCCGTTGGTTGTCGGGGTCTGCGGGTGGGGGGCTTATCGGAATCCGGGAACCCCCTTTAATAAGGCCCCCCACCCTATGTGAATGAGTATGAGGTACATCGTACCCCTACTTATTCACCTGGGGGAAAAAAGTGTCAATAAAAAAAACACACTAGACAGGTTTTTATTAGTAATTTATTAGGCAGCTCCGGGCGTCTCTTCCGACTTCGGGGGTCTCTTCCGATTTCTCCGCTCTCTCCGGCCTCTTCTCCCGCTCTCCGGTATCTTCTGCCAGGCTCCTCCGCTATCTTCTGCTCTTTTGCCCGCTCTTTTGCTAGCGGTGGCCGGTCTTCTCCGTCGTCTTCTTCCCTCTTCTGTTCTTCCGATGTTGACACGACGCTCTCTCCTGCTGTAATGCCGTGTGCGCGGTGCGCAACGACTTATATAGGCATGGGGCGTGGTCACCAGGTGATGTCACCCGGTGACCCCGCCCCTTATGACGTCACCGCCTGTGGCATGATGGGGCGGTGTCAATAAAAAAAACACACTAGACCGGTTTTTAAAGTAATTTATTAGGTGGTCTCTTCCGACTTAAGGGGTCTTGAGGGGTCTCTTCCAACTTCTCTGCTCTCTCTGGCCTCTTCTCCCGCTCTCCGGCCTCTTCTCCCGGTCTCAGGTTCATCTGGGGCATGATGAGGCGGTGACGCCATAAGGGGTGGGGTCACCGGATGACATCACCCGGTGACCACGCCCCATGCCTATATAAGTCGTTGCGCACCGTGCACACGGCATTACATCGGGAGAGAGCGTCGTGTCCACAGCGGAAGAAGACCGGAGGGAAGAAGACGATGGAAAAGAATGGGCCAACGCTAGCAAAAGAGCGGGAAAAAGAGCAGGAGATAGCGGAGAAGCCCGGAGAGCGGGAGAAGAACCGGAGACCGGCAGAAGAGGCCGGAGAGAGCGGAGAAATTGGAAGAGACCCCCCAAGTCGGAAAAGACCCCTGGAGCTGCCTAATAAATTCCTTTAAAAACCGGTCTAGTGTGTTTTTTTTTATTGACACCTTTTTCTCCAGGTGAATAGGTAGGGGTACGATATACCCCATACTCATTCACATAGGGTGGTGGGCCGGGATCTGGGGGCCCCCTTATTAAAGGGGGCTCCCGGATTCCGATAAGCCCGCCGCCCGCAGACCCCGACAATCAGTGGCCAGGGTTGTCGGGAAGAGGCCATTTTCATCATCAACATGGGGACAAGGTGCTTTGGGGCGGGGGGGCCGCAGTGCGCCCCCTGCCCCAAAGCACCCACCCCCCCATGTTGAGGGCATGTGGCCTGGTACGGTTCAGGAGGGGGGGCTTGCTCGTCCCCACCCCTTTTCCTGACCGGCCAGGCTACGTGCTCAGATAAGGGTCTGGTATTGATTTTGGGGGGACCCCCATGCTGTTTTTTCGACGTAGGGGGTTCCCCCTCAAAATTCATACCAAACACTGCCTGGTATTGGCGGTGATCCAAGTCGGATCCCTGTTCATTGAAAGTTGGACGTATGTCGGCTTCAAGTCGCAGGGCAAAGTCGGATCCAAAGTAGGACGGCTGTCGTGTCGCCCCAGTGCAAACCCGGCCTTAGGGGAAACTCCACGCCAAATTTAAAAAAAAAACAGCATGGGTTCCCCTTCCAAGAGCATACCAGGCCCTTCGGTCTGTATGGATTTTAAGGGGAACCCTCACACCAAAAAAATGGCGTGGGGGCCCCCCCCAAATCCATACCAGACCCTTATCCGAGTGCACAGTCTGGCAGGTCAGGAAAAGGGCTGGCAACGAGCGAGCGCCCCCCCCCCCCCGAACCATACCAGGCCTCATGCCCTCAACATAGGGGGTGGGTGCTTTGGGGCAGGGAGGGCCCCAAAGCATCTTGTCCCCATGTTGATGAGGACAAGGGGCTCTTTCCGACAACCCTGGCCTTTGGTTTTTGGGGTCTGCGGGTGGGGGCTTATCGGAATCTGGAAGCCCCGTTTAACAAGGGGCCCCCAAATCCAATGTGAATGAGTATGGGGTACATTGTAAAAAAGTGTCAAAAATAAAACACATTACACATGTTTTTAAAGTAATATATTAGGCAGCTCCGTCGTTTCTTCCGATCTCTTCTCCCCTTTCTGGCTCTTCTGTGTCCTCCACTGACATCTTCTGCCTCTGTTGGTTCTTCTCCCCTCTCGACTTGTGTCGGACCAGTTACGACGGCTCCCATAGGGAAACATTGATTGCGACATGAGCTCCCAATGTTGGAGCGTTTGTCGTACCAGTGTGAGCCCAGCTTTACTGCTGCTGCAGGCCGGGTTTACACTGGTGCGACACGACAGCCGTCCTACTTTGGATTCGACTTTGCCCTGCGACTTGAAGCCGACATACGTCCGACTTTCAATGAACAGGGATCCGACTCGGATCCCCGCCAATACCAGGCACTGTGTTTGGTATGAATCTTGAGGGGGAACGCCATGCCAAATTTTAAATAAAAAAACGCCATGGGTTCCCCCTCCAAGAGCATACCAGGCCCTTCGGTCTGGTATGGATTTTAAGGGGAACCCCCTACGCCGCAAAAAACAGTGTGGGAGTCCCCCCAAAATCCATACCAGACCCTTATCCGAGCACGCAGCCCGGCCGGTCAAGAAAAGGGTTGGGGACGAGTGATTGCTTTAATAAGGGGGCCCCCAGATCTTGTCCCCCCACCCTATGTGAATGAGTATGGGGTGCATCGTACCCCTACCCATTCAACTGGGGAAAAAAAGAGTCAATAAAATAAACACACTAGACAGGTTTTTAAAGTAATTTATTAGGCAGCTTTGGTGGTCTTCTTCCGACTTCGGGGGTCTCTTCCGACTTCTCCAGCCTCTTTTCCGCCCTCTCCGGTTCTTCTCCCGCTCCCCGGTGCCTTCTGCCAGGCTCCTCCACTATCTTCTGCTCTTTTGCCGCCTCTTTTGCTAGCGGTGGCCCGGTCTTCTCCGTTGTCTTCTTCCCTCCGGTCTTCTTCCGATGTTGACACAACGCTCTCTCCCGCTGTAATGCCGTGTGCGTGGTGCAATATAGGCATGGGGCGTGGTCACCGGGCGATGTCATCCGATGACCCCGCCCCTTATGACGTTACCGCCCGGGGCATGATGGGACAGTGACGTCATAAGGGGCGGGGTCACCGGTTGACATCACCCGGTGACCACGCCCCATGTCTACATAAGTCGTTGTGCGCCGTGCACACGGCATTACTGCGGGAGAGAGTGTCGTGTCAACATCGGAAGAAGAGGGAAGAAGACGATGGAGAAGACCAGGCCTAGGCTAGAAAAAGAGCGGGCAAAAGAGCAGAAGATAGCGGAGGAGCCTAGCAGAAGATACCAGAGAGCGGGAGAAGAACCGGAGAGCGCGGAGAAGAGGCCGGAGAGCGTGGAGAAGTCGGAAGAGACCCCCGAAGTCGGAAGAAGACCCCCGGAGCTGCCTGTCTAGTGTGTTTTTTTTGTTGACACTTTTTTTCCTAGGTGAATGGGTAGGGGTATGATGTACCCCATACTCATTCACATAGGGTGGGGGGGCCGGGATCTGGGGGCCCCCTTATTAAAGGGGGTTCCCGGATTACGATAAGCCCCCTGCCCGCAGACTTCGACAACCAACGGCCAGGGTTGTCGGGAAGAGGCCCTTGTCCTCATCAACATGGGGACAAGGTGCTTTGGGGTGGGGGGGCTGCAGGGCGCCCCCCTGCCCCAAAGCACCCACCCCCCATGTTGAGGGCATGTGGCCCTCGCTCGTCTCCACCCCTTTTCCTGACCGACCGGGCTGCGTTCTCGGATAAGGGTCTGGTATGGATTTTGGGGGGACCCCCGCGCTGGGGGGTTCCTCTTAAAATCCATACCAGACCCAAGGGCCTGGTATGCTCCTGGAGGGGGAACCCATGAGGTTTTTTTATTTAAAATTTGGCGTGGAGTTCCCCCTCAAGATTCATACCAAACACAGTGCCTGGTATTTGCGGGGATCCGAGTCGGATCCCTGTTCATTGAAAGTCGGACGTATGTCGGCTTCAAGTCGCAGGGCAAAGTCGGATCCAAAGTAGGACGGCTGTCATGTCGCACCACTGTGAACCCGGCCTCAAAGTCAGGCCGACTTGTGTCGGACCAGTTAAGACAGCTCTCCGAACAATTCTGAACCTCTGCAACAATTACACAAAGGGGGTTATTTATTAAAGACAAATCCACTTTGCACTACAAGTGCCCTTGGAAGTGCAGTCACTGTAGATCTGATGGGGAACATGCAAAGAAAATAAAAAACAGCATTTTAGCTTGCACATGATTGGATGATAGAATCATCAGAGCTTCCCCTCATTTCAGATCTTCCCCTCAGATCTAAAGCGACTGCACTTCCAAGTGCTGTGTGCAAATGGGAAAATCCGGACAGCCGCACTCCAGGAAATTATAATCCAAACTTCTTTATTTTAAAATCAGGAACATGTCATACAGTACATCAAAGGCAGAGTGTACAGACAGGCAGCTTACGCGTTTCGCACTATATCAAGTGCTTACTCATAGCTGGTTTTAATACAAAGTGAGATTTCATATATACTATCCAATGTTCGTCATGTGACCAGATAAGCAATCCAAAATACATGGCAGCTGGGATTTAGTTGTGGAGTGTGTGAGTGTTGATCAGTGATTGTTGAATGCCATGATTTTAAAGGGTCATGGTGAACATGAAGTATATATGTATAAGCAACGGGGAAAAAATTGGAAAATTAAGAGGGTACTTAGTTGCATTCAATGTGAATTTGAAGTGCGTGTAAATAAATGTATAAGGAAATATGTGTATGTGATCGAAATGAAGTGAGTGAATAAAGGTGGGGTGAAAAATTAGGTTTAAATAATATACAAAGGGAGTAAATATCCCAATTTGTAGTGGGTACTCCTATAAAAATGCATAATTGTATGCTCCGGTGTCTGTGAAAATCAATATATGATTGATATTAGCAATCAACGTGATAAG
The DNA here is from genome assembly GCA_037952835.1 of Lithobates septentrionalis. NCBI lineage: Eukaryota > Metazoa > Chordata > Amphibia > Anura > Ranidae > Lithobates > Lithobates septentrionalis. The sequence continues at coordinate 1,412,207 of JBBDGP010003457.1, read as the reverse complement.
GTGAAGTGAACAGAATATAGGAATAAATGTAAAGATAAAAATAAATGGTGATATATTACAGGTATCGAAAGATTGAAATCATATGTGTATTTCTATGCAGTGCAATGAAGGTTTTTTGTGACCAGAGCACATATAGATATATGTGAAACTGACATCTGTTTTATAATCTATAGAGAATACCCGGTCACATGACAGTGAAGAGAGGGGGGGAAATATAAAAATACTTTCCTCCGTTACTCTCAGAAAAATGAATACATTTATATCACAGTTCAAATACATTCATAGTCCACATCCATATATGTACCATTGACAAGTGTACAATTTTGTTCAAATATTGATACATTTCCTTGGCTTATGGGTACAAAATATTATCGTTAAACAACCCAAAACCAAGAGAAACAAAACTTGACAAAAAAGAAGAAAAAGCTGAAAGCCTTCATCAATTGATACTAGTGGATACATTTCTTGTGTTGTAGACAAAATCTTGAGTACTGTAGTAAAAAAAAAGAATCGTTTAATGAATATAAAACAGTGTTTATACCAAGACAGAGTCTTCCAAGTGCACTTGTAGTGCAAAGCGGATTTGCCTTTAGTAAATAACTCCCAATGTTTATGAGTAAAAGTTAACCTCCCTGCCCCTGCCCCCCCCCCCCCCCCTTTTTGAGTTTGTCTGATTTTGTATGTGTAGGTGTAACATTATTTGGTATCAGTTTATTAGTTGGGATATGGGTAATGGTAGGTTGGCAGATCACCTTAATTCCGGAATCTATTGACCACAAGCCCTATCTGTCGGTATTGAGATGTTTTAAAAGTAGTCAAGGCCAGGGCTAGGGATATAGTCCCCTACTACCATTCATGTAAAGATATAGGTAATGGCTTTATATGTACCTTTCTTTTAGGGGTGATATGTATGCAGAGCGTTGTGGGACCTAATGCCACTTATCTAGATATGAAAGTTTGGACTTTTGATATAGGGTTGTTTTGATGTTTAAACGTGAATCTATAATCTACTAAATCTTATTATCTAGATATGTTGTAAGATTTTAATAAGAATTTGGAAAAATAAGAAAGGTAAAGGGATGTCTCCAGTATAATGTGTGTGTTTTTTTTTTTTATTATTATTGTATGAAAATATCCAATTCTAAAAGTGGTTAATATATCCTTTTATATGTTGTTTAAAATTTAAAAATCAATAAAATAGAGATTGTAGAGAAAAAAAAAGATTTGCTTTGAAGGTGGAGTCGGACTTTAAAAGAGCACCATTGAGAATAAGTCATGAAGTGTGGATAGTTCTTGCAAAGAACACTTTGAAAAATGAGTACTGATGCATTGTACATATATAGATGAAACATTTTTGCTTTGGCTCTTTTAAAAATGCTAGGTGTCTTGCTGTCATATTGACTCCTTAGATTTAATTTTTAAGTCACTCAGAACAGGTAAGCAGGTAAGGTGCAGCGCCTGCTTGGATGAACAGCCAGTTACCATGAAGTTGTACTCCTGAAGTTGTTGCATTTAACAAGCTTGTCCTGTTATCTGATCATAACAAGAGCTGCAGGAAACCTATAAATTGTGGGGGTGTTTTTTTGTATAATAAAATAATATAAAATTTTGTAGCTCCTTCTTTGACCAGATGAATCCCGAATGAACTCCATCATCCTCTTTCCCTGTTTTTGTTTGCTTAATTTTATAAGCCCACAACTAAGAGCTCAGTGGTTTGTCAATGGTCCTCAATGTTAGGAAACCACAAATGTCTTGTGTTTAACAGGATCTTGTTCTGTGGCCCGGTGACAACATATTTGGCAGACTACAGTCATTAAGTAACCATTCCACTAGTTCTGGATGTCATCTGATCTCATGTTGGGATTGCCAGTAATCTCTGGCCCATGAATGCAGAGTTTGGAAGCCAGTTTTTCTTTCTTGGATAAGTTCCTGCTTGCTCAGGCAATTTGTTAGCGTGATTACCACATGTACATTACCGGATCCCAACAGCTGGGAAGCCGCTATTTTTGAAATAATTTATTTTGTGTAATATGCATGCTATTTTCACATCTGTGATTGCCAAATACTGTCGTGTTGGTAAGATTTTGGACAGTTTATTTTGGTTAAGCAGAAGGAAATGTAAAAGCTGTGAAGCACGTACACCATAAAACTCAAACAAAACAAAAGAGTTTTATTGCTCCACTCACAGCAGAAGTAGCACAGCTGAAAACCTAAGCGTGGCTTGTTAGGCATATCGCTTTTCAGAGGGCGGCTAAGTGTCTTCCAGTTGTTCAGGAGGCAATGCGGCACCTCCCTGAATGTTTTTTTTTTTCCTTGCCAAGAATGCACTGTAATCAGGAGCCAAACACTTGTGGCACAGCCCCATTGACTTGAATAGAGAACCAGCCTTGTTAACCTTTAACAGACAGGCCAACAACGTCAGAGAAGCAGTTTGGTAGTTCAGGCCTTGAGACAGAAGATCTATGTTATCTGGAAGAGGCCAAGGGGAGTCTGCCAGAAGACCCTTTTTTTTTTTTAGCTGCATTTCAGTCCTTAAAATGCATCTGTCAAGAAAGATATAATACTTCTCTCTGAAATTACTAGTTGCTCTTGCTGTATCTAACATACATTTTTCTGTGTCATAGACCTAGAATCATCATGTAGCACATAAACTCAGAACCCCCTATCTTTACCCTTGGACTTTTTATACCAAGGTATCAGTGTGGCAGGCAGGTAATAAGAATTTTTTGAAAGAGAGGTCAGCAGTAGCAGCAGCCTACTATAGGCTGTTAAAAATTTGCTTGGCTCTTTTTGACTAAAAAAGTGCAGGGCGGAAAAGTCATAGTTGGTTACCCTACTCTGATTGGATGGTAAGTATGTAATATCTGCAAAATATAAAGCATTATAGTCCTATCACCTGAAAATGCAGCAGATCTTACCTGTAAAAGTATCTTCCTGGACAATATTTCTGTATTGCCACGCAGAATCCATTTGGGTTTCAACTTTTATACCTTTAAAAGTTGATCTAAACTAGACATATGCGGTTCGTTTCGTTACAAATTATTATTCGGACACATTTTTCTTTGTTCTGTGATATATCCGAATATCCGGATTACAGTATAAACAAAGTTTACCGAATGCTCCCAATAACGAAATGAAATTCGTCTGAATTTCGGAAATTCAAATTGAGATTCGAATCAAATTTTACATCAAATTCGAACTGTAAACATATTTCTGAAATCAAAGACTGTGTGTGTTATTAGAGTACCATTTCAAAATAATGCTGTTTTTGTTAAGCCAAAGGTGATTTAAAGAGTCATTGTAATCATTTGATGAAGATTTTTCTTTTGTTTGTTCACTTTTCTGCATTCGAATTTAAAAAAATATAACATTTTGGTGTCGACTGATTCGAAATTTATCGATTCGAACATTTCGAAATCTGTAAATTCCGAATACGAATCCCAAATATGAATTGAATGAATCAGCTGAATTTAACAAAACTAAATAAGTAGATTAACAAAATTAAATTAATCTAAACCCTCGTATGGATGACAGCTATATTTGCTAAAGCACTGTTTATCATAAACAATAGTTATATATATATTTTTAGGGAAAATAGGTTTTTCACCTTTATTCATCCCTTGTAACGTCTCAGTTCTGCTGATCTCCTCTCAAGCCTCTACTAGCCACATTCTGTCTTCATGCATTCACTCCAGCATCAGCAGCACATTATTGCTCTGGTCCAGTTTCTTAATAGGTAGGGGAGGAAGTGGGAGCACCAGGGGAGGAATTGGGAGCCTGTCAAAACTGGATACCCCCCCACAAAAAATGACATGTCAAATGTGGCATGTCAGGGGGTCACCAGTACTTAAAACGGAAGTTCCATTTTTGGGTGGAACTCCGCTTTAAGTATGCTTTGTACAGTTGTTGCGAAGTTGCACTCATTAGTTTTTGTAGATCACAAGCTTGCCTTTGATCTGATCATAACAAAAGCTGCAGGAAACCTATAAAGTGTTTTTTTTTTTTCAATAAGGATTTTTATTTATGTAGCCCCTATGTAAACTAGAAGAACCCCTAATGAACTCCATCCACCTCACAGTCATTAGGTAACCATTCCACTAGTTCTGGATGTCATCTGATCACATGTTGGATTTACCAGGATTTTCTGGCCAATGCATGCAGGGTTTGGAAGCCAGTTTTCCTGGGCTGGCCGAGCTCCTGCTTTCATGGGCAATTTGTTTCCATGATTACCACATGTACATCTCTGGATCTCAACAGCTGGGAAAACACCATTTCTAATCATTTTTGATCATTTAGGCTCTGTTTCCACTAGTGCGACTTTTCATGCGACTTGGGACTGAAAAGTCGCATGACAAATTGTTTCCCATGATTTCCAATGAGTACCGTTCATATCTGTGCGACTTCAAGTCGCAGCGACTTCAAAGTAGTCCCTGCACTACTTTGGTCCCACTTTGATGCGACTTGAGGTCCATAGATACAGGCATTGCTTCAAATCGCGGTAAAAAGTCGCGGTAAAATCGCGGTAAAAAATCGCGGCAAAATCGCGCGACTTTGGGGACGCACTAGTGGAAACATAGCCTTAGGGTTGGTAAGATTTTGGACAGTTTATTTTGGTTAAGCAGAAGGAAATGTAAAGGTGTAAAACAGGCACATTGCATCATAAATCTCAGACAAATCAAAGGGTTTTGTTTTTTCCACTCACAGCAGAAGTAGCTCAGCTGAAAACCTAAACTTGGCCTTTCAGGCAGAGGATCACTTTTTAGAGGGTGGCTAAGTAGTGTCGTTGAGGCATTTAGAAGGCAATACTGGTACCTATTAAAGGCCTGTGTTTTGACACTTGCAGAATTGCAGACATGAGCCACATGCAGACCTATTGACTTGAATGGGCAACAGCCGGCATCAGCATGAAGATCCACCTGGTGAATTGAAGTAAACGTGTGAACATGTACCATGTGGCAGCCTTACCAATCTGCAGATCAGATGCTTGACACTAAAAGACATAAGAAACTCCCACAGACCTACTGGAGTGGGCATTAACAGGAAAGGGAGAAACCTTATCCAGTAGGGAATAGGCCGAAACCATGACCTGACGAATCCACCTAGTGATCTTGGAAGGAGAAGCAGGATATTACCTGGGAATATCTCGCTCAGCAAAAACCACATTCAAGCAGTGAAGAGAGACCACTTTAGGGTGCTTAGGAGCCAGACAGAAAGATGGCAGAACAGAATCCTAGTTAAGGTAAAAGTAGGAGACATTGGACAAAAAAAGGACAACCTCTCAGGACAACCTTATTCATGTGTAACACCAGGAAAATTTCCTTAAAAGACAATGCCGCCAACTGCAATACTCGCCTAGTGAAAGTGATGGTAACAAGAAAAACTACCTTGCGAATGAGCTCAGCTAAGGGAATGTCCCAGATATGTTTAAAGGGAGGCTTTTGAAGATCCGTAAGTTCCAGATTTGAGATCCCATGACCTCATTGGAGAGCATCTAGGAGAAACTAAATGAGCAACTTTCTGCACAAAGGCCTTCACCAGGGAGTGAGAAGCTAAAGGACACTGGAAGAGGATAGCCAAGGCAGAAATTTGTCCCTTGAAGGTACTCAAGGCCAGATACTGATCCAGATCCAACTCAAGAAAAGGCAGCATACATCTTATGAAACAACATAAAAAATGAACTTTCCTTTGCTCGCACCATGCAAAGTGAGCCTTCCAGATGCGATGGTATACTTTGACTTCCTAGCATGGAGAAATCTCAGGATAACCAAATTCGATAAACCTCTGTCCCTCAAAATCTGGGCTTCAACAGCCAGGCTGTCAAAGCCAGAGACTGATAAGCAGGTTGCTAGATCGGGCCTTGAGACAAAAGGTCTTTTCGATCTAGAGGAGACCAAGGGGAGTCTGCCAGAAGCCAGGGTAGGTCCGAGTTACCAAACCCTCCTGGGCCAGTTTTCTGCCACAAGAATTCTAGGATCTTGGCAGGTAGTTTTCATTCCAAACTCTATTTAATTTAAATCGCTTTCAAAGTATCAATTCTAAAATGGGTTTGCCTCGCCCACTCATTTACCAGTTGTTTTTGAGCACTTTGTAAAATCATATTGGCCCTATGGTACAAACAAATGACCACTGCCCCCACCTATAACTGCCCTTAGCAGGGAGGAGCATATGGAAGGGCAACGCATGTCAAACAACCAAAGAAAATTCCCAGCTTTATTTACCAGCCTGCCTGCAACCAACCAAATTATCCTGGGGTGTTTAGTTTGCACCCATTTGCAAATACGTGCGTAAGCCGCAGTGCCACTTTGTGGCACCCCAATATTATCTGCAGTCCTAACTCTAAATTTTAAGAGCCTCCATAGTAGAAGCACATACATTATAATGGAAAGGCAGAGGGCAGGTAAGCCCTGAGTCCATTGAGGAGGGAGAGAGGGTCTTGGTCACATCGCTGGTTCGAGATCAGGCTCAAGTAAGTATAAGGGGGGGGGGGGGGGGCTGGGGGAACTGTAATCCATGAGTCCCTCTGCTGCTTAAAGGATGGCTTGCCTAGAAACCCCCCCCCCCCCCAAAAAAAAAACACTTATTTTACAATATTGCTTTGGTGCACAGTACTGAGATGTATTCTGCTAGGATTTTGGGTATTCAGGTGACCCTGGAGGAAGTGGTGAGGCACAGTGACATCACATCACCGACTGGACTGCTGGCTATGTGCTTCCAGAGATGAGGAGAGGCTGTATATTCCAGAATCACATAGGCCTGCAACCACAAATATATATTAGGAGACAAGACTGGATTACATAAAACTTGGTATAATTTGTATTCATTTACAACTTGAAATTAAGGGTTTACTAACTGATTTGACAGAAGTTACTTTTTAATACATTTTGTTTTTTTATTAATACAATTTAGGATGTCTACATAATTGTTATTGAAAAAACTGTTATAACCGTGATTTCTAATCTGGACAAATCTAACAAGTGTTGTTCAGTAAGGAAGATAAACTATTTGATGAAAAGAATGATGACACAATACAAGCAGCAATACATGAGATATAATGTATGCTTGTAATGTTTTATGGACTGAATTCTGAAAAGTGGATTCATTACTTTGGTTATTTTACTTGGTTACTGGCACGCCTGCGCCCTCTTGTGGTGAAATAAATGCAGTTCATTAAAGCTACCAACATATTTTTTAATCGATTGTTTCGAAGGGCTCATTATTATTTATTATTATTATTATTATTATACAGGATTTATATAGCGCCAACAGTTTACGTAGTGCTTTACAACTTGAGGGTAGACAGTACAAATACAATACACTTTGATACAGTAGGAATCAGAGGGCCCTGCTCCTTAGAGCTTACAATCTAAGAGGGAAGGTCAAAAGATACAAGAGGTAATAACTGTGGGCGATGTGCTGATTGAGAAGATAAATGTACAGTTGTTAGGTGGGGGCCAGATATGCTTCTCTGAAGAGATGAGTTTTCAGGGATCGTCTGAAAGTGGATAAAGTAGGAGAAAATCGGACGGATTGGGGTAGAGCATTCCAGAGGATGGGAGAGGCTCTGGAGAAGTCCTGAAGGCGAGCATGGGATGAGGTGACAAGGGAGTTTGAGAGCAGGAGGTCTTGGGAGGAGCGAAGAGAACGATAAGGTTGGTATTTTGTGACTAGGTTAGAGATGTAGCTGGGGGCCAGGTTGTGGATGGCTTTGTAAGTTATAGTTAGTATCTTGAATTTAATTCATTTACACTTGCTTCGACTTCAACACACATTAAAGCGCCTGCCACTTCAACATGCTTTTTTTATGTGGTTTTGATGCTTCGTGGTGCTTCGATGGTGCTTTTTTGAAGCTTTAATGAAGCTTGGCAGATGCCCTGTGTGTGTGTGTTGATATCTCATACATGAAATTTCTCCAAAACAAAGTGAAACTAAGGGCACTTTCACACTGGTTCGCTTCAAAACTGCCAGTAAAATGCCAATGCGTTAATAAGCATTTTTGCAAAGCTTTTGCAGCATCTGTGGTGCAGTTTTTAAAGGACGTGATTCAACAACTGCACCAAAAATGCTTAGTGGGGGCGTTTTTGAGGCAGTTCCCATTCTTTTCAATGGAGAGGAGCGTTTTTGGTATATCTGCTGTCTTCAGCTTTATATACTGTTTTAGAAAGTTCACATCGTGTTAGGAGATTTTCTCTTCCTGTTTAACACGGAGTGTGAAGTCTGGGCATAGAGCCAAGACAGTTGATTGGCGGAAAGGCACACACCCCCTCTCCTCATAGGCAGAGACTCTCAGAGCTGTTCTGTGATACGGCAAGCTGCATGCTAATCTATTTATAACTCCCTCCCCGACACAAAATTTAGCCTGATTTTATCTCACGTGTCTGAGAATTTGTCAGAAGTTATCAGGCTGATAACAGAGCTACGGAGCAGGAGAAAGCCACGGGACATAGTGCTTTGAAGAAAGATCAGAAAACACAGATATATTTTCCCAGCTCAAATTTCATGAATCGGTTTACATCCACTTTACAGGCAGTTCCTGAGTTACGAACGGGTTAGGGACTGCCGGTTTGTTCTTAAGTCGGAAATGTTCGTAAGTCGGAAGCGCATGCTCATAACGGCACAGACGTAGCTTTTCGATGCTTTGTCAAGTAGCCGCGCATGCGCAGACGTCGTTTTCCGATGTTTTCCGAGGTGCCCACCATCGAAAAGTGGCCGCGCATGCGCAGAACGTCACATCGCCTCCCGTTCGTAAGTAGGAGTCGTTCACAAGTCGGAGGTTCATAACTCGGTGACTGCCTGTAATACACAATATTGATTATAGAAGCCTGCTAGACAGTGCTCAGCTGTGAAGTAACCTTTGTGAACACTTTTGCATTGTGTCATTGCTCATAATTATGGAAATCAGTAAATAGTATAGTGTATTGCTTTTAGGCCCTCTTCACCACTACACATTTTTATATGTGTGTTGTAAAGCAAAAAAACGTATGTGTCATAGGAATCAGAGTTATTCAATGAGGCTGTTCAGATCTCTACAGTTCATTGTGCTGCAATATGAAAAATAAGGTATAGCTATTTTTCTGTGTGTTTTCATGCACTGCGATTCACAACACATGGGGAAAAAATACACTAAAAAACAAACAAAAGAGACCGATGGTGTGAACTTGAGTTACTCTGGCTTCTATTTATGCATGACTCAGAAACCTAAAGCGGCAATAAACCCAAAAGCAAACATTTATTGTATTACAGCTTACCAATTTTTAGATGTGATGGCTGCATTTGTTTTCTTTTTAGGGCTTTCTTTCCTTAATTTTTTTCTGGTGATCTGGTTTTCAACAGAACAAGCTATCCTGCAGATGTAGCAGTTACAGAGTTGAGACAAACCATTTACTACTGACAGGGGTGTTTACAATGATCAGCTTTTGTTTATTTATGTAAAACCTTTATCCCGAAAGGAAAAAAAAACTGTTGCCGTAACTGCTTATATTTGTTAATATATCTAAATCTGCTAGTGCATCCAGAGTGGGGCTCTCTAATACAGTTGACGTTTTATTGGCCAGTTTACCAGGTGAAAACAGAGGAGAAAAAAAAAACTGAAAAAAGAAAATGAATGCAGCCACCATATCTAATAATTGGTAAGCTGCAATATACAGTTAGGTCCATATATTTTTGCACACAGGCACCATTTTCATACTTTTGGCTCTGTATGCCACCAGAATAAAATTAATATTACACAATCCAAATGAATTAAAGCTGAAAGTCTGCACTACAATATTTAGAAACTGCAACCATTTTTATACACAGTTCCCCCATTTTCAGGGGCTCAAATGTAATTGGACAAATTAATATACGGTAATCATAAATAAAATGTAAATTTTTAATATTTTGTTGAGAATCCTTTACTGGCAATGACTGCCTGAAGTCTGGAACCCATGGGCATGACCAAAGACTGTCTTTCCTCCTTTCTGATGCTTTGCCAGGCTCTAACTGCAGCTGTCTTCAGTTAATTTTTGTTTGTGGGTCTCTCTGCCTTTAGTTTTGTCTTCGGCAAGTGAAATACATGTTCAATTGGGTTGAGATCAGGTGATTGACTCGGCCATTACAGAATATTCCACTTCTTTTCCTTTAAAAGCTCCTGGGTTGCTTTTGCAGTGTGTTTCGGATCATTGTCCATCTGTACTGTGAAGCGCAGGCCTATCAACTTTGCTGCATTTGGCTGAATCTGGGCTGACAGTATATCTTTAAACACTGCACAATTCATCCGGCTTTTTTTCTGTCTTCTGTCACATCATCAATAAACACCAATGACCCAGTGCCACTGGAAGCTATGCATGCCCATGCCATCACACTGCAAACTGCACCATGTGACTACAGATGACGTTGTGTGTTTTGGATCATGAGCTGTTCCAAGTCTTCACCACACTTTTTTCTTCCCGTCATTCTGGTACAGATTAATCTTAGTTTCATCCTTCCAAAGAATGCTTTTCCAGAACTGGTCTGGCTTTTTTAGATGTTTTGTGGCAAAGTCTAATCTGGTTTTACTATTCTTCAGGCTTATGAATGGTTTGCACCATGTGGTGAACCCTCTGTATTTAATCTCTTTAAGTCTTCTCTTGATTGTAGACTTTGACAATGATACACCGTCACCCACCTCCTGGAGAGTGTCCTTCACTTGTCTGGATGTTGTGAATGTTTCTTTACCATAGAGAGGATCCTGCGATTATCCATCATTGTCTTCCATGGATGTCCAGGCCTTTTTATGTTGCTGAGCTAACCAGTGTGTTCTTCTTTCCTCAGAATGTTCCAAGCTGTTGATTTGGCCACTCCTAATGTTGCTGCTATCTCTCTGATGGATTTGTTTAGTTTTTAAAGCCTTGCATGGACAGCTCCTTTGAAATGCATGATGTAGGCCAGGGCTCGACAAATCCCAGGTGCCAGGTAACAATTATGACTAGAAAATGCTGCCTGGCACCTGGGTTGTTTTCAGCCTCAGTGGCTAGCATGGGGGGCACAGCCGGGTGCAACATTTGTTTTCTGACGTCAGGGGTGGGAAGTTGCAGTGCTGTGAGTGTGGCACTGTGAATGGCGGGTTATGGCAGATATGGGTCTGTAGTGTAATAGGACGAGCGGAGCTGATCTGACGAGTGGGTCAGGGAAGCAGCGGAGCCGACGGGCGGAGCGGAGCTGGCAGGAAGTGTCCCCTGTGCAGATCTCTCCTCACTCCCGCTGGGTACAGGTGAATTGAGCTGTCTGGGGAGACTCCCTGCAGAAGAAACTGGAGGCACTGCAGTGAGCCAGTTACTACCTCGCAGAGGATCCCCCAGGTGTTCCGGTCCCCACCCCCGGACTGGCTCCGCGTGAGGTCTGCACATCACACATAGGTGTCTAACCAGTGCAGCCTTTTGCCAGTGCCCCTTCAGTGCAGCCTGTTACCAGTGACCCATCAGTGCAGCCTGTTGCCAGTGCCCCATCAGTGCAGCCTGTTGCCAGTCCCCCATCAGTGCAGCCTGTTACCAGTGACCCATCAGTGCAGCCTGTTGCCAGTGCCCCATCAGTGCAGCCTGTTGCCAGTGCCCCATCAGTGCAGCCTGTTACCAGTGACCCATCAGTGCAGCCTGTTGCCAGTGACCCATCAGTGCAGCCTGTTACCAGTGACCCATCAGCGCAGCCTGTTGCCAGTGCCCCATCAGTGCAGTCTGTTACCAGTGACCCATCAGTGCAGCCTGTTGCCAGTGCCCCATCAGTGCAGTCTGTTACCAGTGACCCATCAGTGCAGCCTGTTGCCAGTGCCCCATCAGATCAGCCTGTTACCAGTGCCCCGTCAGATCAGCCTGTTACCAGTGACCCATCAGCGCAGCCTGTTGCCAGTGCCCCATCAGTGCAGTCTGTTACCAGTGACCCATCAGTGCAGCCTGTTGCCAGTGCCCCATCAGATCAGCCTGTTACCAGTGCCCCGTCAGTGCAGCCTGTTATCAGTGCAGCCTTACCAGTGTCCCATCAGTGCAGCCTGTTACCAGTGCCCCATCAGTGCAGCCTTACCAGTGCCCCATCAGTGCAGCCTTACCAGTGCAGCCTTTTACCAGTGCCCCATCAGTGCAGTCTGGTACCAGTGCCTTGTTCACATAGGCAGACCGCCGTCCTGCCTCTCTCCGAACAATCCCCGGGTTTCCGGCGGACATCGGATCCGCCGGAACTGCTGATTTTCTCTTGTGTGTCCAATCACAGTGGGAGCGGGGCTCTGGCAGCACACGTGTATGCCCCAGTGCCGAAGAAGAAAATCATGTACAGGTACATGATTTTGTGCTTAAGGGCCGCGCTGCCACAGTATATGTACGTGAGGCGGTCCTTATTCGGTTAAAAATCCCTTGGACCTCTGCTGTAAAATGCATTAAATATTTTAAAATTGTTATTTCACCTGGACTTCCCTCTACATCACTAAGATGAGAGAAATGAAAGAATAGTGACCCCTGCTGACCATATACTGTTATTATTACCTTGTAACTCTCTTTATAGCAGGAACTATGCACAATATGTGTTGTGCAGGCTTTCTCTTCTACCGCCATTCCCTCTACCTGCTCTCCCCCTTTCTGTCTTTATTTCTAACATACAGTGGGTGGAACTGCTGGTTTACATTTTCACATAGGTGACAATTGGTGTTTCCAGAATGTCAGATTACAAACATTAAATCTATTTTAAGCAGCCTCTTACATTACAGCTATGCCTGGATAAATATACAGTACAAATCTCCAGGTAGGCTGTGCCCCTGTATGCATGTTTACTGAAAGTTTATCTAAAGCCTAAACCTTTTATTTTAGTTATGGGTGAAGAGCATAAGAGCTAGAACCTCTAACATTTCATCATAAGTTATATCGTGAACATAATATATTTTTATAACCTTTTAGAATTTTTTCTATGTATATTTATTTATTTTATTTGTCAACATATTTCTTAGTTTTATTTATTTTTTCCATAATAGTTTTGGAAATCAGGCGCCACTATTGCCGGAAACGCCTCCGCTCCCACCTGGACCTGGCCGGCATTCCAATTACTGGAAGTGATGTCACCAGAAGTGACGGCCAGAAGTCCCACCTCTACTCGTTTTATTTATTGACGTCCTCAGGAAGCTTGTCAGCACAAATATACAACACCAACTCCAGAAAAGTTGGGATGCTGCGTAATCTCTCCATAAATCTATATAAAAACAGACTGTAATGATTTGCATATCTCATACACCCATATTTTATTCACAATAGAAAATAGAAAACATATCAAATGTTTAAACCAGGGGTCTCAAACTGGCGGCCCTCCAGCTGCTGCGGGACTACAAGTCCCATCATGCCTTTGCCTGGAGGAGTCAGCCCTATGGCCTCACGGGACTTGTGGTTTCGCAACAGCTGGATGGCCGCCAGTTTGAGACCCCTGGTTTAAACTGAGAAAATGTACCATTTTAAGAAAAAAAATAAAGGCCATTTTGAAATTAATGGCAGCAACAGGACTCAAAAAAGTTAGGTCAGGGCCATGCTTATTACAGTGTAGCATCCCCTCTTCTTATAACAACACTCTTTAGTCTGGAGGAAACATCGTCCATGGTTGCAAAAAGAATTTTGGGCTGAATTCAGACCTGAAATGGACCAAAAGACGCGCAGGGTTCGGGTGCAATTTGCACCGGATCCATTGCTGAGATGTGTGAACCGGCTCCATGGAGAGCCGGTCACAATCTCCTGCTATGCGAATTGGATGCGGGGAAACCCTCATCCAATTCACATAGGTGTGAACCCGGCCTAACAGTTGTCAACAAAACAGGTTGGTAGATTTCCCTTCACCTTTTGTTTCAGTGACACGCTTCTTTAGCCGCTTGCTGACCCGCTGCATTACATTTACTGCAGCAGGTCAGCTGGTACAGGCACAATCACGTACCTAATATATCGCTGCTCTCTTCTGGGTCCGCACGCTGTCATTCGCTACAGAAGAGAGCCCTGTGTAGGTAAACAACACAGGGCTCTCTTCATACAGCACCATTGTACCGTTTCATTTTCTCCCTGCAGAGCAGAGAGTCAAAACCGGCACATTGCTTAGTAAAACACCACATAGTAAACACACTAAACATAGTTAGGCACACATTTAACCCCTTGGTCGTCCTAGATGTTAACCCCTTCCTGCACAGTGTGATTAGTACAGTGACGATGCATATGATTAGCACTGATCACTGGATTAGTGTCAGTGACAGTTAGTCAGTTCCCCCCAGCATCAGTTACTGTCAGATTGTCTGTCGCACTATTGGGATTTTTTTTTTTTTTACCAAAGACATGTAGCAGAATACATTTTCTTATGAAGATTTTTTTTTTATTGGATAAAATTTATAACAGAAAGTACAAAACATTTTTTTTCTTTTCAAAACTTTTTTCTTTTTTTCGTTTATATTGGAAAAAATAAAAAAAACCCAGTGGTGATCAAATACCACCAAAAGAAAGCTCTATTTGTGTGTAAACAACTATATAAATTGAATTTGCGTAAAGCATGGCATGACCGCACAATTGTCAGTTAAAGTAGCGCAGTGCATTCCTCCTGGGAAAAGAGGGTAAACACTGCTTTGCCCCTCTATAGGTTAACGTATATTAGTCGGGGATGCCCCTGGAAGTTCGACAAGGTCTGGCTGCCATGGATTGGTGGATGATACTGCACCTGGCTTTCTGCAGTTGGGTGGCGGGTCACTGGGTTATGGGTGGGAGGGGATGGATGACCCTGTGGCAATGTCGTAATAGAGATGTACCTAAACCTTTACACGTTTCCTTAATTAGTCTAGTAGACGCCTCTCATGACTCCTTATCTATTGTTGTAATGATAAGCCTGATTGGCTTACCAAGCATGTTCAACAATCCACTACCAAATATGTCTATATAACTGCATTGGATACAACATGTTAAATCTTGTGTAAGTAAGAGTTTTCCTGTACTCGATTATATGATCTATTTTTACATGTATCTGCATACACATGTACCGTTTTTATTTGCCCTCTTTTCTTTTCTTTTCTGTACTGCATTTTATACTTTTCAATAAAGCACTCCTGATTGTTAAAAAAAAAAGTAGCGCAGTGCCGAACTGCAAAAAAATGGCCTGGTCATGAAGGGGGTAAAATCTTTCTGAGTTGAAGTGGTTACGATCAGTGAAAGTCAGTTGGTGCCAAGTTATGTCTGTGCATACCTCTACCCATACATCATCACAATTGATACATTAAAGCTAAAGTGCGGGAAAAGCAATTTTTTCTAAATATAAGGAGCATGTATATTCCACCTTGAATCCTGATGTTCTTTGTGCATTTCCTCCAGATCTGTGCAGTGATCCAATGTGAAACTCTTCCTGTAATAAAGACCACTCACTGCTGCTCTCTCTCCTTGTGCAGGGTGACTGATCTTGTCTCCGCCCCCTCCTGCTGTTTTCTACCAGCATCCCAGAGGCGTAACTAGAATCTTCAGGGCCCCGGTGCAAGAAACCATGAAGGGCCCCCACCAGTGGCATTGCTAGATCTACAAAAGATCTCGGGCTAGAGCCCATAGCAGCTAAGTAACAAAAGTCATACACTTTGGCGGGCATACACTCATATACATATATATATCTATCGTTACATATCTGAATGCAGATCCCCCACTTACATCAGGGTCCCCAGGGATGCACCACCTACATCAGGGTCCCCAGAGAGCCTCCTCCTTACATCAGGGTCCTTAGAGAGCCTCCCCCTATATTAGGGTCCCCGGAGAGCCTCCCTCCTTACATAAGGGTCCCCAGGGATCCCCCCCCCCTTACATCAGGGTACCCAGAGGGCCCCACTTACATCAGAGTTCCCAGGGAGCCCCTCCTCACATCAGGGTCCCCAGAGAGCCTCCCCCTATATTATGGTCCCCAGAGATTCTCCCCTTAGATCAGGGTCCCCAGAGAACCCTCCTTACATCAGGGTCCCCAGGGACCCCTCCTTACATCAGGGTCCCCAGAGAGCCCCCCCCCCTACATTAGGGTCCCTAGAGAGCCTCCCCTTACATCAGGGTCCCAAGAGAGCCTCCCTACTTATATTAGGGTCCTCAGAGCCCCCCTCATTACATCAGGGTCCCCAGAGAGCTCCCCTTAAAATCAAGGTCCCCAGAGAGCTCCCCTTAACATCAAGGTCCCCAGAGAGCCCCTCCTTGCATCAGGGTCCCCAGAGAGCCTCCCCCTACATAAGGGTCCCTAGAAAGCTTACCCTTGCATAAGGGTCCCCAGAGAGCCTCCCCCTACATAAAGGTCCCTAGAAAGCTTACCCTTGCATCAGGGTCCCCAGAGAGCCTCCCCCTACATAAGGGTCCCTGAAAAGCTTACCCTTGCATAAGGGTCCCCAGAGAGCCTCCCCCTACATTAGGGTCCCCAGAGATCCTCCCCTTACATCAGGGTCTTTAGAGAGCCTCCCCCTATATTAGGGTCCCCAGAGAGCCTCCCTCCTTACATCAGGGTCCCCAGGGATCCCCCCCTTACATCAGGGTCCCCAGGGATCCCCCTTACATCAGGGTCCCCAGAGAGCCCCACTTACATCAGGGTCCCCAGAGAGCCCCCCTACATTAGGGTCCCCAGAGAGCCCCCCTACATTAGGGTCCCCAGAGAGCCCCCCTACCTTAGGGTCCCTAGAGAGCCCCCCTACATTAGGGTCCCCAGAGAGCCCCCCTACATCAAGGTCCCCAGAGAGTCCCCTCCTTACGTCAGGGTCCCTAGAGACCCCTTTCCTTAAATCAGGGTCCCTAGAGACCCCTTTCCTTACTTTAGGGTCCCCAGAGACGTAAGCTAGCAAGTGGGTGTGGTGCTGCGCTAATCCTGGTAACTAAACAAATGCATGAGTGCAACCGTGCTACAATGTTGATGAGTCAGAGGCTAGTCGCCCAACGTGAACGTGGGGTGTGAATAATCATCAAACACCATTGTAAGAGAATAAAAATATAAATATACTCCGCCCAGTGTAAGAAGTGACTAAATTGGGTAAAAGTGTCCGGACTATAAAAATTGCAATAATAGCATTAACATGTGTAAGTGGGTGGTGCTGCGCTAATCCTGAATGCAAGAACCAGTGTGGCTTAGATGATAGACATCACTTATATCGCCAAAATAATAAATGGCAGAAATAAATGACACTGATGGTATTGGTATTAGGACTGATAAAGTGACTAGTAGTGCGTAAAGTATTCTGGATAAAAATAGTAACAACATAAATCGTGACAGAGATTGATAAATATATAGTATAGCATAAAACGTGACAGAGATTGATAAGATAAAACACACATATTGAATGGTAAATAACAGTGATAATAAAGCTGGCTAAACATCAATATCTGACAGTAATGCTACATAAGGTGCATATTAGTTGGGGCTGTGTGCATCCACAGCTCAAAAGTGACAATGTGTACAGTGCACACGAAGAAGCACCTGATGTGATTCACTTTAGCACTTTAACTGTAACGTGTGCATGCTAGGACGTCGCTGTCACATATTTAAATGCAAAGGATTTTTTTTCTTGTGAAAGTTTCTTCCATTTTTTTCATTTTTTCCATTGCTTTTTTCTTTTTTTTCCATTTTTTCAAGATTTGGGACACTTATCATACCATCTTTTGATGAAGTTTTGCACATTATGCACTTTATGCAAAAAGTAGTGTACTTTTTCACTGTTTAGGAGGTTTTCACATTGCACTTATTGTTTGCACTGTACACATTGTCACTTTTGAGCTGTGGATGCACACAGCCCCAACTAATATGCACCTTATGTAGGATTACTGTCAGATATTGATGTTTAGCCAGCTTTATTATCACTGTTATTTACCCTTCAATATGTGTGTTTTATCTTATTATCTTATCTTTGTCACGTTTTATGCTATACTATATATTTATCAATCTCTATCACGATTTATGTTGTTACTATTTTTATCCAGAATACTTTACGCACTACTAGTCACTTTATCAGTCCTAATACCAATACCATCAGTGTAATTTATTTCTACCATTTATTATTTTGGCGATATAAGTGATGTCTATCACCTAAGCCACACTGGTTCTTGCATTCAGGATTAGCGCAGCACCACTTACTTACACATTTATTCAAAAGGTCAGGTGTTTACCTTAATCAGCGCATGCAGCTTTTCCACCCTCAGCCGCTTCCATATCTGATAGCGCGGGAATAACCCTCCCCAATAGCATTAACATAAGCAGTTAAAAGGCATGCAGTGTTGGACTAAACATATAGTGCATATGTAGGCAAGTGGGTGACTAAAACATTTATAGCACAATATACAACTTCCAGAAAAATAAAAATAAAACAAAAAAGTGCAATGTTACACTGTACGTCCGGAGAGATCACAATGCCTGTGGTAATGCAAAAAAGTGTCCAGTGCAAACAATAAGTGCTCAAAAAGTGTCTAAAGACATAAATACAGTCCAAAGAAAGGTGGCTTGTGTAACAGCAAAATCTCCAATGATTCATCAATCCTCAAAGTACCAAACGGTGAGATGCAAGCAGCAAACTTGATTCTAAAATCAGTCACTTTGAATAGGTGAAAAGTGTGAAGTGTATAGAGCAGTCCTCTTCATGCAGCAATCCTACACTGGTGGATAATGGCCCCTTACCTCATTATAGTGAGGTTACAGCATAAGTCAGTCACCGCTTATGGCAGCTCCTATGGAGGTTGGTCCTGGGTCCCGGACTATGCCTCTATATGCCTCAGGTCCACAGGGGGCATAGCGGCCGAAAGGGGAAAAAGGATGCCATATAGTGTAGTCATTTTTAAAACATCTAAACTTTATTCAAAGGTAAAAGAAGGTACTCACACAGTAAAAAAGGCAGAGGGCGCATATAACCAAACGAGCGGCGAGCTCGTACACTGCTGACAGTGGAAGGTGCCTGTCCCTGGGACTGTCTTATGCTGTAACCTCAATATAATGAGGTAAGGGGCCATTATCCACCAGTGTAGGATTGCTGCATGAAGAGGACTGGTTTATACACTTCACACTTTTCACCTATTCAAAGTCACTGATTTTAGAATTATGTTTGCTGCTTGCATCTCACCGTTTGGCACTTTGAGGATTGATGAATGATTGGAGATTTTGCTGTTACACAAGCCACCTTTCTTTGGACTGTATTTATGTCTTTAGACAATTTTTGAGCACTTATTGTTTGCACTGGACACTTTTTTGCATTTCCACAGGCATTGTGATCTCTCCGGACGTACAGTGTAACATTGCACTTTTTTGTATTAGTTTTATTTTTCTGGAAGTTGTATATTGTGCTATAAATGTTTTAGTCACCCACTTGCCTACATATGCACTATATGTTTAGTCCGACACTGCATGCCTTTTAACTGCTTATGTTAATGCTATTATTGCAATTTTTATAGTCCGGACACTTTTACCCAATTTAGTCACTTTTTACACTAGGCGGAGTATATTTATATTTTTATTCTCTTACAATGGTATTTGATGATTATTCACACCCCACGTTCACGTTGGGCGACTAGCCTCTGACTCATCAACATTGTAGCACGGTTGCACTCATGCATTTGTTTCGTTACCAGGATTAGCGCAGCACCACACCCACTTGCTAGCTTATATCTCTATTAGGGGCCAGGTTGGACCCCATCCTGTGCAAGCAGCTTCTCCCCTTAGTACTATACTGACTACATGGTAGCGCGGGAATAATACACTTTACAGGGTCCCCAGGGAGCCCCTCCTTACATCAGTGTCCCCAGAGAGCCCCTCCTTACATCAGGGTCCCCAGAGAGCCTCCCCCTTACATCAGGGTCCCCAGAGAGCCTCCCCCTTACATCAGGGTCCCCAAGAGCCTCCCCCTTACATCAGGGTCCCCAGAGAGCCTCCCCCTTACATCAGGGCCCCCAGAGAGCCTCCTCCTTACATCAGGGCCCCCAGAGAGCCTCCCCCTTACATCAGGGCCCCCAGAGAGCCTCCCCCTTACATCAGGGTCCCCAGAGAGCCTCCCCCTTACATCAGGGCCCCCAGAGAGCCTCCCCCTTACATCAGGGTCCCCAGAGAGCCTCCCCCTTACATCAGGGTCCCCAGAGAGCCTCCCCCTTACATCAGGGCCCCCAGAGAGCCTCCTCCTTACATCAGGGCCCCCAGAGAGCCTCCCTCTTACATCAGGGCCCCCAGAGAGCCTCCCCCTTACATCAGGGTCCCCAGAGAGCCTCCCCCCTTACATCAGGGCCCCCAGAGAGCCTCCCCCTTACATCAGGGTCCCCAGAGAGCCTCCCCCTTACATCAGGGTCCCCAGAGAGCCTCCCCCTTACATCAGGGTCCCCAGAGAGCCTCCCCCTTACATCAGGGTCCCCAGAGAGCCTCCCCCTTACATCAGGGCCCCCAGAGAGGCTCCCCCTTACATCAGGGCCCCCAGAGAGCCTCCCCCTTACATCAGGGTCCCCAGAGAGCCTCCCCCTTACATCAGGGTCCCCAGAGAGCCTCCCCCTTACATCAGGGTCCCCAGAGAGCCTCCCCCTTACATCAGGGTCCCCAGAGAGCCTCCCCCTTACATCAGGGTCCCCAGAGAGCCTCCCCCTTACATTAGTGTCCTCAGAGGGCCCCTTCCTTACAATAATGTCCCCAGAAAGCCCCCCCTACATCAGGGTCCCCAGAGAACCCCCCTTACATCAGTGTCCCCAGGGAGCCCCCCTACATTAGGGTCCCCAGGGAGCCTCCCTCCTTACATCAGGGTCCCCAGGGATCCCCCCTTACATCAGGGTACCCAGAGAGCCCCCCCCCAAGACATCAGGGTCCCCAGAGAGCCCCCCCCCAAGACATCAGGGTCCCCAGAGAGCCCCCCCCAAGACATCAGGGTCCCCAGAGAGCCCCCCCCCCCCAAGACATCAGGGTCCCCAGAGAGCCCCCCCCCCAAGACATCAGGGTCCCCAGAGAGCCCCTTCTTACAATAATGTAACCAGAAAGCCCCCCCCCTTACATCAGTGTCCCCAGACTGCTGCCCCCCCTCCTTCAAGAAGTTCCCCATGTACCTGGTTTGTGGAGGTGGGAGGCGGCGACCAGCAGCTCTATAGTGTCCACAGGCAGGGAATCTCCATGTGGCTTGTAGTTCTCCTGAGTATACAGTGGAGAGGGGAGGGGCCTCTGACCCGGGATGTATCAGCAGCACAAGCAGAGCCGACTCACTGAAAGTGAAACTAATACCTGCCCGGGCCCCTCCCCTCCTCTCTCCACTGTTTACACTGACACTGGGAAGAGAGATCCCACTGCATACAGGCACAATAGAGCTGCCCATCGCTGCCTCCCACCTCCCCCCACTGCATTACAAACGGCAAGCCAGAGGTGCAGGGAGAAATGCCAGGTCTTGGGCCCCCCCACAGCGGCAGAATGGAAGGGCCCAGTCGCAAGTGGGACTGCAGCATCCTGTAGTGGGTGGAGCCCGCTGGGCCCCTCCCACAGCTCTGCTCTCTGCACAGGCTATGTACAGCCCAGTAGAGGGGAAAAAAAGGAAGCGCCACCTAAGTGTAGAAGTTAAAACAAGTATACTATGCAAGAATTAAAAATAACTTATAAGTTCCATAAGTTATAATATGCACATCTACAGGCCTGTAGAAGGAGCTCCAAGTGCATAGTCTATCTTTTGCCTGCTCAGCCTGGCCGTCTTCTGTCCCATTGACATCATCATCTCTGGCCGCGTCCCACGCTGGTTGGCGCTTCCTGATGGCCACAGGACGCGTAGAGGATCGTTCCAACATCCCCATACAGCCCTGAGATCATTGAATGAATGAATGAATACGGAAGGACACTGAAGCTTGGCATTCTCCTCTTGGTTCTGAAGAGCCTGTCACTACCTTGATGTGCCTGTTATAACTTATGATCTTGTAAGTTATTTTTAATCCTAGCGTAGTATACTTGTTTTAACCTCTACACTTAGGTGGCGCTTCCCTTTTCTCCCTCTTCTTGTCTTTGTCACAGAGCTGGCTATACTCTGAGGTTAGCTGCCAACTATATGCACACACACACACATGTGTGTACTCTCTTAATTACCTTTGGACTTCATATGGACTATAAAGTATACCGACTTTCTGTTTTTAACCCTTGATTTACCCCGTTGATTCAGCTCTCATTTTGCGCCAGAAAACACTTAGATATGTACAGCCCAGTGAAGATGTCACTGCTACTTTTACAAGGGGTTTAATAAAGCATGTGGTGCACACAAAGTGGATTGATAATTTTTGTGGTTATTAAAGTGCTTGTAAACCCACTTTGAAAAAACCCCCAAAAAACTAACACCTGCAAGACAAAGGCATAATGAGCTAGTATGCATAGCATACTAGTTCATTATGTAATCCTCCCCTGAGATCGAAGCCCTCGCTGCGGTGCCCGTACACAGCACCGGCCGGGGGGTTACTTCAGGGTATCGTGGCTCCGGCACTGTGATTGGCCGGAGCCGCGATGACGTCACTGCGCGCGGGAGCCGCCGGTAACGGCACACTCACTGAAGCAAACGGCACGTACGTGCCATTGCTTCAGTGCGCATGTGCTGATGACGTTGGCACATGCAAATACAGGGGATATCTCCTAAACCATGCAGGTTTAGGAGCTATCCGGGGTAGCTACAGGCAAGCCTTATTATAGGCTTACCTGTAGCAAAAAGTGGTCTGTAGGGGTTTACAACCAATTTAAAGAGTACATTTAAAGTGTAAGTCCACCCTAAAACTAAAACTCCTCCATCTACAGACATTGACGATCTAACACTAACCTATCTAGCCCTGTAAAGAAGAAATCAGTATACATTCATTTTCTGAAGCCGATCCGACCCGGTCTCCAGCGGCGGTGAAATGAATGGGGAGTCACCCATAGAGTTACTATGGGGCTTCTGTTGTCGGCTGTGTCCTCTGCACACAGCGAAGCTGTCGGATCGGCTGCAGAAAAGTTATCTATACTGATTTCTTCTTTACAAGGCTAGATAGGTTAGTGTTAGATTATCAATTTCTGTAGATGCAGGGATTTTAGTTTTATTGTGGACTTATCCTTTAAATGAAATGTTTAGTGCCTGGAGTTTAACACTAAAACAGTGTGCTACTGGCTTCTGAATTGGCACACTCAGGTGAAGTTTAGGGCTTGTATTAATGAGCTCGGGGCTTGTATCAGTGGCATCAGTTTGACATCATCAATTTAAGATGCTTCTGCGATCACTCATTTTCAAGCTGGTTTTGCATCTGCATAGGCATGTATGGGAATGCCAAACCCATCCGATAAAAGACCGCTGACACAGGCCCTTACCCAGTCACAAAATAAGTACTATTTACCATGATAGCGATAATAGTGACAATGTCACTGTCACACCTAAATTGTGTGACAGTAACATGCATCAAAATATTGTGGCCAAAAAATATGAAATATCTGCACCAAAATCAATTGATCTAACTTGGTTCTAAAGGTAAAGAAATATTACTGCCAGGCCCTCTGTTCTATGAAGCCATCCTACACTGTGTAAATGTTTGTATAAAACGATGCCTGTAAATGCCTTATCCCAGATCTGTTATGGCCGGTCACGTGACCGCCGGCGGCTATCCTGCCTCGATTTAAGGGCTACAGCGGGAGGGGCCGAGATCCCCCTCTGACATCAGCCGGGGAGGTCATGTGACTGCTGTTCTGGCCGCTCAGCCCCTCCCGCTGTAACCCTTAGATGGGGGTGGAGAGCGGCCGGAGGTCACGTGACCGGCCATTAAAGTTCTGAGATAAGGTATTAACAGGCATCACATTATACGAACATTTCCACAGTGTATGATGGATTGATAGTACAGAGGGGCTGGCAGTAATATTGCTTTACCTTTACTGACAGGTACTTATAGCAGCAGGAGGGGGAGGGAGACAGCTCACACACACAGGAGCTGACAGGCAGGGAGGGAGGGGGAGAGAAGAGAGCAGCGGAATGACGGAGGCAAATAACCTGACCACGGTAATCATGGACCACCAGCAATGATTACCGTGGTCAGCACACTAAGGGGGGCACAGGAACAGGCAGGATCAACCAGGTTTTTACAGCTTAGAGAGAGGGACAGATTAGACAGCACAAGCACTGTGCTGTTTAATCTTCTATAAGGCAACAAAATTTCTTCTTTTTTATATATATATATATATACATATATATATATATATATATATGGTTACAACCTCTTTAAAGCCTTGAAAGGAAGTCTGATGATGTTTCATAGGATCAGAGCTTTTTCTTTTATGCTTTTGCTTTCAGCTTTGACTCAGATAATTGGAGGAGTGTCCACACACAGGTATGATTTTTTTTTTTTCCCCTGTAAATTCTAGGTTGTTCGGGATCATGTTATGTCGTCAGTTTAGATGCAGATAGTGCTCAGCGGTGTAATTTATCTGAACCGATAGGGCCTCATGGTAAGAACCTCCTTGGAGTTTTCAAGGACACTTAGCTGCGATTGGTGTGCTTTATGCAGCCTATAACTGGTAACAAGCGCTACTGTAATTTACCATTGCATTCTTTATTGTCCTTTGTTTCTTGAATGAAGCTGGCACTATAATTCCTAATTGTACTGCAAAATCAATATACTTAGAGGCTCTTCAGCTCAGACAAGAGATCATGGTGGGCAGTAAAAGTAATTCTGTTAATATTTATCAGTCAGGAGGCCTTTTTTCTTATTTATTTTATGCTGGCCTCTTTATGGTTTTTCCTCTTATTACAAGCCGCTTAGAATTAAGCAAACAAACGTCTATTGCTTCCCGATGGGGATTGCAGTATAATCGTCATTACTTTCAAGTGGAAAATTGGTGTTTATATATTTTATGGGCCGAGGCTGGCATTGGCTTTCTCCGTGGAAGCTACAGACCTCTCTGCCTTATCTTTAATTACGAGGAGGGGGGTGAAGCCTTTGTCATTGCTTTCTCTGTGTTGATTTATGGTATGGGGATGTGAACAGTAGTGACACCAACAGGCAAAGAGACTATCCTGAAGTGTGAGTCAGCATGTCCATTAGGGCTGGCCTGAATTTCAATCGTATCCATACCTCTTATCATTTGACCAATTTTTGATGCTGAACAGTTCTCTCTTAATTTGTTCCAATTTTCTATTTACATACAGACATATACCACAAGGTGGCTGCATCTGTCCTGTGCATGCTACATGTAAACGCTGAACACTATTGCATATGCTTGCAGTAAATAGGATTAAAGCAGAACTCCAGACTTATGTTAAAATCTACCTCTGACAGATTCCCCACCCACACACACTTTTACAAATAAAAATAATTTATTTTACATATCTTTTCACCAAGGATTTTCTTGCCATTCCAGATTTTTACATCATTGGTTTTACTTCTTCTCCTCAGGTGATACATCCTCTTTAATGCTTCACTGAAAGGCAGTCCGCTGTAGTAATCATGTTAATCCAGGCTTCATGTTGGCACCTTATTAATTGGTATGTACCAGCGCTAAGGCAATATAACAACCCATTTAGGGCTGCACCAATAACACTTTTTTAAGACCGAGTACAAGTACCGATACTTTTTTCAAGTACTCGCCGATACTGATACTTTTTTTAATGTCATGTGACAGTGGCACTAATATGCAGCACTGATGGGCACTGATAAGACATGGACCGTGTCAGTATATTTATTTATTTATTTATTATTTTTACAATTTAACCTTTAATTATTTATTATTCTCTCTTCTTTTTTTTTCTTTTAGTTATCAGCCAGTGTCCCCTTTGAGACAAGGAAAGAGATTCCACAGTCCCTTCCTTTGCAGCCTCAGCTGCACTGAAAATGAATGGACAGGAGACAGAGGCTCCTCTCCATTCATAAACTGAAGCATTATAAACACAGATTATGATGCTCAGTTATGAATGGACAGTCAGCGATCACTGACTCTGTGCATTTGGAAAAGGAAGGAGCCGGTAAATTACTTATTTACCGGCTCCTTCCTCCACTCTCCTTCCTGACAGATCTGGAAGGGGGGGCCAGAGGAGGACCCGCGGAGCACAGAGGGGGACCTGGAGGAGGACGGGGACCGGTGGAGGACCCGTGGAGAACAGAGAGGGACCCGAAGGAGGACGAGGGACCGGAGGAGGACCCGCAGAGCAGAGAGGGGAAAATCTCAGTGCTGTCCTTTTCAAATTATATTACACATATATATAATCGTGAAAATCATATACATAAAACAAATTAATAAAAAATATATGATGTATATACAGCTGTGCAGTTCATATAAAAAGAAAGTCCAATCCAAATGTGAATTACTATAATCCTTGAATAAAGTACAATTGTGCTATTATTCTTCACAGTGCAAATATCAGGGTGCTGTGCTCCCCTCCTATGTGTCCTCACTCACCGGCAGATGTTGACTAGATTTTAGAGTCTCTGTGGGCTTGTGGTTAAAGTAGTCTCATCCAGGATTTATTAATAAGTATTCATTCATATAAAGAGGATTACAATAAGATCTACATACCGTTATTACATTTTTATTCAGAATTTAAAAGAATATGAAGTTACACTCATGAACAACTATGTAATCAGAGCATAAAATGCCAGATCGCAAGCGGCGCAGCATCGTACGCTTCAAAGGTTGGATGTGACGTCATTGAAAGTTCCCCTCCTAACACATTTTTGCCCCACCCACAGAGGGTCTTCAGTAGCTTCTGAAGACCCCCTGTGGGAGGGGCGAAATACGTTAGACAGGGACTTCCAGTGACATCACATCTGGCCTTTGAAGTGCCCGTCACGGCGGCGCTGCCGGACTGACATTTTATGCTCTGATTACAGCGTTGTTTGTGAGTGTAACTTCATATTCTTTTCAATTCTAAATAAAAATGGAATTATGTTATGTAGATATTTTTGTAATCCTCTTTATGATGAATTTGTATTAACAAATCCTGCCATTCACCGAGTGAAGCGGAGGAAAATAGAGAAACACCAGCCCTGGATGATATTACCTTAACCACAAGCGCATAGAGACTCTAAAATCTAGAGTCAACATCTGCCGGTGAGTGAGGGCACATAGGAGGGGAGAACAGCACCCTGATATCTACACTGTGAAGAATAATAATAGCACATTTGTACTTTCAAATGTACTTCAGGTGTAGTGATAAATGATTTATAAATGTGATTAGAGTTCCAATTTACAGCAGCTTAGCATTAATCACAATCCCATAATCTGTGAAAAAATATATAAAAATAAAGAAAATGCAGCGCTATGTGATAATAACCTTACAAATGTAAGGATGATGCCGTGAACAATAACATCAAAGTTGCCAGAAAAAAGAAAAAATATATCAATGCTTATGTATCAAGTAAGTTCACAGTGAAAAAAATTTCATTAGTATCAAAATATCATCAAGTGTCCAAGAAAACTTTTTTCTCTAAATTTTCAAACTTTTTTTTCCACTCAATTTTCAACAAGTCCACATAGAAAAAAAGTATAAGTTGAAAAATACATCAATATAATAGTGTCCCATAAAGTGACTCTTGTGATGATGATCTGGGTAAAAAAAGATGGTGACTTCACACACATGCTCCCCCTATGTGATTGTGCTCACCTCACAAATAGTGTGACCGCACAATCAAGTTTGGTCTACACAAGCAGCTGAACCACTTCTGGGCTCTAAGTAAAACAGGTTTTGTAGTCCCGTGACCACGTCCTGTTGTGACGAAACGACGTAGGGAGGAGGAGCCACGCCTCGACGACACCGCGATTCGAGTACCCGGAAGTTACGGGTTGTTTTGGAGCCGGCCGGCTTTCCTTTGTACGCCTGTAATCTACTGACATTTGTAAGTGTATTCCTGATCTTTTTATTCAATAAATGTGAGGTTTTACACTATGTGGAGCTGTTTATTTCTTTTTTGGTGACCTATCCAACCATCCTGGTGCGGCTGGCTGAGGGGGTTTTTGCAGACCGGATGACATCCAGTGCCTGTTATACAGATCCCGGGCTGGGGTTGCAGCCATCCGCTTAGTAAGGTCTCCTATCACTAAGAGACCAACGTTTTTTGGTAAGAGGCAGCAGTTTTTGAAGGTGGAGGTTTATCAACGCACCCTATTCACTGCAGCAAGATTATCAATAATCACCTGTCACCTGGGGATATTAATTTATATATTTTTTTCTTACTTAGCTTATGGACTAATATCAACTTTGTTTTATGTACACCAACTAGGGACAATATCTGCACTTTTAAGATTTGTTCACATTATATATTGAATAATTTTTACATATTTTTTCATTTACGTTTGTTATGGTTTTTTGAGGCATTCATGTGTCACATGTGATTTTTGTTTGCCATATTTTGTTAGGGTGTTTTGAGGTATTTATCTGTCACTTGTATTACTTCACAATACCGTTTACTTTTTGCAGACATAGGAGTAATTCTTGTGTTTCACTACTCTAAGGCCCCTTTCACACTGGGGCGGTGGGGGCGTCGGCGGTACAACAGCGATATTTTTAGCGCTGCTGTACCGTCGTTCTTGCAGCTGTATTCGGCTGCTAGCGGTGCGGTGCGGTTTTAACCCCCGCTGGCGGCCGAAAAAGGGTTAAAATCAGTGGTACAGCGCGGCTATAGCCGCAGTATTGCCGCGGTATAGCCGTGCTGTCCCATTGATTTCAATGGGCAGGAGCGGTGAATCCTTCCACCGCTCCTTCACCGCTCCAAAGAAGCGGTTTGCAGGACTTTTTTCACCGTCCTGCCAGCGCACCGCTTCAGTGTGAAAGCCCTCGGGCTTTCACACTGAACAAACAGCGGAGGCTGTTTAGGGGCGGTTTGCAGGCGGTATTTTTAGCGCAATACCGCCTGCAAACCGCCCCAGTGTGAAAGGGGTCTAATCCAACTGCACAGTGATTATCACTCATATTTATATATCCCTCTGTGAGGTTATAGGCACTTGATTCTTGCCATTTTTTTACATCTTTAGGGCGACTTTCTTATTATTTATAGGTTTTGTAGTATCCCACGGGTAAATCCAGAGATGTTATCCTCAACTTAAAGTAAGAAAGAGGCTGGATAGTGCATTATCGTTTAATTATAAATTTATTGTAGAAAAAAACATCAGGGTACTCACATTTCACAGGTGCTTCCAGTGCACCAAACTATAGAAAACATTGTCAGAGAAGAACTTTTTCCGCCCGTGCTCGCCATGCTCCTGCGTGCATGTGCGGCGGATTGGCGCTCCGGCGCACACAGGTGTGCGGCCCAATGGTGCAGCGCGTGCATGTGCACAACAGCACGTGTGTGCGCGCAGTGGCTCGCGAGTGCGCACGGTAGCGCATGCATTGTGCGTAATGGCGCGCGCTATGACGGGGCTATTTCAGACGGGTCTGGCGCCCAGACGGGTTGCTGGTTTGTCGTCAGCTTCCTGTTTGTGCCTGTTTCCAGATTGCTATACCTGACTACCTGCTGTGACCCAGACTGTTCCTGACTACGCTGCTGCTCTCCTTGATCTGATCCTCTGCCTGCCTAACGGACTTTGCTTGATCTGCCTATCTGTATTTGACCCTCAGCCTGCCTAACGGACTTTGCCTGATCTGCCTGCCTGTGTTTGACCCTCGGCCTGCCTAACGGACTTTGCTTGATCTGCCTATCTGTGTTTGACCCTCAGCCTGCCTAACGGACTTTGCGTGATCTGCCTACCTGTGTTTGACCCTCAGCCTGCCTAACGGACTTGCTTACCTGTTTTACCCGGATTTGACCTCTGGCCTGTTTCACGGACTTGTCTACTTCCTCTGGCACCCGATTCCTCTGTCCTGTAACAGGTCCTCAGCCAGCTAATCTTCTATACTACTCTTCAGTCCTTCCAAGAAACTCACCCCTGCTGCTGGCCCGTGCCTCCGCTTACCACCTGTTCCCTGTATCACCTTCGGGGGACAGGGTGCGCGTGGTCGCAAGGGCGAGCCGCTGTCGGCATCTCGGCCTCGGTAAGTACTATCCGTGACAGTACAAACCATGTCAGAGGCCGACAGAGCGCGATCTCCTCTGGAGATCTTGTGCAAGCAGGTCTCGGCTCTTACTAATGCCGTCCAAAAGCTTCAAGAAGGATACACTCAGATTGATAACTGCCTTCAGCAACTCACAGGACCACCTTCACCTGCAGCCGCAGCTCCCGCACCTACCAATGGGGCCTCCTCTTCTCAGGCTACTACTAACCCTACTGTAGTAATGGCACTCCCGGAGCCTAGGGCCCCCACACCTGAGCGCTTTGCAGGAGATCGCAAGAAGTACAGGACTTTCAAAAATGCCATTTCCCTTTATTTAGCCCTTCAGCTCAGGACTTTTTCTTCAGAAATCGTAAAAGTGGATTTTGTGATCTCCCATCTGACCGAGGAACCCCAAGCTTGGGCCCACAGCCTGATGGAACAAAGGAGTCCTGTGCTGAACTCCACATAGCTTGTCACAAGGACAAAGACCAGTAGAGGACTATACGGTGGAATTCCGTAAGTGGGCGGCTGATACTGGCTGGAATGAGCCTGCCCTAAAATACCAGTACCGCCAAGGCCTGTCTGAGGTCCGTAAGGACGAATTAGTCAGGATGGAAACCCCAGCTTCTCTAGAGGAACTGATCCAATCAGCCACCAAGCTGGATAGGCGCTTGTGTGAGCGACACTCAGAGCGTTTCCAGGGGTCGCGTCCGGCGTGGACGTCATCCAGGCCAATCCTGACTCATGTACCATCTCCGGCTGCAGTCACCTCTTCAGCTCCTGAGGTCGAGCCTATGCAGCTCGGCTTGGTCCGTGCTCCTCTGACCCCTGAACAAAGGCAACGCAGACGTCAATCCAACCTGTGCTTATACTGCGGGGGTACCGGACATTTTCTACGCAGCTGTCCAGTAAGGCCTAGTAAGTCCTACCCACAAAAATATGTGAACTATCAAGCCAGTGATGTGCCTAAGACTTACGTTATTCTGTTAGTCTCCTTACAGCTAACGGAAGGGCAGACTGGCCTGCCCGCCATAATTGACTCCGGAGCCTGCAGCTGTTTCCTAGATGTTACCCTGGCTCACAGTTTACATATCCCTCTTCAAACCAAGGCACGGAGCCTCCAAATACATCTGGCTGACGGGTCTCTTCCCCGCTCTGGACCCATCACCCGGGAGACCCAACCCATTCTTGCTACTACGGACTCTGGCCATCAGGAGTTCCTACAATTCGATCATATCCGTTCCCCAATCTTTCCTATTATACTAGGTCTGGCCTGGCTCCAGGCGCACGACCCTCAGATAAACTGGAGTACCAAGGAAGTATCTTTCCTGTCTCAATGCTGTTCTCAGCATGGCCTCTCCCAACCTCCAAATGTCTGCTCAACCATCACAACCACGCCTGACAACCTGCAACATGTCCCCTCTGTATACCTTGAGTTTCAGGATGTGTTTGATAAGAAAAAGGCCGACTTTTTACCACCACACTGGCCGTATGACTGCCCTATCGACCTCCTGCCCGGCTCGGAAGTTCCGTTTGGCCGCATCTTCCCACTATTAGAAACTGAGCTATCCACATGTGAAAAAATATCCCCAAAATATGCCAATTAGTGCCCACAAATGGGCACTGACTGGCACCTCTGTGGCACATTACAAAACAGGGATGCCCAGCAATGCCACCCATCAGTGTCATCAGTGCCACCCATCAGTGTCCATCAGTGCCACCCATCAGTGCCCATCCACGCCCATTAGTGCCCACCTATCAGTGCCCATCCGTGCCACCTATCAGTGCCACCCATAAGTACCCATCAGTGCCACCCATAAGTACCCATCAGTGCTGCCTATGAGTGCCCATCAGTACCGCCTACAAGTGCCCATCAGTGCCGCCTACGAGTACCCGTCAGTGCCGCATACCAGTCCCACCTATCAGTGCCCCTAAGTGCCACCTATCAGTGCCCATCATCACTGCCCGTCAGTGCCACCTCATCAGTGCCACCTCATTGGTACCACCTCATCAGTGCCCATCAGTGCCAACTTATCAGTGCCCCTCAGTGCAGCCATATCAGTGCCTGTCATTGAAGAAGAAAACATACTTATTTACAAAAAAAGTAACAGAAACAAAGAAAAACTTTTCTTTTCAAAATTTTCAAATACCACCAAACTAAAGCTCTATTTGTGGGAACAAAATGATAAAAATTTAGTTTGGGTACAGTGATGAATGACCACGCAATTGTCATTCAAATTGCGACAGCGCTGGAAGCTGAAAATTGGCCTGGGCAGGAAGGTGTCTAAGTGCCTGGTATTGAAGTGGTTAATGAAGCCGCAGAACGCTGCGATATGCGCCATTTTGTTGTAGGTTTACCTGAATAATAAACCACACCCGCGGCCATGTTAATGAAGCCGCAGAACGCCAGTAATGTTGCTAATTACAAGCACTATGGAAAACCTCACTAAATGCAGAACACAAGTATGAAGCCCCCTAGAGAGGAATAGCAAAAAATGTACCAATTCATAACTATTTATTACAATAATGATCCACTATTGATCCCACTAATACAATATATAAATAGTCAGATCATATCGCACCATTAACTCCATAATAACGCAT
Source organism: Lithobates septentrionalis (assembly GCA_037952835.1). Taxonomy (NCBI): domain Eukaryota; kingdom Metazoa; phylum Chordata; class Amphibia; order Anura; family Ranidae; genus Lithobates; species Lithobates septentrionalis. Next base: position 1,379,695 of record JBBDGP010003457.1, on the reverse strand, counting down.
CCCCCTAAAAGAGGGATAACCATGTATATACCTAACTCTAGTTTATTTCACTACTAAATCACTGTTAACCCCATTATCATAGTATATACATAGCTGGATCATAACGCTCCGTTAACCCCATAATACATCATATGGATAGCTAGTTAACATACAGCTATAAAGATATCTACCCAGGATCTATTACTCATAAATGGAAATAGCAAAAAATATACCGGTATTTAAAAATAAAAATAATAGTAATAAAATATGATATCAACCCTTGTTTCCCATTTTTTTTAAATATAAAATATATATATAAAAGAAGTCCAATTAGACATACCCAACAAGAAAAATTCTTTCTAAAAATTCTAGGACAACTCCCAGGTGATGGTGCAACAAAAAAAATATATACACATTAAAAATCCCCAGAGGAAGATAGTGTTTAATTAGATCAATCAAAGAACAAGTGCATAGTATTATAGACTATACTCCAATCTGACTACACAATAGAAAAAGGGGGGGACCAGTATATCACCCCCTTAATATTGGCAATAAATCCCCATTTATAGTGACAACATCCAATATTCCATAACAGAGAGCCTGGAAAAAAAATATATAGCCTGGAAAAAAATATTTTTAAAAAATAAACAAACAAGGAGTCATCCCATTTTAACAATTACTTAGAAAGCACTGGAGGTCAAACTCTTTATATAGATCCCCCGACGATAAAGTCCCCAATTGGTGTATCCACCAGGACTCACACTTGCTGATTTCTTTAATATAATTACATCCTCTCCAATGATGCTTAGGGGCCTCTATCCCCCAAAATTGCATCCCTTCCGGATTCTTGTTGTGTTTATCCCTAAAATGAATGGACAGGTGGTGCTTGTCGAATGCATTTCTTATATTCCTTATGTGTTCATCCATTCTAACTTTGAAAGCTCTCTTTGTTCTACCGATGTAAATTAAGTTGCAGTTACATTTGATGGTATAAACTACTCCTTTGGTTTCACAGGAAATGAAATCCCTAATGGTATATGCGTGATCATTTTTGGGATTAACAAAGGTTTTTACTTTCTTAACATTGTTTTGGGACTCTGCCGCAACTGTAACAACGGCCACATCCATGAAAGCCCTTAATGTCCCAGAACATCAAAGGCCTGGGTAGTGGAGGTTCTACCACGTTGTGTACAATCCTGTCCCTCAAATTGGGGGCCCTTTTATACACCATTTTGGAGAGGATTTTTATACTCAATGTTTTCTATAGTTTGGGGCGCGTTAGAAGCACCTGTGAAATGTGAGTACCCTGATGTTTTTTTATCTACAATTAATTTATATTCAAACGATAATGCACTATCCAGCCTCTTTCATACTTTAAATTGAGGATCAGACATGTGCGCCATCAATAAAATTGTTTTGTTCTGTTTCGTATTAGCCGTTAATTCGTATTTCATAATTTGTGTCCGAAATTCGATCTGGATTCGTACGAAATACGAATTTTCGTTAGGTTCGTTAACTTTTTGTAACAATTATGAACGTTCGTTATGATGAATTTATCATTATGAGGGGCTCCCACCATCCCTGTGCTGTGCTCATTATGAGGGGCTCCCACCATCCCTGTGCTGTGCTCATTATGAGGGGCTCCCACCATCCCTGTGCTGTGCTCATTATGAGGAGCTCCCACCATCCCTGTGCTGTGCTCATTATGAGGGGCTATCACCATCCCTGTGCTTTGCTCATTATGAGGGGCTCCCACCTTCCCTGTGCTGTGCTCATTATGAGGGGCTCCCACCATCCCTGTGCTGTGCTCATTATGAGGAGCTTCCACCATCCCTGTGCTGTGCTCATTATGAGGGGCTATCACCATCCCTGTGCTTTGCTCATTATGAGGGGCTCCCACCTTCCCTGTGCTGTGCTCATTATGAGGGGCTCCCACCATCCCTGTGCTGTGCTCATTATGAGGAGCTCCCACCATCCCTGTGCTGTGCTCATTATGAGGGGCTATCACCATCCCTGTGCTTTGCTCATTATGAGGGGCTCCCACCATCCCTGTGCTGTGCTGACTTCCTGGGTTTTTAACTTCATCATAACGAATAATCATAATTAACGAACATTCTTATTTTGTCCGATTCTGAATCTCCCATCGACTACCAGTACCAGTCTCCCACTCCCATATTAAAAAAGGTCATTTTCCCAACCCTCACTCAGCAGCAGAAGAAAACCTCTGATTGGTCAACAAAACACCAGTCACATTTCCGTTGTAACAGAATTTGGATCCGAAATTCGTAAACGAAATTTCGTATTTCGTACAAAATTCGGAAGCATAGCAATTCGTGTTTTGGATCCTCCCGAATGTACAAATTTACGGAAACTAAATGAAACTAATCGCACATGTCTATTGAGGATAACATCTCTGGATTTACCCGTGGGATCCTGCAAAACCTGTCTTACTTAGAGCCCAGAAGTGGTTCAGCTTCTTGTGTAGAGCAAACTTGATTGTGCGGTCACACTATTTGAAGTGAGCACAATCACATAGGGGGGAGCACGTGTGTGAAGTCACTCTCTTTTTTTTACCCAGATCATCATCACAAGAGTCACTTTATGGGACATTGTTATATTGATATATTTTTCAATTTTTTTGATATTTTTTATATGTGAACTTGTTGAAAATTGAGTGGAAAAAAAAGTTTGAAAATTGAGAGAAAAAAGTTTTCTTGGACATTTGATGATATTTTGATACTAATGAATTTTTTTTCACTGTGAACTTTATTGATTGATTTATTTGCATTGATATATTTTTTTATTTTTTCTGGCAACTTTGATGTTATTGTTCACGGCATCATCCTTACATTTGTAAGGTTATTATCACATAGCGCTGCATTTTCTTTATTTTTATACATTTGTACTTTCATGTTGGCACCGCCCTTAGGGGCAGGTCCATGACAGCCTGGGCTCAGAGGAAGTAGTTTGAATGACACTGTTTGGTCATAAACCAGGAAGAATGTTCTAGAGAAAAAAGCTATTACTGAAGTGGACACCTTCTGATTTAGGTATTGCAGAAAAGGGTGTCTAAGATTAAAAAGAAAAATGTGAGCTCCACTTTAAGAACACAACTTGTGGTAGCACCTGAAGTGAGCTATATAGGTTTATTTGATAAAAATGACATAACAATGAAAAAAAAAAGGGGCGTAAATGCCTACTGCGTTATCTGAAGCACTTTATTAAAGGGTAAAAGATACAAATTATACTCACAAACCCAATATGAATGATATCCTATCATAAATCCAGAAACTAGAAGCCAGCCTTCAAACCCCATAGGTCCAATTGGAAGATGTTAACAACTGACACGTTTTGGGGGACAAACCACCTTCCTCCTCAAAACTGGTTTGACCTCTGGTTTCCTCCAACTCGTTATATCAATGTGACTAAGGATTTGTGCGTCCCACCTCCACCCTTTCCCAGTCCTTAGTCAGCTTGATATAAGGGGGTGGAGGAGGATGGTTTCTGGATTTATGATAGCCTATCATTCATATTGGGCTTGTGCATTTAATTTGTATATTTTACCCTTTAACAAAATGTTGTGGACAATGCACTAGGCATTAGCCGCTTTAGTTTTTTTGTTGTTTGTACATTAAAATGATGTTAAAGTGGGGTTCCACTCAAAAAAACAAAAATACATGAAAAATCCTAAAAAACATTTGGATATTTTTTTTTTAACTTACCTCTAAATGCCTGTTGCTAGGGGGTCCCTCGTAGTCTGCCCCTTCCAGTGCCTGGGCTGGTGACATCCCTTCCCCCTCGGCACAGGAAGGGCTCCGCTCTGCTCCCTCCCTCCTGTCAATCATCTGGGACACATTACAGGTCCCAGGTGACTGAGCGGCCAATCACGACGCACGGCGTGCCAGGCTGTGAAGCCACAGCCCGGCGCCCACAGTTGCAATGCCGGCGCGGCTGAACGGAGGGGGACACGAGCGGGGCTTCGATCCCCCGCATTGCTGGACCCAGGGACAGGTAAGTGTCCAATTAAAAGTCAGCAGCTGCAGTATTTGTAGCTGCTGACTTTTAATTTTTTTTTTTTTTTTTTTACATGACCCCCTGGGTGGAACTCCTCTTTAAGAGGGTCGCAATGCCATGACCTTGCAGTCCAGGTTGTACAGTGGTCATCATATTTGGGAATCCTATGTTAGGCTTCTCTGGGAGTTCCTAACGCTATGGTGTCAAGTTTTCACTTTGCTAAGTTTGGTAAAAATGACATGCTGACAGGTGTCCTCTGAGGGAACATATAAGGAGATAAATGTGGGAACAGTGAGCTTCTGATATGCATGTTTCCAGGTCACTGGTTGACTAAAAAAATCAGTCATGATGGAACTATGAGAACTGTCACACTGCTTGTTCTGTTTTCAAAGAAAGCAGCTCTGGAGCTATCATTCTGATCCTGACTTCTCTAATACCAGTGATTCTCAGACATGGACCAAGTTTCTGAATACCAGGTGTTGGGGTGTCCAATTTGCACATATTCTTGGATGAGGGGCTCACTAACTGGGAGTGTACACCATCCAAAGCAAAACTTACAATGGCAGCTCCGAAATTTGTATTCTGTTATATTCTCTTTAAAAGGCTACTCCACCTTTGTGCAGTTTTCTGCAGCATTGATTTGATACAATTGGACAGCAAAAGAAAAAAAAAATCAGCTTTATTTAGTTTCCCTTTTTTTTTTTTTTTTTTGTGAGGATGGCTCTGGGTTACAGGTGAAAAGTCTGATGAAGTCCTATAAAAGAGTTTTGTTCCTGGTCTCCTAAATGTGGATAAGTTAAAGCAGTCTTAAACCCAAAATCAAACATTTATTATATTGCAGCTGACCAATTTTTATATGTGAATCTGGCTGCATTTGTTTTCTTTATCAGTCTTCTTTTTTCATCGGTGATCATACCAGCAAGACTGTTGTTTTTCAAAAGTTCAAGCTCTCCAGCAGAATGTATCAGTTTACATGGATGAAACCATCTCTCTTTTCTCTCATTTTGCAGTGCATAATACCTAAGTGGCCAATTGCCTGGCTTGAGCATGGTTACCCAGTAAATGGGAAGACCCTTAGCCCTGTGCAAGTTTTGATTCTTGATGTACTGTAGGGCCGCTATGGAGGAAAAGTGTGGGGGAGAGCCAGAAGGACGAGTGTTGTTATAAATAGCACAGGAGGAGAGTTATAAGGAGATCCTTTTACTTTGCCCTGTATGGACACAGGGACAGGTTCACTTTAAGGCCATTTCCAGACAGTCAATTAAAGAGGTTGTAAACTTCCGAAAAAAATCTCCCCCCCCCAAAAAAAACCTGCAAGACAAAGGCATAATGAGCTAGTATGCATTACATACTAGCTCATTATAAAATACTTACCTTAGAATGATGCCCTCCAGTGCCACCCGCACTCCACTCACACGGCCAACATCTTTCCTGGAGTTACATCCGGGTTCGCGGGCTACGGCGCTGTGATTGGCCAGAGCCGGGATGACGTCACTCCCCCGCATGCGTGCGGGTGCCGCCGGTCACTGCATGGGTCCTGAAGAAACGGCACAAGCGGGTTCCTTCAGTCCGCATGCGCCAATAACATTGGCGGCAGCGTATATAGAAAATATCTCCTAAACGGTGCAAGTTTAGGAGATATTTACACTACAGTACCTACAGGTAAGCCTTACTATCGGCTTACCTGTAGGTACAATTAAAGAGGAAGACTTTACTTCCTCTTTAATAACAAACAAGGCCATCCACAACATTGCCCCCAGCTACATCACCAACCCCATCTACAGATATCGCCCAAATCATCCCCTCCGCTCCCCCCAAGACCTCCTGCTCTCCAGCTCCCTTGTTACCTCCTCCCATGCTCGCCATGACTTCTCCAGAGCCTCTCCCATCCTCTGGAACTCCCTGCCCCGGTATGTCCAGTCAGCTCCTACCCTGTCCTCCTTTAGGCGATCCCCTGAAAACTCACTTATTCAGGGAAGCCTATCCCACCTCCACCTAAGAACTGTACCTGTGGCACCTCCATCAGATCATTCCTGCAGCTATTACCTTTTGTACCACCTCCCCCTCCCTTTAGATTGTAAGCTTCACAAGCAGGGCCCTACTCTTCCTTCTGTATGGAACTGTATTGTAATCATACTGTCCCCCTTTATATTGTAAAGCACTGCATAAAGTGTTGGCGCTATATAAATCCTGTATAATAATAATATACATATAGGTTTAAACACATAGAACTATACAGATTTGATTAGAACATGTGAACTGCTTTACCTGATATAGCAGTGAGGAAACATGTAATCGGTGATACAAAGTTGATTAAATATACATGAGAAAACAATGTACAGCATATTATATAAAATAACAAATGTGAGGATAGTGAACCTGAAGCTCTATGGAGTAGAAACATGACTTTTTCTTTCCTGTGCTGTAACATAACAATAGTGGAAGTCCATCCCTAGTAATGAAGAAAATCCATCCTCTGCATTACCGTGGCTTCCTAGAGGATTTAATTGTACTCTTGTCTGAAGAAAACAAGTTAAATGAACGTGCAATACAATGTGACACTCATAGAATACAGAGGTGCATCGATGTATTAAGCAATGGTCCAATCAATGTGCTATTTGCATTACCTTTGAGGAAAGCTCTCATCCTCCTCTTCTTCGTCACTCCAATAGAGCACGCTTAATCATACCTCTCAATTCCCCAGTGCTCATGGCAGCATTGTATTGCTATTCTTCTTCTATGATATTAGCATTTGTTCTAGCTTTGTTCTAACATCCTGGTGCTAACAAGATCTGGCTCCCTGAATTGCCACGTAATTTACATTTACATTACAGTGAGACCCATGCCCCATGAGTGCAGGAATGGAAATATGACTTCAGCCTCAAAATTGGTAATATTTCTTAGCAGTAAAAAACTGATAGAGAGTAAAGTGGAGGTGTTGCCTACAGTGACCGTAAAATTAATTTACATTAAGAATTTGTAAAATGAAACTATATATAACTGTGAAACACTGCAGAAATGTGTAGTTTTTGTTGCCTATTCCAAGTAATTTGAATCAGGAAATCAGAGGTTATGTTAGTGCTTATTGTAATCACTGACAAACTATACTCCCCTTCACTCCAGCGCTACCGTGTCCCGGAGCTCCCTTACCAGCTGCTGAAATCTTCGCCTGGTCTCCTTCTGGGTACCAATCTTCAGCTGTTTTCAATGGCCGAGCTGAGATGATATCACTCCCTTGCATACACAGGATTTCACTCATCTTGGCATTGCTGAAATTGTACACTGGGCTGTATGTGTGCAGGGCGGGTAGGCATATTAGAAGCTTTAATGCAAAAGAGAATTTTTATGACAGTTCCATTGTCATAGCACACAAAATACATGAAGCTCTGGGCATTGGAAAAAATTATTCGCCCAAACAACTGCTGTAGCGTCATTTAAAGCGGAACTAAACCCTCCTATGCTTTACAGCCAAGGAGATTGCAATCCTGGCCATCTTGTTTGATCTGCAGCTGTCATGGTGCTGCCGATGTGAACAGTTATGGCACCAGCCATTTGATGGCTAATGCCACGTACACACGAGCGGAATTTCCGACAGAAAGAGTCAGATGGGAGTTTTTCATCATATATTCCGACCGTGTGTATGCCCCATCGGACTTTTTCCGTCGAAAATTCAGACGGACTTAGATAGGAAACATGTTCTATATTTTTCTGACGGAACAAATTACTATCGAAAAAAACGCTCGTCTGTATGCTGTTCCGACGCACCAAAAACGACGCATGCTCTGAAGAAAGTACGAGAGGGAAGCTATTGACTACTGGCCATTGAACTTCCATTTTCTAGTCCCGTCGTACGTGTTATACGTCACCGCGTTCTGGACGGTTGGAAATTGGTGTGACCGTATGTATGCAAGACAGCTTGAGCGGAATTTCATCAGAACTCTGTCGGAAAAACCTTCAGAGTTTATTCTGACGGCAAAACCGGTCGTGTGTACAGGGCATTAAAGAGGAGCTGCAGGCTCCCACCAAACAATTTAAAGTCAGCAGCTACAAGCCATGTGTTTCCGACGCCGGTATCTCTGATAAAGAAAACAGGATGGGAAGCTTCGTAGCTTCACAGCTGGTTTTCTACGCAGCATGCGCGAGTCGCGCTGCTTCTTCTGAATGGTCCCGTAGTCTTCTGGGACCCTTCTTGAGTCCCAGAAGACTGCGGAGGAAGGAGCCAGGAAGCAGGTACCCACTCTCACCTCCCCCCCAAAAAAGTGTCAGTGGAAGAGGATGGGGGGTTGCAATCAAGCAGAACTTCCGCTTTAAAAAAAAATACTCCATTCCCCCATCCGTACATTCGATGTGGATGGGGCAATCCCTCCCGCTGAACTTTTGTATTTTGTGGTTTTTTTGCAGTTAGTGCATGTTTGCCTTTCTACCTCTTTGGAACAATGTTAATTGTCCCATAATGGTTTAAGCTCACAAATAAAAGTGCTATGTCACACCTTTTTAACTCACAACCAGCTGTATTTATCATTTCGATTCAGTTATTATCCACTTGAGTTTCAGGTACAATGGCTGTTTATTCCAGTGCCATTGTAAAGCCTCTGCCAGCACTAGAGTTGGCTGTTTAGCATGCTCTCCCTGGGCTGCCAGCCTTCAACCAGGAGCACCTGGGCTCCCCTCAGCCTCCCAAAATCTGGCACTGCTTGAGAGACTAGGAGCATAGCCTGCAATTCTCAGGTTCACCACCACCTTTCATACAGCACCTTTCACCACGTTCATACAGCACCTTTCACTACTTTTCATACAGCACCTTTCACCACCTTTCATACAGCACCTTTCACCACCTTTCATACAGCACTTTTCACCACCTTTCATACAGCACCTTTCACCACCTTTCATACAGCACCAGGGTCTGTGACAGCCATCTATCCCTTCTGGCACTGCAGAGGATACCTCGGAAGCCGTGATTCATTGTGCTCACAGGGTTCTCTCGTTTTCTACTGCTAATACTTGATTACTTATTTTGGCATATGAATTGACACATCCGTTATTAAAGATTGAACCTTTTATTGCATTACTTATTTTACCAACTTACTGGAACAGCGCTCCTTGTGTTAAATTTCTCTAATATGTATGTACCTATCCAGTTGGTGCACTAGGAAGAAGACCATTGCTCCTCGCAGGACTGGTTGTTGACTTCTTTATGATGTGATTAGCATAGTGGGTGTCACTCTGCTAGGCATCTCTTATGAAGGGCTTATTTGTATTGATGAAAACGCTACTCTGGTACTATTGTTTATTCTTTTACATATGTAAAACTTCCAAGAAATATTTTGAAAGCAAAAAAATTTCTAGCTTGCACTTATGGTTTTTGTCATCCGAACAGTCAGAATCGGCTGCCGACAGCGCCATACTAACAGAAAATCGACCGATTGTGCCTCATAGGGACATTTTCAGACGATTTTCTTATCGCGTGTATGGGCTTTTAGTGACAACTAGGGTTCAGCACTATTCCTAGGAGCTAAAACGATCACACAATTTTTTATTTTTTTTTTAATCAGAAAAAAGTTTTTTATTTTGTTTGTTCATTGTGTCAAATACATATCATACAGGATATTACATAATATAATAGAAAAAGCGGTTATTGACACATGTTATTTAGTCAAATTTTGTATCATACATTCCAAATATGTGGCAGAACTTAAAGGTATTGTGCAATGATGCATGAGAAAAAGCACAATGAATAAAAAAAAAACCCATTTAGAGCATCAAAGACTCAGCATAAAGAAAAGTAAAACAATTAAATATTTTGGAAGGGTTCTGCATGCCCCCAGGTCCCTGGGGACAAGCCGTTCCCCAACCTGACCCACCAAAGTTATGAATGCTATCACACTTCATAATTGTGCAAGTATTCTTTCCAACCATTTAAATCAGTTTTTTCTATTTGTTAGCCCTGTAAAAGTCTATCTTTAAGGCTGCTTTCACACTGGGGCGGTAGGGGGCGTCGGCGGTAAAACAGCGATATTTATAGCGCTGCTTTACCGCGGTATTTGGCCGCTAGCGGTGCGGTTTTAACCCCCCGCTGGCGGCCGAAAAAGGGTTAAAACCGCTCGTATAGCGCGGCTATAGCCGCGGTATAGCCGCGCTGTCCCATTGATTTCAATGGGCAGGAGCTGTTTAGGAGCGGTGAATACACCGCTCCTTCACCGCTCCAAAGATACGGCTGGCAGGAGTTTTTTTCTTCTCCTGTCAGTGCACCGCCCTCGGGCTTTCACACAGAACAAACAACAGCGGCTGTTTTGGGTCGGTTTGCAGACGCTATTTTTAGCGCAATAACGACTGCAAACCGCCCCAGTGTGAAAGGGGTCTAACTAATTGATGCGGCGCTAACCCAGGTACCTCCAGCCAGGCCTGCCACATTGTATAAAATTTGCGGGGTGCATTTCTGTGCTGGTATGTCAGTTTCTCTCTGATTAACATTCTATTGCCCTGCTCAACCCATTGGCGTCTTGTGGGAACCCTGGGAGTTATCCAAAGTTGTGCAATTCGTTTGCAAGCAGTATGATCTAGAGATCATACCTTTCTTTTCACTTTTCATTAGGATCCTTTGTATCAGTGGGTGGTCTATCAATCTAAGCTCTGTTTGTCTTGACTGCATCTGTAGTGCATGACGCAGCTGCAAATACTTGTAGAAATTCCTATATTAAATTCTGATTGTATCTCCATGAATGATTTTAGGGTAGTCCCATTGTATAATTGTGTAATGTATCTTATGCCCACACTTTCCCATTTCCCAAAACCTCTAAGTTTGTACAGCTCTTTATAGTTCATGTTTTGCCACAAGGGAGTATGGGACAGATAGCCCCGTATCCCCAGCAGCCTTTTAATATAGGACCATAGTGTTTTTAAAAGGAGTATAGTTGGAGCCCCAGGATCTAAGTGTGGATAGCCCGCCTCCAAGCATGTCGGAGCCGTCGTGTCATCGTCTGCCGTGACATGGAGGAGTAGAGTGAGGTGCCGCTAGTCCCATAAATCCATTAATCCGAGTTCCTCAAGTAGGCCCGTGAAGGGTGTCTGTCCCCCTTTACTTAGGGGTAGGTTAGGTAGAATGGGTAATTTATCTAATTGATGATTCATATAGTTATTATAATCACCCACTGCCAAGAGTACATTAGGGAACTGGGCCATGAAATTCGCAAGGCGTTTGAGGACCTCGGATGAATAGGGCGGCGGAATTTATATTGCAGCTATTATACAAGATAAACCTGAAACAGTACATAGCATAAAAATATATCTACCCTCCTGATCCACAAGTTTTTGGGTACAGTGGAACTGAGTGTCCCGACGTATCAGGACACCCACTCCCCTGGAATAAGCTGAATGGGTGGAGTGGAATTGGGTACAGTATACTCGGGGGCTAAAGCTAGGTGTAGGGTCTGGTGAAAAGTGAGTCTCTTGTAGGCACATTATGTTAGCCCCTGTGGATTTGAGGTGCTTGAGGACTGCCAGTCTTTTCACAGGGTTGCTAAGTCCTCTCACATTCCAGGACACTATTTTCATTTTATCCGCCATTTGGGGTGGTAAAGAACAAAAAGGTGGTCTTGCGAGACCTGAGAGAGCGGTGTATAAGCACCCTTCATCTTGGCATCATAAAGTGCGCGTGGGACGTACCTGTAAAGAATGTTACCTGTATCTCTCATGGCTGATTTGACATTGTCCGTGGGTATGAAAGTCCATGGCTGGAGGCCTGGTGGGCCAGATAGTGAGCAAAGGTTGGAACATTTGCTTGAAGAAAAAAGAAACAAATATATCAATGGCATTTTAAAGAGTGGAGCCAACAGGGCTGAAGTGCGTTTTTCCCCCTAGCATACTTTGCAGGGGGGGGGGGGGGTATGCAATGGAAACACCCGCAGAAGAACAAGTCTCTGGATGGTGGTTGGGGTTTCACTACTGCAGGGAGAATAGTGCGAACCATGCAATGGAAAATTCAGAGTTTGCCTTTTTGTCCGCCTGACCTAGATGAAGCGGTTGGTAGAAAGGAAGGGGTGACGGTGGGAGGAACAGTTCCAGTCCTCCACCTCCCTCTAAGCCCCTCTTGTAGCAGGATTAAGGACCTTCATGCTGGAGCTGGACGTTGCAGTCTAGCAGCTTTAAGTGTTCTGTCCTCACGATCCAGCTAGATAGGATTGCATTTCTGTCTTTGTAATTTAGCAACTTAAACAGGAAGGCGCGGGGATGATTACCTGGTGGTAGAGGGCGTGAGGGCACCCTATGTGCCCTTACAATGGCAAACAATGGGGAGAAAGCATCTTTGCCAAATATGGAAACAAGCCATTGCTCTATAAAAGCTACAGGGTTTTTACCCTCTCAGGAATGCCCAGGGCACGTACATTATTGCGCCTCATGTGATTTTCTAAATCATCTACACATGCAGCGTGTTGTTCAGTGAGGTGGCAGTTAAAGTTTAAGTCCCTTTGCATAGGAGCCATGTCATCCTCCACTGTGCTCATTCTGCCTTCTAAAGCACATGTCCTCTCCCTCAGTTTTTGCATATCATGACGCACATAGGAGATCTCTGCCTTCACCCCTTTAATCTCATCAGAGAGTGCTGTAATGGACAGATTGCACGATGTTACAGCCAAGAAAATGTCCCTGAGAGTGGGTTCTGGCTCCTCAATGTTAGGGGGGGGATGCTTGTGGCCCAGTAAAAATGTCTCTAGGAGTACTCACTGTGTTCCATTCAGGAGATAATCCGTCTGCATCCTCCAATGGGACGGTGTCATCCTCTCCCGAAAGGCCCCAGATGCTTCCCCTGTGTTAGGTGCAGCGTTCAGAGCATCTTTGTTCGTTCTTCCCCCAAATAGGAGCTTCTGAGAGGCCTCTTTGTATCCCTCCTTGGAGGAGCGCTGCAGGCCGGCGCCATCTTGGCATGTATCATCCACAGCTCCTTTCACTTCTTTGGGTCTCCTAGACATCACAGTGGCAGCCGAGGGGGATCGATCGTGTGGCGCTATTCTCAGGGTACTGTTTTGTGGGTCCGGTTCGGTCCAATAATGTGTTCCACAGGATCAATGCATGGATGTTCAGCGGAGAGGGAGACAAACACGTCCTGTTACATCCGCTGCTTAGCCACGCCCTATCCACACAAATTATTTAACCGCTGTGTTGAGGAAAAATGACAGGGAAATGCATTCATTTATTCCCAATAAAAAACAAAGAAATACAAATATATGGATCCATATACAGTGCGCTACCTATCTGTCCTAAAGAAGATGTAAAAATAATTTTGGGTGGTTACAAATGCTAAAAGGTATATTGTGCAGAACCAGGACATTGCCGAAACACTCTGAGGCCGGGTTCACACTAGCGCGGTCTCAGAGATCGTATGTGATTCGCACCCGCACTGCAGGTGCCGATCACATGCGATCTCTGAGCAATGCGAGTTCAGCCATACAGTTGTATGGCTGAACTCGCATCGGATTTGCACGGAAAATAGTGCAGGGACTTGTTTTTCACCGCACTAGAATCGGATCACATGGGTGTTCTCACCTATGTGATCTGATTCCTGTGCGAGTTCACAGTTCGCATTGTGATTTGTGAACTAAATTGGGGGTGTCATTAACTTTGTTAATATACCCGCAGCAGTTCGCACAAGGCAGTGTGACCTGCCTGCAGGAAAGGAGCGATGCGGGAACCGGCGCTGTAATCGCGCTGGTTCCATCAGTGTGAACAGGGTAAGGCTTAGGGGAATTTTGGGGGAAAAAGGCTCAGGGACCCAAGTGGTTATAAATGAAGGTCCTTTAATGCCTTACTGCCGTGCGTACACATATGTATATGCATATATGTCCTTATGCTGCACAGCGACTGAGCTTTCACAGAGAGCCCCGGATCCCATAATAAAGCCCGGTTCACATGATTGCTGTGACAGCCTCTGATTGGCTATCACAGTGAATAATCACAGTAAAGCCTGCCCCTGTATGCTTTCTCCTCTGAATGTAGAGAAAGAAACATTGTATTGTAACTAGAGGAGAAAAATGTAAATATACAAAAGTGTGTGTAAGTCTAGGTTTACACTTGTGCAGGTGGTTCCCGCTGCGGGTCCACACCTGTTCCTGCAGCCACAACCATCCGCACAGTGAAATGCAGGAGATGCGTGTGGGTGCTATTAGGGTTGGGGAAAAAATCAATTAGAATCTTGAATCGAGTTGAGAGGTCAAATCGATTCAAATTTTCAGCAAATCGATTTTTTAGATTTTTTTTTTCACCAGGGCCGGCGCTGACACCGGTCCTGAGGAGCCGTGGGCAGGAGTTTGTAGGCGAGGCCACGGCTTCGGCCTAGTCCACGATTTTTTTTGGGAGAAAATCGCTCTAGGTGCTATTAATCTTAATGACATCCTGCACGCACTGGAAATCGCTCCTGTAGTGGGAACCGCGGGCTGCGATTTCTGAAATGCTGCAGAGACCTTTTCCCTGCACGGCAGCCCATTGAGATAAACGGGCCGCCGCCGTGCTCGTGAAAAATCACTGCTCACAGAGCTGCAACAGTGTGAACCTAGCCTAAAAAATAAAATAAAGAAAAAATAGCTAGATCAAGGTTTGATTTAGGTCAGGGTTAGAGTTAGGGTAAGTGTCAGGGTTAAAGGTCAAAGTCAGAGTCAAAGGTCAGGGTCAGTATATTTTAGGAACGATTAAAAATAAATAAAATAAAAGCATTTTCTTAATTAGTACAAAGGTGTGATCAGGCATTAGGATTTTTTTTACCATTGTCAGAAAGGAGTTAAAAATAGTGTTTATTGCCCACCCTTTATCATGTACTGTAGTGTACAGTAAGTAGTGTATTTTTTTTAGATGGCTTGTTTATTTACATTGACTTTGTCACAAGTGGGTGCTTGTTTCCTTGTGTCCTTTTATTTTGAAGCCTAGTCTTCTGCTTTGACCATTTGTAGATTGTGATAAATTAAATATTGGACTGCAGATTTATGTAGACAGTTTAGCACCATATTGTTCCAGTTGTTCCCTTCATTTTTCATCACTATTGTGATGCTTATGCAGCTGATGGTATTGTATTTGTTTTGAGTTCTCTGTGTCTATAGGAGAAAAAAACAATACAGCATGTTAAATATTGAACGGATGCATCCATTTTGTCTTTCAGAAGGAAAATTGATTTGAGTTCTGCCCTGTTACAGACTCTCTCTAGATTGCCTTTACATTACCCGCCCCTTCTCCCCAGTGCTGGCAGGACACAGCAGGATATCAGCAGCTTTAGTGGAAGATAATAGCATGACACTTGGTATAAATGAGGCCTTACAGCCGTGGTTCTCAACCTTCCTAGTGCCGTGACCCCTTGATAAAATTTCCCAAGTTGTGGGGACCTCTAACAGTAAAATAATTTTCATTGCTCCTTCATTGCTGTAATTTTGCGACTGTTATGAATCTAAATATAAATATCTGATATGCAGGAGCCATCATTGCGCAATATTCCAAAAAAAGATAATTTATTTAACTTAAAACATGAACAGATGTACACTCACATGATAGGGTGTTGTTAGATCAGCACTAAGTCTATCCAGCAATCTGACATAGTTTGTATACGCTGCTCCGTGCTTGGAAGCAAGCCTCATTTTCGGTGCAGGTCAGGGGCCGGATGTGACGTCAGCGTTGCTCCACTAGCCTCAACACTTCCTGATGACGCATATTTCACACGAAACACGTTGAGGCTAGTGGAGCGATGCCAACGTCACATTCGTGCCCTGACCCGCACCGAAAATTAAGCTTGGAATGCACGCCGGCTTCCAAGCACAGAGCGGCGTATACACACTGTATGTCAGATTACTGGATAGACTTAGTGGCAGTCTAACACCTTATTATGTCAGTGTACAGATGTTCACGTTTTAAGCTAAATAAATGATCTTTTTTGGAATATTGCGCAATGATGGCTCTTTATCTTGGATGAATATATGGGTGAAGAATACATACCGTTGGACCTGCTGAGGCATCGTTGGAGTAACCAGTGCAAACGATTGAAAGACCAATGTGCTGATCAGGCCCTTATTATACCGTATCCTGGTGAGTGCACAATTCAGAAGGTGGTGGAGTATCACAGGTGTTTGGGTGCTATATACTTTGTATATCTAGCACTGGCACGGAATAACTACTTTTGAGGAACCAACTGGGACATTTATATATAAATAATATGTTTTGTTCCATAATAATTTTTTTCTTGCACAGTCAGGTCATGTTGGACTTATTTATTCACAGACTATTGATTGATTCGGCCGGTGGCACACAGTACTGATATGCTTTTATTACCTTGTCTCTGACTTACCAGTTACTCAGGTGTTCCATCAGAATCTGCAACCCATTTAATGTGGAAAGGGAAGTGAGTTTCCGTCGCCGCCATCTTGGTACACTCGTCCGCAGTAAGGCTACAGTTTTGCCTTGTACACACGATCAGATTTTCCGATGGGAATAGTGTGTTGACAGACTGTAGGCCTAAAATCTGACCGTTTGTACGCTCCATCGGACAATTGTCGGATTTTCCGTGGACAAATGTTGGATGGCAGGCTTATACATTTTCCGCAGACAATGGTCTGTTGTCAGATTTTCCGATCGTGTGTTCTCAATCCGTCAGGCAAAAGTCCAAAGTACAAACACGCATGCTCGGAATCAATGCTCACCAAACACATTAACAGAAGGTGCCCAAAGGGCGGCGCTAAAGAGCTGAAAAGCCACGTAGTACGTCACTACGTTTGTGTTTGTTGGCCGACAATCGTGTACCGTTTGTATGCCGTTTGTTTGTCTGCGGAAAATCTGATCGTGTGTACGAGACTTTAGAAGTCGGCAAGCGGACATCTTTTTACACCCACCGAAGTCTTGCATTTTACACTTATTTTTACCAGTAAACTGAGCTTATATACTATATAAGCCTTACGGACGAGTGTACCAAGATGGTGGTGACGGAACATCACTTCCGCGTGGTCTCTCCTCTCCGGAAAGTGACGTCTCGCTGGCCGAGACGGACCCGACATTACTATGTGTACGGAGTCGGGTTTGTCCGGATTGGAACAGCGTTCGCGACCCCCTGGCAAGTCAGCAATCGACCCCCCAGAGGGTCGCGCCCCAGGGGTTGAGAACCGCTGCCTTACAGAGTAATGATACTTTCAGCTTCATTCCCATGTGTTTACCTTCCACACTTTGGTGCGCAGTGCTTTTTAGTACAGGCTGTCTGCCAATGTGGCACTGCGTTTTTTTACCGGTTAATTACGCAGTCATGCAAAGCTGTACCCAAAGGCATTAAATTTATGTCCTTTTTTCCTACAAGCTTTTTTTTGGTGGTATTTGATCACCTCTAAGTTTTTATTTTTTGCATTATAAACAAAAAAAGACTGACAATTTTGAAACAAAAAAACTGTATTTTTTTACTTTCTGCTATAAAACACATCCAATGAAAAAATCAAATTTCTTCATAAAGTTAGGCCAATATGTATTCTGCTACATATTTCTGGTAAAAAAAATCCCAATAAGCGTATAATGATTGATTTGTGCAAAAGTTATAGCGTCTACAACCTGTGGGATGTTTTTATTCATTTTTATTTTATTTTTTTTACTAGTAATGGCGGTGATTAGTGACTTGGACTGGGTTCACACTGAAATTGGATGCGGCGCACAGCAGGGGTCCGGGGCACTTCTGTTCTCCGTTTCATTCTTGCCTGAATTCGGACCTGAAACAGAGCCAGAGAAGCACAGGACCCTTGTGCAATCCGCTCCGCAGCCGCCCCGGAGAGGTTTGAACCTGCTCAATTAAGAGCCGGTCACAGTCTCCTGTCATGCAAATTAGATGCTGGGAAACCCGAATCCAATTAGCATAAGTATGAACCCAGCTTTGTAAATATGCACTGTCACTGTACTAATGACACTGGCTGGGAAGGGGTTATATATAAATAGGGTAGGGAAGGGGGATGGGGAAAGGGGGTCAACGGTATAGAATTACCGGTGGGAAAGGTGGTTACCTTAGCAATTAATGGTCAGTGCGTACAAGGTGGTGTTAAAGGCACCAGTTTATTACATCGTAATAAAACACCTAGGTGAGGTAAACATACAGACATGTAGTTATGGCACTTGGGGATGCATAACAATCCATTCAGGATGGCATAAAAATGGACATAGTCCACAAAATTCAAGACACACACAGAACATGTAACGGCATAGACACTGTCCGGACTAATTATATGCTGCTCGGTGGCCACACGGTCAAATTAGATGTAGGCATGTGTGGGTATTACCCGGTGTATAGTTAAATTAAATAGAATGTGCTGCCGAGAAGCATATAAGTGGAGCGGGGGGAGGGGGAGAATAGGGGGGACCCGGATGTAGAAGTGTCAGCAGGAGGGGGGCTGTACTGGACTTGACAGTTCAAGGAAAAAAGTGTGGGCAGGCTTGATGTTTAAGAAACGGTGAAGCTGTAGAACTAGGTACTGTTAAATTCACTCATGCAATGTGAGCGGTAGTGGTAGTCCAGTTAAATGGTGGGACTGGTAATGTACAGTGTTCAACAGGTTTCAAACTGTTCATAAAGTGCAGATAATAGCAGTGTACATCGTTCCATTAAGCATGTAATATATAGGACTTAAATTGGCACACAGCTGTGTGGTGTCTTTAACTGATAATCAGTTACTGGTACTCATACCTTCACCTCCGCGAGAGTTCCTGGAGGTTTGTTCAGCAGACCGTACCGGGGGTGGTTTGCCAGGTCCGGAAGGTTGTTGAGCCAGTATTGCCACTGCAGCCGTGAGCCTCCTTGATGGTATCCAACCGGGTACTGTGAGGGGAAAAAAAAAGCCCTTGCTTTATCCAAATAGCTTGGACGTCTAGAGGTGCCGTCAGCTGGTTCAGTGGGCTGAGTAATGCCTCGCTGCGGTGCTGTGCAGATCGCCTCTCCGTCCGCTGAGTGGACAGCGCTATGCCGGTGATGATGAGGGGTTAACATCAGGGGCAATCAAAGGGTTAAATGTGTTCCTAGGCAGTGTTTTACTATACTGTGTGAGGTGCTTTTACTAGGGGAAGAGATGGAATTTATCCCTTGCTGTGCAGGGACACAAATTCCATCCCATCCCGATTGTCAGAACAGCGATCTGCCTTGTTTACATAGGTAGATCACTGTTCTGCCTCTCTGCCTAGAGATCAGCGGGTGCCAGAGGACATCGGCTACTGTGCACCCTCGGATCGCTTCTGCTGTGTGTAATCGCAGTGGAAGCGAGCCGCCGGCAACACGCATGGACACCCCTGTGCAGAAATGTCAAATCACATATATACATACAGTACATCTGCTATAGGGTGGACCTGAAGGGGTTAAAGGAAATGCTAGGTAAACCCAGTTCAGTAATAAATAAGTATTGTTAAGGCTCCATTCATACTTGTGCGACTTGTCATGCAAATTTGGACAAATAAAGTTGTATGACAAGTCCTAGCCCCATGTATTTCAATGGAAACTGTTCAAATCTATGTGACTTTAAAAAGGTTCCTGCACTACTTTGATGCTTTCGTGCGAATCAACAGTTGTGCAACAGCTAATGTCAAAGTCAACGGCCAAAGTTGCATCCAGGTCTCACCCATCCAAGGTGGCAATGTAAAGTCGCAAAGGAAAACACATGACTTTGAAATCGCACAAGTGTGGATGGAGCCTACAGGCTTTCTACATCTGGCTGTAGTTTTGTATACACAGTATTGTAGAGGACAGTGAAGCCTGCCGCAGACTATATCCTGTGGAGCAACAACTAATCATTGATTATGGGTTTATAATGTAGACAAAATTTTCCATTTAGCATTTGTTTTGAACATTTTCAAAAAAATTCAGTGATATTGCATTGATACCGAGTTGTCTCAGTAGCTACAGAACGGTAGCAAGTCAGAACTTGCAAAAACATTTCATTTTTTGTTTTTACATCAGAAAAAAACAAAAAAAAATCTTTTGGATGCCGGCTCTCAAAATACCCCCCTTTCTCTATCACTTCTGCCCCTTACCTCCTCATACATATCACCTATGTCCTCACCATATCCCGGTCTTCAGACACGTCACTTCTGTTCAAGTGCAATCAGGACAGCTATGCATTTTGATGGGCACAATGTCCCTAAGGAGTTCTGCCCATCACTGATAAAAGCCCAGGCTTTATTTGAGTTTGCTTAAC
This sequence comes from Lithobates septentrionalis, assembly GCA_037952835.1. Classification (NCBI taxonomy): domain Eukaryota; kingdom Metazoa; phylum Chordata; class Amphibia; order Anura; family Ranidae; genus Lithobates; species Lithobates septentrionalis. The sequence goes on along the minus strand of JBBDGP010003457.1, from coordinate 1,359,527 downwards.
AGGTCCTGTTGTCCTTAGTGGACCTTGAGGATCGAAGTTAAGTGCATCTGATTTAGGACTTCAGTTGATTTCTATAGCGTTATCCCTCCCAGTTTAGTAAACAAAAGCAACATTTTTAATAGACTGTATTTAGAGAGCTAAACTGCTCTCTGTCATATAAACACTATAGAATAGTTTGTTTAGACCAGAGATTAACCCTTTTTTGCAAATGGTCATAGCTTACACACTCATCTTTTCTGTTTCAATAGTTTTTTATTCAGTTTTAACAAGTAGTTAAGATGCAGAAGTTCTGCCCACGCAGGGGCTAGCATTGAAGTTGGAACAGGTATTAGAAGGGCAAACATAAAGCGACACAAACAGAAAAAATTAGAACTAACACAACATTAGTACATTTAAGTGTGAATGATACCATCAGGATCCAGGGGTCCCAGAGAGGCTCCCCATAACTACGGAGCACCCCCTAGGCCCATCTAAACCCAAAAGGTGGTGCAATGTACAGCCAGAATAAGGATAGTGGAGCAAAAAACAGAATGTTAGGCAGAAAGGTGAAGCTAAAGGGAGGGAGGTTGTTCACCTATCGAGTAGGAAGCTAGAGAAGGGATAGGGGAGTCTAGGAAAGAGAGGGAGGCCAGAAGGATAGGAACCAGGAGATGGGGAAAAAGGATGGGTTTGGGAACATTTGGAGCGTCTGTCACAGGTGGCCCAAGCTAGCTGGGGGGGGGGGGGGAGGATAGGAAAAGCAATTGACAACCATGGTTCCCAAATTTTGAGAAACTTGGCGTGAGTGTCTCCACGGATGCTCAGGCCCCGCTCCAGTCCGCCAAGTTTGTTTTTTCAGTCGCCAAATCTCGTACCCACTGTACTTCATAAGTGAGAGAGGTATGAGATGAATGATTATTCAGAGAAGCATAGAGAGCCGAGATGAGGCCTGGGATCCCGGGGAGTATAGGCAGATGTGTTTGAACGTGGTTTTCTGGAATGGGTACGTAGCAGTCCTGCTCAGCCAGGTGAGCCAATGCTGAAGTTGGAGGTAGCAGAAGAGCTCCCGAAGTGAAGCCCACGATGGAAGTGATCTGGTGGTTAGGAAGTGTCGAACATGTGAGAACCCATTAGCAGCTCACCAAGAGAATGCCCATCATTGGTCCAGACCCAGGGGAAAGAGAGGATTATTAGTGATTGGGAGCAAGGGCAGAAAGGGCGACATGAGGCAAGCGGAGTTCCAGACTTGTAAGCTATGATGCATGAGTGGGCTCAAAGTTGATGGGTGGAGGTTATGGGGTAGCCAAAGAAGGGTTGCCATGGCGATGGGAGCATAGTTGGCTAATTCCAAGAGAACCCACAGAGGAGTATCTATTGTAGCATGAAGCAGGGATAATTGGGCGATCTGGGCAGCCAGGTAGTATTTGGCAATATTGGGAACCCCCAGACCCCCCTGTAGCCTGTGTGTCAAAAGGGTCACTCTGGGGATCCTGGGGCGTTTATTGGCCCAGATAAATCAGATTCTGTTTTGGAACAACCGGAGAAAATGCGACAGAACTCGTACCGGTAGAGTGCGAAAGTAATATAAAAGTTTGGGCAAGATAGTCATTTTCACGGAATTAATACAACTTATCTATGATAAGTGTGGGAATTACCAAGACTGCATAAGGGAAGATATAGAGCGTAGCAATGGGTAATAATTAGAGGCAAATAAGGAGCAGTATGAGGGGGTCAGCTGGATCCCGAGGTAGTCAATGTGGGAAGATGTCCATTGGTGGGACTGCAGCCGAGGGACCAGGTCAGGGGCCAAGGTCACGTTAAGGGCGACCGTTTTCTTGAGGTTAATACACAAGCTTGAAATTGATGAGAATTGGGAAAGGACCTGCTGCAGATTGGGGAGTGTGATGAGAGGATTGGTCAAGGTCAATAGGGCGTCATCTGTGAAGAGGTTAAGCTTATACTCATTGCCTGCATAAGGAATTCCAGAGATATTCGGGCCAGCCCGGAGGGCCATCGCCAGAGGTTCCAGCGCCACGATAAAGAGAGCTGGAGAGAGGGGGGCATCCCTGCCTCGTGCCCCGGAAAATAGAAAAGGGGGACAAGAAGAACCCTGCATATTTCACCGAAGCAGAAGGGGTAAAGTATAGGGCCTGGATCCAGGCTAAAATGGCTTCTCCAAACCCCCAGCTAGACAGTACAAAGCCCAAATATTCCCATGACAGGGAGTCAAAGGCTTTGTAGAGGTCCAAAGAAAATAGGAACCCAGGAAATTTCCACTGATGTAGGGGGTGTATGAGGTGGACCACTTTGCGGACGTTGTCACCGGCCTGTCGACCTGGGACAAAGACCACCTGGTCTATATGGACCAGGTGGCGCGGATATTTATTGAACATCACTCATCCTTTAATAGAGCCTTTCCCTGTAAACTACATGATAGCGGCTGAGGTGTATTGCTTATTATGTGACTTGTGTTCCTTCAATCCGACTGATTTCTCAATTGCTCTTTTCTTCCACAACTGTCCCTTGAGTGAGTCTAATTTCTAGTTGTAGAAATAAATCACTATGTAGTTTAAAAGATTGGTAATATCACTATGAAGATTAATGTTACCCTTTATTCTTGTAATGTGTATTTGTGTCACTTATCTGAAAAAACTAGGATAAGTGTAGCACCCTCCTAATTAGGTTGCTATAGGTTTAGGTAAAGTTAGTTTTTGGATTCTCTGTAGCCAGTGGTGCAGGATGTGATTGTTGCCTGCTGTTCTAGGTTCTGCTGGTTGCAGACTCACCTACTTTCCCCTGCATTCCAGTAAGTTCTGGAATATAGTGAGTTGGGAGAGGCAAACCCTGGGCTGACTCTTCATGCAGCCTCAGCCAATCCGTTGAAAGGTGCGATCAGCAGGGGGGCTGAGGTGTACATAAATGGTCTGGAGCCTAAAACAACAAAGTAATTTGCCTAAGGGAGAGTGATCCAGCCTGGGGGGCTGTCCGCCTTCCTGAGCCATCCAGTTGGAGTCTGCAGGAGGTTCTTCACAGTCTCAGCTCAGGAAGAACTGGTTGGGACCAATTACTACAGCTGCAGAAGCAGTTATAAGCAAAGCCTGCTGAGGATCCAGCTGGGAGACCCATAATGCAGGGTCTGGCTGACACTGGAAGGAATCATCCATGTATGCAGAAACACAGTGAGTAAAGGCCTGAGAGAGATCCCGGAGAGACTGTTGCTGTTTTTGTCCTCCTTTGTGAAGAGATTGTTCCAGATTTGCTGGCTGAGGGCTGCTTTCCAGTGTGGGATCCCCATGAGCTGTATGTCCATGTCCTCTTGCCCTAGAGGCCTGTGTACAGAAGTTAACTTTTATTAGAGAGTGTCCTCAACCAAGGTTCGGGCTAGTTCCTGGAATCCCAAGGCTGACCACACATCCTATCCCAGTTCTTCAAACATCAAATCCTAAAAAAAAAGACACTTTCTGCCTGGTTACTGTGTAGAAAGACTGGGGACTTACTGTGTGCCTGGCTGCCGTGCACCTATTAGAGAACCTGGACCAGTTTGGGGTCCGTGCTACAAAAGAAAAGTATTAACATGTTATAAAATTCAAAAGCCACCATTTATTATATTGCAGCTTACCAATTGTTAGATGTGGTGACTGCATTAGTTTTCTTTATTGCTTTCTTTCCTTTATTTTCAACTGGTGATCCAGTCAGTAAAGCTGTTGTTTTTCAACAGAACAAGCTCTCCTGAAAAATGTAGCAGAGCGTTTAGATAAACCATTTAACACAGGGGTGCTTACAATTATCAACTTTTATTTATTAACTGCTTGCTGACCAGCCGCCGCAGTTTTACTGTGGCAGAATGGCTCAGCTGGGCGAAACGACGTTACCTTACGTTGCTTCGCCTTTTGGCCACTAGGGGCGCAGGCGCGCCCCTGTGGCATTTTCCCGGAACTGATGCGAGTGGCTGGCAGGCGTGATGACCGTTGTGCTCCCGCGATCGCTCATGACAGAGCCAGAACCGGGATCTGTGTGTGTAAACACACAGATCCCAGTTCTTTCAGGGGAGAGGAGAAAGATTGTGTGTTCATACTATGTATGGATCTCTCTCTCCTCCTAGACAGTCCCATCCCCCCACAGTTAGAACACACCTAGGGAATACAGTTAACCCCTTCCCTGCCGGTGACATTTACACAATAATCAGTGCATTTTTATAGCACTGCTCGCTGTATAATTGTCAATGGTTTCAAAAATGTGTCAGAAGTGTCCGATGTGTCCGCCATATTGTCGCAGTCCCGATAAAAAAATCTCAGATCGCCACCATTACTAGTTAAAAAAAAATAATAATAAAAATGCCATAAATCTATCCCCTATTTTGTAGACGCTATAACTTTTGCGCAGACCAATCAATATACGCTTATTGCAATTTTTTTTACCAAAAATATGTAGAAAAATACATATCGGCCTAAACTAAGGAAAAAAATAGTTTTTTTGATAAAAAATGTGGGATATTTATTATAGCAAAAAGTAAAAGATATTGGGGCTTATTTACTAAAGGCAAATCCATTTTGAACTACAAGTGCAAAGTGCATTTAAAATTGCACTGAAAGTGCACTTGGAAGTGCAGTCGCTGTAGATCCGAGGGGGACATGCAAGGAAAATAAAAAACAGCATTTTAGCTTTCACATGATTGGATAATAAAATCAGCAGAGCTTCCTCTCATTTCAGATCTACCCCTCAGATTTACAGCAACTGCACTTCCAAGTGCACTTACAGTGCAATTTCAAGTGCACTTTGCACTTGTAGTTTACACTTGTAGTGCATAGGGGATTTGCCTTTCGTAAATAACCCCCATTGTGGTTTTTTTCAAATAGTCACTCTTCTTTTGTTTATAGTGCAAAAAATAAAAACCGCAGAGGCGATCAAATACCACCAAAAGAGAGCTCTATTTGTGGGAAAAAAAGGACATAAATTCAGCGTCGCGTGTCCGCACAATTATTTGAAAAAAGACACAAGTCCATCTAGTTCAACCAATAAAAAAAAACAACAATAATACATTTCCGGAGGTCAAGTGGTTAAAGAAAACTTTATTTTCTGATATTGTTTGTCATATTGTATTTTATCATTACTTAACAAACTTTTTGGTATTCTGATAATATGGTGAAAACGATTTATTTTTTCTTCTTTCGTCCGTAGTGATAATTGAGTTTTATCTCCTTTTTGACACACAACTATGTGTTTGAGTTATTTGTGTTTTTCTCTTTTTTTTTTTTCTTTCCTGTTTTGCAACACAAAAGTTTACTATCAATGCATGAACATTTGTCTTTTGAACTTGAGATAAGGATGGTCTATTTTTTTTTTTTTTTCCTTGCTGATAGAATAATGTGAGAAGTGTTCAGAGTATGTGTTTCCCCCAAAAAATGATAGCACTGAAAGGTGTCCCTCCTTTCCAGAAACCAGGGAGTGATGTACTTATAACCCCTTTTACTTACACCATTTAGTGGATGAGGTGTATCACTCATTGTCTGGCATGTACCCCCGGACGGGGTAAGGCCATTTGAAAACAGAGGACAAAACTGCTTGCGCAGCATTTTATTATCCAATTAGTTATTTTGAAAGAGCCCTGCGCCTGTAAGTTAATATACTAATAAATGTATTGCAGGTTATGAGTGAAGGTTATTCGGAATCGCACGTATCACACTGTACTGCGGCACACTCCATGTGATTGATGGCCACACCAAGAGCTGCCAGTGCTGAAATCCTACTAGTCTCGTCCCAGTCGTAGATCCAAAGACATGCAGCAGTGGGAGGAATGCTTAGAGTGGTGCAGCAATAATGCTTCTTCTAAACTTTATTGACGTTGTTAGGTGTGAAGCTGCATGCAGATCTTTCAGCGTTCATGGCAAGGTCATATGAACGGTTTTACACTCTGTAAGAGATTGCTACTTAGAAATGTACTAACTTGTTTATGTTTATGTTTATGTACACGTTTGTATAGTAGCTGCAAGCATTATTTTTATCTTATTTATATCTTCAAGCAGATATAAGATAACAATAGTAATGCAGTAAGGTAGAAAATAATCAAACATATTTTTAAAGTGTAACTTCACCTTTTTACAAAAAGTGTGAGTGTGAAAAGATCCTCGGTGGATTTTTAGCTGCCCATGCAAGCTGGTTCAAATCCAGAGATTTGAAAGCACAACTCTTTTTCCCCTTATTTCCTTAGGGCTTCCAGGACAGATCAGAGTGATTCTGATTGGTCTGATTGGTTAAGTACCAGCACATATTCAATCAGAGTTGCTCTGGTGCATCCCAGGAGCCCTAAGGAAAGAAGGGGAAGAGGAGCGGGGCTTTCAAATTTCAGACCACTGCACCAGCTGCATGGGCTTTGACAGCTAATCACCCACAGAGGTAAGGGCAATGGGGACCACAGGATGGGGAGGGTGTAGTTTGTGAAAAGATGAACTTACACTTTAAACACAGCTTATACCTGTATTGCCTTGATGTCGGCCTCCTGTGCTTCTGTTCTTCTTACAGAAGGTCTAGGAGCAAGGAGACTTTGCTGATGGGAAACATACTGATGTACAGTCCAATAAGAGCACCAATCCCATGACCAAGAGTTTGTGTGTTAAAAATGCTGTGGAAAATCAAACGGGGTTCATTATGGGGAGAGAGGCCAGGGACAATTCTAATATAGCAATCCAGTTAATTCACTGGGTTGAATCACAGGCCGCGTGCCCCCCCTTGTCTTTTGCTTTCCACTGATGCTGAGAAGGCATTTGACAGGGTGGATTGGACTTACTTGCGAACGGTGTTGACCAGACTTGGTCTAGGTTCGAACATGCTGTCGTGGATATCCTCCCTCTATATCTCTCCGGAAGCCAAAATGAAAGTGAATGGGCTACTGTCAGACTCATTCCCAATCCGCAATGGGACAGGACAGGGGTGCCATTTCTCCCCCTTCATTTTTCATTTTCGCTTTAACCCTTGAACCACATCTTAACAAGATCCGCCTTAACAGTGCCATTAAAGGTTTTACGGTGAGACTGACGGAGCATGCGGATGATGTCCTGTTCTACATCTCAGGCCCTCTGATCTCTCATGGCCAAACTGAACGACTTTAATCTTCTGTCCAATTTCAAAATAAATTATAAGTCGGAGATCCTGTCCCTGAATGTGCCATCGGGTTTGCCTACACAGCTGCAGCTCTCTTTTTCCTTTAACTGGTGTCAGACTTCACTAAAATATTTGGGGGTTTACCTGCCAGCACGTTGCTCCTAGTTATACACCTGCAACTATGTCCCATTGCTTTCTACTATCAGGGTGGACCTAAAAAGTTGGGGCCGCACTACCTTTTACTTAATGGGCCGAGTTAGTGTTTTAAAAATGAACGTGTTACCTCGTATTTTGTTCTACTTGCAAATGGTGCCTATTTATTTGCCCAGACCTTTCTTTTCAACCCTCAACAGCCTGTTTTTATATCTGGAATGGGAAAAGCCCTCGTTTGGCTCTCCGCACTACACAATGTCCTAAACACAAGGGGGGTGTGGGTGTTCCAGTTATCCGCAAATACTATGAAGCAATCTTGGATTGGTACCATAATGTAACTTCTAAACTTTGGGTCCCGTTTGACAAATTCTTAGCAGACCGCAATTTATCACATAGAAAAAACAGCAAAAAGGCGCCTCTTAGTTAGATTGTAGTATTTAATGACAATAAGGGCATTAAAAACACTCACATTTCATGACATGTTAGTCCGGTGCAAGGGATAGCAGTGACAGCCATAGGTGATCTCTGCAGTAGTAGGTGGAAGGAAGCCTGGTTCTTCTGTATTGTCTGCCGTTAGTAGAGCGTATACTTCCGGGATCCGACCGGGATCTAGAACGAGGCTTGCACCTCAGCCAAATGATCGTTTTGAGGGCTGGAACGCAGAATCAGTGGTATGCGCTGTAGTACCGTTAAGCAACGCGTTTCCGAGCATGCGCCGTGGGGCGCGCTCCTTTATCAAGCTAGGGGAGAAGGATAATGTGCGGCCTATTTAAGTGCTTCCTCAGCACTGCCACCTAATGATAGAAACTTATATTGCAGAGATACAACTAAGTCATCCATAATGAAAAGTGAAGGGATAGGGAAAGGATTGGAGATTTAAAATATGACCATTTACATTTGGTTTGGCAATTTATCACATGCCCCATGTATCCCCCGGGACTGCAGGGGACTTTCCGCACTTGCCTCTCCCATGGCCACCCATGTCCTGGCCACTTGGGATGCCTTGAATGGGAAGGGACAGCTTGCTCCTTTGATTTCTCCCTCTGGCTCCCTTGGGGGGGCTTCCCCTGGTTCATCCCGGGGAACATCCCTCTATTTTCAAGGCTTGGTCGGCCGATGGAGAGTCGAGATGTGGTAGATTTATCCAAGACCAGGGTTTATTGCCGCTGGCCACATTGAGAATACAGTACAGATTTTCCCCCATGGATGAATGGCGCTATAGACAGCTCCAACATTTTGTCTGCAGCCTATCCCACGATATCCACTCCCCTACCATGGCGTCTCCCTTTGAACGGCTCTGTATGTCTACCTCAGCTATTGCACATGAGTTACTACAGTCGGTGGACAGCAGAGGGAAGTCTGGATACATAAGGAAGTGGGAGAGAGACCTTCAGCATGTCTTTACTGAAACTCAGTTGGACCACAGTGTCACGCATACGAGCTCAGTGGATACGAAAATGCAGGAAAATAGTTTTAAGATACTTACCCGGTGGTATAGAGTTCCCTCTAAGCTTGCAAGGATATACTCATCTGTATCCGACGCTTGCTGAAGGGAATGCGGCTTCAGGGGCTCATTCCTCCACATCTGGTAGGAGTGCCCCAGGATTCAGCGCTTCTGGTTAGATATCCGAGCCCAGATTAAGGCAATTCTGGACCTCGAGCTCCCCGATTCCCCGTTAGAATCCTTGCTACATGTCCCTACCACTCCTCTCAACCAGTAGAGCAAGTCCATACTGCCTCATTTACTCAACACGGCTAGAAGGTTAATTCCGATATACTGGAAGAGACCACAAATTCCTACACGCACTGAGTGGATCACTTTAATGAATAACATCATGGCTGCAGAGGAGTGGATGGCAACATATAAAGACCGTTTATGAAAAGTTTTATACTATATGGGCCACTTGGCTGCACTATACTAGTAAAGTCACACCAGGTTCTCAGGGGTCCCCGCATGCAGCAGGCCCTCCAGATGAGGCTAGACTGTAGGGGCCCCCAATGCCTATACAAAACAAACCAGCATGGAATGCTGCCTTAATGTGTTTAGTCTATTTTGTTGTGTTTGGTGTTTTTCAATTTTACTTTGTTCTTTTATATTTGGTTACTTCCAGTTTCTTGTCCATGTTTGGGGGTCCAAGTCATCATTAATGTCATGTCAGGGAGGGAGTGACAGGGGCGATTCGCTGATGATAGTGTTCATATGACATAGTTGATGCATGATGTTCCTTTTCCCCACCCCACACCCCTCCCCTTTTCTCTCTAACCATTTCAATTGAGTACTTTGTGAGACACCAATGAGGATTCTCTCTGTACTCCTCTTTGTATGTTTTGTTCTATGTCTTTTGTATGTTGTATAATGCAAAAGTTTTCAAATAAAGATTACATATTAAAAAAAATAAATAAATAAATAAAATAAAGTAAAATTCATGGCGACTCGGGCGCCAAACAGGTTCCTTCTTCATCAGGGCTCAGGAACTTTGGCTGTGCTTAAAGCAGTTGTAACCACTGGTTGTTTTTTTTTTTCCAGACCTGTAAGGTTAAAGGCATAATGTGCTAGTATGCCTCGCATATCATGTGAAACTTACCTGAGAATGAAGCCCTCCAGTGATGCAATGTCCGTGGACTCCGGCTGTGTGACTGTCCGGAGCAGCAATGATGTCACTCCTGTGCATGCATGGGGGAACCGTCATTCATGGCACAGGATTCTGAAGGAACTGCACAGGTGACCATTCCTTCAGAGCGCATGTGCCAATGACATCATCAGCTGCATATGTAGTAAGTATCTCTTAAACGGTGGTAAGCCTTATTATAGGCTTACCTATAGGTATAAACTATGCATGGGACTTTACTTCCTCTTTAAAGTATAACTAAAGTCAATTTTTTGTTTTTGTTTTGGATAGAGTGTTTGTCCTGTTTACCATTATCATTGAAAGTGAAAGTAAAAGAAATTCCCGAATTTTGGATTGTTCCCAGAAAAGTCATAGAAGAAAAATCTTCCAATGAAGACACTAGTTCTGGTGACCCGGGGGAATTTCCTTACACTTGCAGGGATTTCCTTACACTTCCTGTTTTGGCTGTGGGACAGGAAGTGAAGGTAAATTTCCCCAATGGGGCATAGATGGGGAAAAAAGCTGACAGGGGTTATAACCCTTTCTTACGCTATCCAAAAAAAACAAGGAATGGCTTCAGCTCAATCTCCTCCCGTAAGACACATCCCTACGATTCAGCCCTATCTGGGTGAAATGCGTTAGTGGGTGTGTCTTTAGAAGGAGATTGAGCTGAAGCCAGTCTTGGATTCTTGTTACTGTGGCTAACATTACCATCTCAATGCTTGGAGATCTGCAATAGAGTGAGATGTGCCCTGCTAGAGGACCAGCACTTGGCACCGGTAGTTTAAGCCGGCAGGCTAAGTATGCATTGGCATTTAAGTGGTTCTATCGTTAATATTCATTAAGGCTGCTTCTTTGCTGCACTTGTTAACACTGCCAATAACCTGGCTTCTGAAATTATATTATTGTCTGATATCTGCTGATCTGAGTCCATTTAGGGCACAGTCAAAATGTCTGAGCCCCGACGAAGGGGGAGCTTGTTTGGCCCTCAAACCATGTTGGCTTTTTTTCTGCTATGACTCAATTTTATCAGCAAAACTTTGGACTTTTGGCACTTTCACTGGACTGGATGTACTTGGATCCCCAACTCTGGGTTTTCTCCCTGTTTCTTGTGGAGGCAAAACAGAGTCAGTGTGCTTAGACCCCTTTCGCACTAAGGCGGTTTTCAGGCATTTTAGCGCTAGAAATAGCACCTGAAAACCGCCTCCCATTCGTTTCAGTGTGACTTTTCACACTGGGACGGTGCGCTTGCATCTTTGGGTGCGCTTGCATCTTTGGGTGCGCAGCATCTTTGGGGCCATTTGTGAGCGCTGCATTTAGCGCTCCCAAAACGCCCAGCCCATTGACATGATTGGGCAGCGATTCCAAAGCGCCTGAAAAGCGTTTCGGAGGCGATGCAACATGGGCGCTTTTACCCCCCCTCTTTGGGGTTAAAAACGCCCCACTAGCAGCCGAAAAGCACCGCTTAAACAGCGCTAAAACAAGCAGCGCTTTAGCGCTAACATGCCACGGCCCCAATATAAAAGGGGTCTTAGTGATAAGTTGACATATTGAACGTCTGTATCCAGTACCTTGCTTTTTCCTGTGTTAGGGCAAGACAGAGCAAAGTGATGATCCAAGAGGTTGTGGCTGCTTCTTCATTGCCCATTCAGCAGGCTAATGATGTGTCCTTAACCATTCTGTGCTGCCACTGCAGTGATGGTCCAGGATTTTGCTTTGCTGTCTGGCAATCTACATGGACCATCCTTGGCACAGCAATGTACATTTCACCACTGGCTGCTGAAATGAAAAAGAAGGGACAGAGTAGGGGTGACACAATATCATATCTTAGTCTTTTGTATTTGTATTTTGATCTGGTGTTCTCATTTGGCATGCACTGGTTGGACAGGAGTTCAGAGGTGTCAGGAGAGAGCTTAGATTCTCTGTTTTTAATGATCTGAAATGAGATATATCTCTGTTCTCTTAAATTTTATTTTGCCGCTTTCATTTTCATTTCCAATAGTTTTTATTAAAAAATGTGTTTTGCATGAGAAAGACATAACCCACATTAGAAGATGCTGCTTTCATTTTCTATGGCAATTCTAAATTTATTTGGTTGGGGCAACACGTATAGATCTTAGCTATATCGTTTTTTTGGTCAATTATACGTTTATATTAAAAGTTTTATAACATCTTGAATTTCAACTAACTAAATATCAGTATATGATCCTGTATGAGCTTAGAGAAGATAAGGGGGATTATGAGGTGACCTGGACAGCAGAACATTAAAGTGGAGTTCCACCCACTTTTACAACTCTTCAGCATCCCTCACTAAACTGTGCACTGTAAACAAATTGGATATTTTTTTATTTATTTTCTCAGCACCTACTGTATATCTGCTGTATTCATTTTTCACTTCCTCCTCTCTGGCCGCGGCCCATCGCATCATTTCCTGTTTGCAATGCCTTCTGGGAAGGGGCGGCAACTTCCTCTAAAACTGTCGTTGCTATGGAAACCTGACCTGAAACCTATTACACTGCTTGTGCTGCGCTGAGCATGTGCGAGATCTGCAAGGATGAGATCCAGGAAGAAATACAGTCTGTCTTCAGATGCCCACACTTAAGATGGCCACGGCCTGCTGTAAGTTTATAAAATAACAAACTACTGCTATAAACTAACAAAACAGACCTTAGTTCACAGACTAACTTTACTAGAATACATTAAGCTTGTGTATTATAGGGGTATTTTTATGTAAAAAGTATAATTTCGGCCGGAACACCACTTTAATTTATACGGTCCGAAGACTATTAACAGTTTAACAAACAATTGGCTGTGCAGAAAACCTTCAGTTAGGTCTTTTAGCATGATGCCTGCTGGCTGCAGGTGGTAAGTATGAAGCATTTGCACCAGTGAAACAGGATAATTGTTATGCCGCGTACACACGAGCGGACTTTCCGGCAGAAAAGGTCCGACGGAACGAATCCGTCAGACATTCCGATCGTGTGTGGGCTTCATTGGACCTTTTCTGTCGAAAAATCTGACGGACCTTAGAAATAGAACATGTTTCAAATCTTTCCGATGGACTCGATTCCTGTCGAAGAAAACGTTCGTCTGTATGCTAGTCCGACAGACCGAAAACAACGCAAGGGCAGCTATGGGCTACTAGCTATTGAACTTCCCTTTCTAGTCCGGTCGTACGTCATCACGTTCGAAACGATCGGACTTTGGTGGGATCGTGTGTAGGCAAGTCCGTTACGTCGGAACTCCGTTGAAAAGTCCTTCGGAGTTCAGTCCGCCGAGAAGTCCGCTCATGTGTACGTGGCATTAGAGATTTATTTTGTTAATGTGAGGTCAAAGTTGTGGCCTGTTTTTCTCACTGCAGGTTTCTTTTAGGAACTAGGATGTAGAACTTAATGCAGGTTTAGCACACATAGAAGACAGGGTAGACCAATAGGATTTCGTTAAAAGTTAAAGCCCAATCCCGGGCAAAAAAAATGTTTCCCCATGTAGTGGGGCTGTGATATGTCTCACTGGCCTGACAAGGGCACAACTTGTAGAGAGGGAATGTATTGACAGACAGGCAGGCTCAGCCTGGGTTCACACAGTAGCAGCCGGGAAACTGCATGTGATTCAGACAGGAATTGCACTGCGTTCCTGTTCGAATCACATGTGATTCTTTGCCGTGCGATTTGAGACCATTAATATTCTATGGGCTCAAATCGCAGCACGATGCTATCGGTTTTAGGTATCAGAGCATTTGCACAAGTGCTTGTTCAATTGCTTAGTTTTGGCACTAATGCCAGTATTGGTGCAACCCTGCTAGCAAGGTCTTATGCCCCGTACACACGGTCGGATTTTCCGATGGAAAATGTGTGATAGGACCTTGTTGTCAGAAATTCCGACCATGTTTGGGCTCCATCAGACATTTTCCATCGGATTTTCCGACACACAAAGTTGGAGAGCAGGAGATAAAATTTTCCGACAACAAAATCCGTTGTCGGAAATTCCGATCGTGTGTACACAAATCCGACGGACAAAGTGCCACGCATGCTCAGAATAAATAAAGAGATGAAAGCTATTGGCTACTGCCCCGTTTATAGTCCCGACGTACGTGTTTTACGTCACCGCGTTCAGAATGATCGGATTTTCCTACAACTTTGTGTGACCGTGTGTATGCAAGACAAGTTTGAGCCAACATCCGTCGGAAAAAATCCTAGGATTTTGTTGTCGGAATGTCCGATCAATGTCCGACCGTGTGTACAGAGCATAAGAGTGGTGTGTGGACAGCATCAGTAGGGCAGTGGATGGTGTCAGTGGGGACACGGTCTACCCATCACCTGCCCGCAATTGACAGGTAGATTGCGATTGATGAGTTACAGACCCCCAATCTAGAGTATGGTCACCTTAATTTACCAGAAAATAGTGACACCACGGATGGCATGTAGTGGCAGTTTTGTATACTTGACTATTATGTGGTAAGTTTTTTGGAACACTATAGTAAAAATAGGCAACAATGCTGAAGCATGAGATGACCATTTTGTATGTCTGAACAATATATCAGAGAATACAGTAGCAACATCACTGTGGTATGTATTGAGAAACATACAGTGGGGAAAATAATGATTTGATCCCCTGCAGATTTTGTAAGTTTGCCCACCTACAAAGAAATGAAGGGTCTATAATTTTTATCATAGGTGTGTTTTAAATGATAGAGACAGAATATCAACCAAAAATCCAGAAAAAAACACGATACAAATGTTATAAATTGAGTTGCAGTTTAGTATAATATAAAAATGATAATAATATAATAAGTATTTGATCCCCAGGCAACAAACTATAATTCTGGCTTCCACAGACTGGCTACAGTAGGTACTCATGTGGTACACAGATTTGTCCTGTCAATTTAAGAAGGTGCTCCTTACAACTCGTTATGTGTATAAAAGACCCCTGTCCCTTCCATTCAAACCTCACCATCATGGGCAAGACCAAAGAGCTGTCAAATGACATCAGGGACAAGATTGTAGACCTGCACAAGGCTGGAATGGGCTACAAGACCATCAGCAAGAAGCTTGGTGAGACGGAGACAACTGTTGGAGCGATTTTTCGAAAATGGAAGAAATCCAAAATAACCATCAATCGCCTTTGGTCTGGAGTTCCATGCAGGATTTCGCCTCATGGGGTAAGGATGTTCATGAGAAAAGTGAGAGATCAGCCCAGAACTACGGGAGGAGCTTGTGAATGATCTCAAGGCAGTTGGGACCACAGTCACCAAACAAACCATTGGTATCACAATACGCCGCCATGGATTGAAATCCTGCAGTGCCCACAAGGTCCCCCTCAAGAAGTCACATGTACAGGCTCGTCTGAAGTTTGCCAGTGAACTTCTAAATGATTCAGAGAAGAATTGGGAGAAAGTGCTGTGGTCAGATGAGACCAAAATTTAGCTTTTTGGCATTAACTCGTCTCCCTGTGTTTGAGAAAAATTCTGACTATGCCCTTAAGAACACCATCCCTACAGTCAAGAATGGAAGTGGAAACATTATGCTTTGGGGCTAAAGGTACAGGCCGACTTTGGGGGCCATGTATTGTAAAATCCTGGATGAGAACCTTCTTGCCTCAGCCAGAACACTGTAGATGGGTCATGGATGGGTCTTCCAGCATGACAATGACCCAAAACATACTGCTAAGGCAACAAAGGAGTGGCTCATGAAGAAGCACATTAAGGTCATGGAGTGGCCTAACCAGTCACAAGACCTTAATCCTATAGAAAAATGATTGAGGGAGCTGAAACTTTGTGTTGCCAAGGACCAGCCAAGAAAACTTAAAGATTTATAGAAGATCTGTAAAGAAGAGCGGACCAAAATCCCTCCTGAGATGTGTGCAAACCTGGTCACCAACTATAAGAAACGTCTGACCTCTGTGCTGGCCAACAAGGGTTGTTTCTCCACCAAGTACTAAGTCATGTTTTGCTTGGAGATCAAATACTTTTTTTACTCACTGAACTGCAACTCAATTTATAACATTTTGTATCGTGTTTTTTTCTGGATTTTTGGTTGATATTCTGTCTCTATCATTTAAAATACACCTACCGTATGATACTTGACTTACAAAATCTGCAGGGGATCAAATAATTATTTTCCCCACTGTATTGGAGAACAAGTGGCATCAGTTATCACAGAGATTAACAGGTGTCATATTCGTTACCAACATGTCAGAGAATACAGGCTATCGGGTCACCAGAAATGATCATATTAACACGCCACATACAGCAATCTTCTGTTGCTTGCATTTTGGATTAACACATCTGGTATTTTCCCTATTAGTCAGGAAGTATTTGTTCAGTCAGCATTAAAACGTCCTCTTCCGTACATAAGTCACAGGTACACTTTGATGGTACGGAAAAGCTGCTGGTACCAGTATTTTCTGCAGTTCTGATAGGGCGAGGTCCAGTCTGTATGATAGAAAATGATCTGAATTCCCCTCCTGCCCAAATTATGAAGATGAAGCAAAGTACCGCAGCAACAACTTGTGACACCTTCTGGGACAGGAATCTGAAGTACCGCCAGCTAACTGATTAAAATCACCCAGAAACAATGATTCACTTAAAAAATGGCTTAGTTAATGTCAGCAACTTAGGATAGTGCTTTGTTGGCCACTGTCCCAGCCAATACAGGTCCGGAGGGTCATGAGTTAGACCAATAGCATCGCCTTCTTCATCCATTCCTTCTTTACCGTCTTGGACCCTGTTCAATAAGGGTAAGAAATCTTTATGTAAGGCTGTGCATATTCATTATGATGTTTAACACTTCCACTGCAGCAAGACGACCGCTACAAACCTCCATTCGTAAAAAGGAGTATTAAACCTAAATGGAAACATTTACGTAATGTGCAAAAATTCTCAACAATTACAGACTTGTATGTAAAGGTACATCGATCTGTATTGGAAATTAGGACTTTTACATTCATGTGCATTTTGCAGAAATAAATGGTTTCTACCCACTTTGACCTTTATATGTAGAGGCTGTGATAAGGATATTAGATTGTAACACTCTTCACAGGAATAGAATGGTTTTCTGTGACCAGGAAATAGGTCAGTGATACATAGATTAGAAGAACACTGAAAAAAAAAATGACAAAAATGTCAAACATTAAATCTACTGATAGTCGTGAAACATTTCTATAGAAGCTGTTACTCTGTTGGCAGAGGAATGTAACAAATGTCATGTTCATAATGTTTTTTTGTGAACCAACAAAATATGACATCTGATGTACACACGATCGGGCTTCTCGTCGGAAAAAGATATGACGGCTTTTCCGACGAGATTCCGCTCAAGCTTGCCTTGCATACACACGGTCACGCAAAAGTTTGCGGAACTTACGACCGTCAAGAACGCGGTGACGTACAACACTATGACGAGCCGAGAAAAATTAAGTTCAATGCTTCCGAGCATGCATCGAATTGTTTCCGAGCATGCGTAGGAATTTTGCGCGTCGGAATTGCCACAGGCGATCGCATTTTCGAATAGGAACTTTTTCCGACCCGAAAAATTGAGAACATGCTCTCAATCTTTTGCTGGCTGGAATTCGGCCAGCAAAAGTCCAATGGAGCATACACACGATCGCATTTTCCGACAAAAAACTCTCATCGGTCTTTTGCGGGCCGAAATTCCGATCGTGTGTACGCGGCATAAGGGGTTGTTTACTGAAGGCAAATTCACTTTGCACTACAAGTGCACTTGGAGGTGGTGCAGTCGCTGTAGATCTGAGGGGGACATGCAAGCAAATTAAATAACAGAATTTTCGCTTGCACGTGTTTGGATGATAAAATCAGCAGAGCTTCCCCTGATTTCAGAGCTTCCCCTCAGATCTACAGCGATCTACAGCGACTGCACTTCCAAGTGCACTTGCAGTGCAGAGTGGATTTGCCTTTAGTAAATCAACCCCATATATGATTTAAAAAACCATTGCCCCTTCGGCTTGTTGCTTTGATAGATTTACATACTGCACACATTGAGCTCTCCAAGACCATACCTCTATGCTCACTATCAAGCTACACGTCACCAGAATATTGTACTTGCTGCACCGTGGACCACTATTTTCTTTTTTAAATATTAGAAACAAAATGTACCAAACTACAAGCGCATAGGTAATTAATGCTAATAGTCCAAATGCATCAAAAAAGAGAAAACTAGTGGCCGTCAGTGTACTGGTCCTGTAGGCTCCTTTAATAGACCACTCAACCACCATCCTGTCTGCTCTTCCAGTGTTATACTGTCATAACCTCGTACATATTGTTTGAGCTTTCCATATGTTATCCTTGTATTGGTTCATCTCATACTAGAATATTATACCACGTATGCCACGTATTGTAGCTTGTGAAAACTTTCTAATAAAAATCATTTTGAACAAAAAGAATATGGCCCCTTTCACACGGGCACCTCCGTGCAACTGATTCCGTTTGCTCAGCAAGGGGAACGCTCCGCTGATCCCCGCTGAGCAGGCAGATGACAGGTCCGTGTCCGCTCATTGTGCAGAGCGGAGACGGACACTCTATGGGGAAATTGGATGAAAACGGACCGCCTGTCCGTTTTCAATCTATCCGATCCACCAGACGCATGGAAAAAAGGACCATCATCCGTCTGGATTTTTAAGGGCAAGATCAGATCGGATGGCAGCGGATAAAGTGTCTGCTGACATAAGCTGCAGGGTCTGATCAGGTCCGCCTGAAAAAAAAATCACAGGTGGACCTGATCGGAAATCCCGCGTGAAAGGACCCTATGGGTCCATCCGTCTGATGGATTGGATAGGATCAGATGATAGGATCCATAGAGGAGAGCAGGACTGTGTCCTTGTCCCCTCTGCACAGTGGAGCGGACACGGACCTGTCATCCGCCTGCTCAGAGGGGGACCAGCGGAGCAATTCCCCGCTGAGCAAGCGGAATCCAGTGCACGGAGGGGCTCATGGGAAAGGAGCCTAAAAGTGAACCTATAAAAGACATGTGAGGTTATGTAAGATCAGTGTGTAAACAGACAGCAGAAGTAAATGTGAGCACCTAGAGGACACTGCATGTTATTTTCCAGTTCCCAGTCCAGACATGTTAACCTGCAGCTGAAGACAGAGCCCATTCACTGATCAGTATTATAGGTTTGGAAGTTGGAGGGGATCGGGCTAGTGCTAGGACTTTGATGTAAGCACATATGCTTATTAAGCTCCCTGGGCTTAGGAACTTACAGTCAGATCCAGATAATCTTTAGTGAAAATGACATGTCAAAAGGACCAGTAGGTCCAGAGACCTAGGCACTTGACATTATATGCATATCTTGATATTGCCTGTAAGATTTGAGCTTGGCTTCCTCTTACTGCCTCTCTATCTCTAACTGCCTCCTGATAGGCCCTGCAATGTATTACGCCATCTTACTGACCAGTAGTGAGGCTCAGGACATGGAGGGGGTGAAAAAACAAAGCTTGCATATATCTGTACTTTCCTGTATCTTTGCATCTGTTATTTGGATTAAACAGTATTCACTGAAGGTAACTTTTATTTAGCATTTTTCATCAGGTGTTTGTGACATTACCAGAAGTGTGCTGGACCTTTTTTCATTTCCCTTTCTATTTTTTTTTAATGATCCAGCTTAAAAATATGCAGTCAACCATTCCCGGGTTACATCGATTTTTGTAATTACACAAAATATATTCATTTTTTTTCTTTATAGCAAATCTATTTAGGGTTTGAAATATAATTTATTATCAATGTTTTTTGTCAGTTCCTGAAGCTGGAGTAACTGTTGGTATGGAAATCATCTGATCGCAGCTTTCAAAATGATTGGTTATCCATGCCTGCCCCGCCCCTGAGGTTCAGTGTAGTGTGTCAGTGTAAACCCCTTCTGTTTTATCATCAGGACTGAATCATAAAGCAGAAATGGGATAGTGGGTATAAAACTTTGTATTATGCCGCGTACACACGACCGGACTTTACGGAATACTTTGCCCGGCGGACTTTTCGACGGACTTTACGACGGACTTTACGACGGACTTTACGAATGAACGGACTTGCCTACACACGATCAACCAAAGTCCGACGGATTCGTACGTGATGACGTACGACCGGACTAAAACAAGGAAGTTCATAGCCAGTAGCCAATAGCTGCCCTAGCGTCGGTTTCTGTCCATCGGACTAGCATACAGACGAACAGACTTTTCGACCGGACTCGAGTCCGTCGGATAGATTTGAAACATGTTTCAAATCTAAGTCTGTCAAACTTTTGAGAAAACAAAGTTCGCTGGAGCCCACACACAATCGAATTGTCCGACGAAATCCGGTACGCCGGACCAAGTATGCCGTAAAGTCCGATCGTGTGTACGCGGCATTGGTTTTATTTTTATAAACCATTTAAACCCTGGTTCACACTGCAGCAACTTCTCATGCGCCTTGCTGCGTCGTGCAACACAGAAAGTCGCATAACAGGTCAAATCATATTCATTTCAATGGGTGCTGACTTATTTACTGCGACAAAAAAAAAGTTCCTGCACTACTTTTCTGCATCTTCCTTGCAACATGAATGCCATAGACTGCAATGTTAAAATCCCAAAAGTAGCAAGGAAGTCCTTTCTTTGTCTTATCTTTGTAACTTTGGTCATATAAGTCCAATAATATGTGTCACACTCTGTATTGTTACGATTTGCCAAAGTCGAGAAACATTATTGTTGCGTGAAAGTCACATTGAAGTTGCATTAAAGTGGATGCCACACAGAGTTAAAGAGTTAAAAAACTACATGAAAAATCCTAAAAAAAAATACAAAAAAACATTTGGATATTTTTTTTTTTTTTTACTCACCTCTAAATGCCTGTTGCTAGGGGGTCCCTCGTAGTCTGTCTCTTTTAGTGCCTGGGCTGGTGACATCACTTCCGTCTCGGCACAGGAAGGGCTCGGCTCTGCTCCCTCCCTCCTGTCAATCATCTGGGACCCATTACAGGTCCCAGGTGACTGAGCGGCCAATCACGGCGCTCGGCGCCGCTCGCGCATGCGCAGTGGGTGCCAGGCTGTGAAGCCACAGCCCGGCGCCCACAGTTGCAATGCCGGCGCCGCCGAATGGAGGGGGAGACGAGCGGGGCTTCGATCCCCCGCATCGCTGGACCCAGGGACAGGTAAGTGTCCAATTAAAAGTCAGCAGCTACAGTATTTGTAGCTGCTGACTTTTAATTTTTTTTTTTTTTTGACTGACTGGCCCTCCTCTTTAATTCATCTCTGAGCAATACTCTTTTAGGCCCCTTTCACACTGGGGCGGTGGGGGCGTCGGCGGTACAACAGCGCTATTTTTAGCGCTGCTGTACCGTCGTTCTTGCAGCTGTATTCGGCCGCTAGCGGTGCGGTTTTAACCCCCGCTGGCGGCCGAAAAAGGGTTAAAATCACTCGTACAGCGCGGCTATAGCCGCGGTATTGCCGCGGTATAGCCGCGCTGTCCCATTGATTTCAATGGGCAGGAGCGGTTTAGGAGCGGTGAATACACCGCTCCTTCACCGCTCCAAAGAAGCGGTTTGCAGGACTTTTTTCACCGTCCTGCCAGCGCACCGCTTCAGTGTGAAAGCCCTCGGGCTTTCACACTGAATAAACAGCGGAGGCTGTTTAGGGGCGGTTTGCAGGCGGTATTTTTAGCGCAATACCGCCTGCAAACCGCCCCAGTGTGAAAGGGGTCTAATTGTTCAGTGAGAAAAATCTTGGGAAACTGAGAAAAACTTTGTCAAATCCTCCCCCTTGCTGTGAGTGACAGGTGATTTACATATCTCGTGCACTAGCCTAAGACATGCATTATTTTTTAATTCCCTCCCCCACTCCTTTCTTCAGCAGCTCTGCAAGGATTGGCTGTTCCACACCTCAGCATGATTTGGCATGCTGAAGTCATGTGGTTACTTTCCTGTCTTTTCACTGGATGTTCAAGATCATAGCAGAAGTTCAGTGTAAGAAATACACAGGAGAAAATGCATATTGACAAGGGGAGTGTAGAGGTGGGCGGGGAGTCTACTGACATCACGACTCCACCCACCGAGCTCCAGACAACAGACCCGCCCCCAGAATCTGCAGTTTTTCGGCTCTCATAACAGACAGAGGGGAGACATTTGACAGGTAAAGATACATGCAGGAGGCATGTATATCCTTATAGATAACCCCTATGACAGTAGTTTAGAAAGGATGACATTGGGTTTACATCCACTTTAAGTTGCAATGCAAAGTCACACTGGATTGAGTTGCATGACTTTGGAGTTGCAGCAGTGTGAACCAAGCAATGGTTTATGTTTGTCAGAAGCAAAATGATCTCATACCCAGTAAGCATGTAAAAAAAAAGAAGAAATAAAGCTTTTTCTAAAATGTGGGTATTATATGAGACCATTGTAGATAAGATTCCTTGGTGAAGTTGTTCATGAATAAATACTGTGGGGCCTTTGTTTACTACTTACATTTTCTGTTGGTGTTAAAGATTCTGTTCCTGCTGTACCATTGGTACCCATTTGGGAAAGGAGCAATGTAGCTGCAGTATATAGATAGAATGTTTTATTGATTAACATAAGAGCAAGTTCTCTTGATGGCAAGTGGCTTAAGCAAATAATTGGAAAAAAAACAAAACAAACCATGAGACTTACTGGAAACGACAATAGCAGAAAATAATGGCAAACCAGCAAAAAAAAGGGTGAAACTGCAGCAAAAAAATGCTTCTTCCTATTTAATTATGCTCTGCAATGCGGGTTCTGCACACTGTGGAGATGCAAGCACTTCTGGATTCTTAGTAGCCTACAGGGTGCAAGGTTAAGGAAGATGGTTTTAACCTCCCTTGAGCCTCTTTATTAACCCTGACCTTGCATAACCTCACGCTGGTCTTCTAGTCTTTTCATATCGCCAAAGTGTAATCAATAGTCCCTCTCGCATTAATGTATTTGCTTCCCGTCACAGAAGAGGGTCGAGAAATGTAAAGTGAATAAAATAGGACCGAAGAAGCTAGTTTGAAATTGTGTCGTTTATTTAAATGTATCCGCAAGAGGGGAGGATGCCAATGGTACATGTAAATATTGGTCTGTCTAGTTCTAGTTCGTTTTTTGTTGTAAGTAATGGCAGTAATAGTCTAGACTTCACAGCTTTCCAGTAAAAGAGGAAAATAAACCTTCATGCAGTTATCTTGGACACTTTTGGTTAAAATCTATTTTCTGAGCTACCAGTGGTTAGGCCTCATTCACACCTGAGTGTAGCATTTTTGAGCTTTTTTTTTAGGCCTTTTGTCGCGCGTATTTGCACGTTTTCATGCAGCGTTTTTGAGCTTTGGCGTTTTTTTTCATTAGCCAATAGGGAAAATGATCATCTGTGTCATCATTTGTTGCTATGTTTTTAGATTTTGTCATCTGCTTCCTGCTCCAAAAACTCCCAAATCTGCCCGATTCGAGCGACAAAAAAGGGTCCAGAACTTGTTTGAGCTTCAGGCGACATGGAGTGGAGATGTGAACCATCTTCATAGAGAATAGTGGATGTTTTCCCCTCAAGCATTTTGTAGTTTCAGGGTTCAAGCTACAAAACGCTCAGGTGTGAATGGGGCCTTAAAGTGTCCCCCACGCCTCACCGCCTGGACTCTATTTAGGGTCTCCACAGCTTAAAGTGATAGTAAACAGAAGTGTTATTTGCCATAATTCATTCACATAAATCATATATATATATAATGCCACTGTATTTTTATTTATTTTTTTATCCTTTAAAGGAGAAGTACAGCCAAAGCTTGTTTGGCTGTACTTCTTCTGTGGATCACAGGAGTGCAGTTAATTTTGCACTCCTGTGACCCATTTTCAGCTGACAGCGGGCTGAAGCCCACTGTCGGCTGACGTCCAGGCTCAGGAAAGATTGCGACCATATGGTCAGGATCCACCCACATGCCTGGACCAGCACCCGGCTCAGCCTCACAGCGAGCTGAGAGGCTGAGCCAGCCGCCCCCGCCCCCTCCACAGCCCAGCGCTCCAGTGTGCGCGGGGGGAGGGGGGCAGAGCAGAGAGCCAGTGACGGACAGTGACCAGCCCTCTGATCGGGGGCGCTAAGAACTGAGCGATCAGCAGTGTTTGATCGCTCGGTTCTCAGTGTTATAGCTGGTGGCGGTACAAGTCTATGAATAGTCATTCCTGCTGACAAGAACTGTGATGAACCATTTACACATGTGGCATTTTAGTATTTTATCAATGGGTATGAACAAAAAGAATGCTTCTATATTTATGCAGAGACTTTGACCATGTACGGAAGACGCTGCATACAGAATCCTCACATTACCTTGAAGGTGTGGCATTGAAGCAAAGCATGTAATATCATTAGTTTAGTTTCTGCTATGACTGGTTGATTGCTGTAATAATCTACAGAATTACTTAGCTGTGTAGCAAATGGAATGCTTTTAGCTGCCTCTGTTAATATCTGGAAATACTGAACTGTATTAATCTAACCAATTAGGACAGCGGAATGGAGCCTACTAAAATATTTCACATACATTAGATGATTAAGTAATTACTTATTGGCATACATATATATTTAAATCATGAAAGCTTATGTGATAAAAGGGAAGAACGTAGAAATTCTTTCACCAGTAGCAGTCACCGCGTGAGGGGGTCACCCCCCGTGAGATTGCACTCACCACAATGTCTATAATCACAAGCCTTTGAGAAATGATCTTTAAATCTTTGCCGTCTCCTTGCTTCAGCCACCAGGTGGTGCAAGACCCTCACGGTATGTACAGCATGGGGAGAAAATGAAATGCCAGATAGTGTAATATTGCTTAAGACAGTTTATTAAACAATTCCTAAAAACAAATTCCCCATATAAAATATGCGTACCAGATGAATAAAAACATTGAGCATTGGAAGGTGCACTGTGCCTGTATTAATGTTCCCCGGGAGGAATTCCTAGATGCGAACCGTCCACACCTATACCGTTCGCTTCCTGGTTCCCTTCCGTGGAGCGCAAAACGTCACTTCCGGTTGATTACGACCCTGACGCGTTTCGTCACTTCCGGACGTCATCTGAGGGCGTAATCAACCACTCATGAGGCCGGCTTTTTATATTGATGACAGATTTACCCAGCGAATCAGGGAGACAGAGAAACTAACCACTCCCATTGCTCTAATCCAGCTCTCAGGACTGTCAGCAGAGGAGGGATCTGGCTCATGGCCCGCTGGCACTGTTTTAGACTGAACCAGCCGGCAGCATTTAAAAAACCAGTGACTTTTACAACTTATTTGACTTCCATCTTAGATACTGATGTCCCAAGTGGAATTCAAATACATTTTCTGCATATGAGTCAAATACACAAATATGTAACAAATATACTAAATGTGTGTACACACTTACTGGTGGGAACAATCGAAAAATCAAAAATTGCAAAAAATGCAAATGAAGATGCAGCTAAAACAAACCACAGAATAGGGAAGGAAATGACACAGGAAATGCAATGCAAACTCCCGAATGACACACGTCCTTCTTGTTTACCGTTCTCATAGCAAACATGAAAGACAGATATTGAAATGAGTAAATCTTTGACAGATCTTATTATGTTGATCCAATATTTCAATAAAAGTGTATGTGTGAATTTACACCCATATAAAATAGTGATTAACCCGGGAGGATGTATTCACAATAGCTTTGCATTTCATTATAAAATTAGGATTCTGGTCATTGCAACCGCTATTCCAATTTAGCCACACTCTTAGTAGATAGATATTAAAATGCATTAAACGATAATACATGTCCAAAAAATAAAATTATGTATATTCTACGGCACATGAAATATATTTAAAATGCATTTAAAATCGCATCTTGATGCGATATTTAAAATTTATGAGGTTAAATCTAGAAGTATACTTAAAATTAATAGATTATTAGCTATATCAACAGGGAGTATGTGTACTGTTACTAAATGATAAAAAGTGTTTTGTATTATGTATCACTAATAAAACAATTTATATCTAGCTCTATGTTTAAGCCGCGGGGGGAGAGCACATCTACAGAATAGATCCACTGGGTTTCGTGTTTCGACAATTCACGGATACGGTTAAGACCCCTCCAGTGGGTTTGGAGTTGTTCTATCCCCCAAAATTCCAACCCCTTGGGGTCTCTGTTGTGTTCCAACCTAAAGTGCAGAGACACATTGTGGTCTTTATACCCATTTTTTATATTGTTGATGTGCTCTGCAATTCTGACACGTAGTAGCCTTTTGGTCCGGCCTATATATAACAGGCCACAGGGACACCTTAGCGCATATACTACATAAGAACTGTTACACGTGATAAATTGTTTTATCTCGAAGGAACGTGCATTTACTGGAGAAGTAAAGCTACTGATACCCCTCATAGGTCTGGTGACTTCCCTGCATGCTTTACACTTTCTGCACGCAAAGAAACCATTACGGTCCCAGAACGTCTGTGGTTTTGCGGGGGGATCTAAAACTTTTTTAACGATTCTATCTCCAAAGTTGACTGATTTTCTGTAGATGAACTGCGGTACAGGTGGAAGTACATTTGTCAACTTTTTATCCATTAGAAGGATATGCCAATGTGCTTTAAAAATGTTTTCAACTTCTTTATATTGGGAATGAAATTGTGAGATAAATCCCCATTCATTTTTTCGTGCACTTTCTTTCTTTAATAGTTTCTCCTGAGTTAATTCTTGTAGGCATTCTGATCTGGGTAAAGTTGCCACTTCCTCTACCACTTTTTGTAGTATTTCTGTTTTGTATCCTTTAGCCTCAAACCTTTCTACGAGGATCCTAGATTGTAGATGGAATTGCGTATCCTCGGAACAGTTTCTTCTCACCCTCATAAGCTGCCCCTTCGGAATATTTTTAAGCCACAGTGGGTGATGACCGCTAGTAATCGGCAGATAACTATTCCTGTCCGTTTTTTTAAAAAATACCTTGGTCTCCAGTTTATCATTTTTTCTGTATATAGTGACGTCTAAAAAATTAATTGTTTCATTGTGCCAGTTCGAACTCAGTCTAATATTATTGTCATTACAATTTAAAATTTGTAAAAATTGTTCAAGAGACTCAGTTGATCCTGCCCAAATAAAAAACAGATCGTCTATATAACGTTTATAAAAAATCAGTTCCGGACGTTGGTTTTTAAAAATGGTCTTATCTTCCCATTCTGCCATAAATAAGTTTGCAATGCTCGGCGCAAACTTTGCGCCCATTGCCATTGGCAATGGGCGCAAAGTTTGCGCCGAGCATTGCAAACTTATTTATGGCAGAATGGGAAGATAAGACCATTTTTAAAAACCAACGTCCGGAACTGATTTTTTATAAACGTTATATAGACGATCTGTTTTTTATTTGGGCAGGATCAACTGAGTCTCTTGAACAATTTTTACAAATTTTAAATTGTAATGACAATAATATTAGACTGAGTTCGAACTGGCACAATGAAACAATTAATTTTTTAGACGTCACTATATACAGAAAAAATGATAAACTGGAGACCAAGGTATTTTTTAAAAAAACGGACAGGAATAGTTATCTGCCGATTACTAGCGGTCATCACCCACTGTGGCTTAAAAATATTCCGAAGGGGCAGCTTATGAGGGTGAGAAGAAACTGTTCCGAGGATACGCAATTCCATCTACAATCTAGGATCCTCGTAGAAAGGTTTGAGGCTAAAGGATACAAAACAGAAATACTACAAAAAGTGGTAGAGGAAGTGGCAACTTTACCCAGATCAGAATGCCTACAAGAATTAACTCAGGAGAAACTATTAAAGAAAGAAAGTGCACGAAAAAATGAATGGGGATTTATCTCACAATTTCATTCCCAATATAAAGAAGTTGAAAACATTTTTAAAGCACATTGGCATATCCTTCTAATGGATAAAAAGTTGACAAATGTACTTCCACCTGTACCGCAGTTCATCTACAGAAAATCAGTCAACTTTGGAGATAGAATCGTTAAAAAAGTTTTAGATCCCCCCGCAAAACCACAGACGTTCTGGGACCGTAATGGTTTCTTTGCGTGCAGAAAGTGTAAAGCATGCAGGGAAGTCACCAGACCTATGAGGGGTATCAGTAGCTTTACTTCTCCAGTAAATGCACGTTCCTTCGAGATAAAACAATTTATCACGTGTAACAGTTCTTATGTAGTATATGCGCTAAGGTGTCCCTGTGGCCTGTTATATATAGGCCGGACCAAAAGGCTACTACGTGTCAGAATTGCAGAGCACATCAACAATATAAAAAATGGGTATAAAGACCACAATGTGTCTCTGCACTTTAGGTTGGAACACAACAGAGACCCCAAGGGGTTGGAATTTTGGGGGATAGAACAACTCCAAACCCACTGGAGGGGTCTTAACCGTATCCGTGAATTGTCGAAACACGAAACCCAGTGGATCTATTCTGTAGATGTGCTCTCCCCCCGCGGCTTAAACATAGAGCTAGATATAAATTGTTTTATTAGTGATACATAATACAAAACACTTTTTATCATTTAGTAACAGTACACATACTCCCTGTTGATATAGCTAATAATCTATTAATTTTAAGTATACTTCTAGATTTAACCTCATAAATTTTAAATATCGCATCAAGATGCGATTTTAAATGCATTTTAAATATATTTCATGTGCCGTAGAATATACATAATTTTATTTTTTGGACATGTATTATCGTTTAATGCATTTTAATATCTATCTACTAAGAGTGTGGCTAAATTGGAATAGCGGTTGCAATGACCAGAATCCTAATTTTATAATGAAATGCAAAGCTATTGTGAATACATCCTCCCGGGTTAATCACTATTTTATATGGGTGTAAATTCACACATACACTTTTATTGAAATATTGGATCAACATAATAAGATCTGTCAAAGATTTACTCATTTCAATATCTGTCTTTCATGTTTGCTATGAGAACGGTAAACAAGAAGGACGTGTGTCATTCGGGAGTTTGCATTGCATTTCCTGTGTCATTTCCTTCCCTATTCTGTGGTTTGTTTTAGCTGCATCTTCATTTGCATTTTTTGCAATTTTTGATTTTTCGATTGTTCCCACCAGTAAGTGTGTACACACATTTAGTATATTTGTTACATATTTGTGTATTTGACTCATATGCAGAAAATGTATTTGAATTCCACTTGGGACATCAGTATCTAAGATGGAAGTCAAATAAGTTGTAAAAGTCACTGGTTTTTTAAATGCTGCCGGCTGGTTCAGTCTAAAACAGTGCCAGCGGGCCATGAGCCAGATCCCTCCTCTGCTGACAGTCCTGAGAGCTGGATTAGAGCAATGGGAGTGGTTAGTTTCTCTGTCTCCCTGATTCGCTGGGTAAATCTGTCATCAATATAAAAAGCCGGCCTCATGAGTGGTTGATTACGCCCTCAGATGACGTCCGGAAGTGACGAAACGCGTCAGGGTCGTAATCAACCGGAAGTGACGTTTTGCGCTCCACGGAAGGGAACCAGGAAGCGAACGGTATAGGTGTGGACGGTTCGCATCTAGGAATTCCTCCCGGGGAACATTAATACAGGCACAGTGCACCTTTCAATGCTCAATGTTTTTATTCATCTGGTACGCATATTTTATATGGGGAATTTGTTTTTAGGAATTGTTTAATAAACTGTCTTAAGCAATATTACACTATCTGGCATTTCATTTTCTCCCCATGCTGTACATACCGTGAGGGTCTTGCACCACCTGGTGGCTGAAGCAAGGAGACGGCAAAGATTTAAAGATCATTTCTCAAAGGCTTGTGATTATAGACATTGTGGTGAGTGCAATCTCACGGGGGGTGACCCCCTCACGCGGTGACTGCTACTGGTGAAAGAATTTCTACGTTCACCCTTACATCCACAGTCTGCAGCTTTGATTATGAACTTTCCTGTCTTTTTTATCATTAGTTCTATATACAGTGTTTTATAATATCGGACACGTAGCGCTGCCTCAATAGGTTTAACAAGTCAAAGATTGGACACGTTTGTTTTGATTTCCAGACTTATTGTTCATTATACGTTTTCATTTTTAAGGCAGCTGCTTGGTTCTACTGCATCTAATAGCTGAGTGATTCTGAGGCGCGGATTGATGTGAGGCATAGGCATACAATTTTCTCATTGTCCCCACATTTCACAATTTGATAAAAGGGAAGAACCAGTAGCCTGGTTTTGCTTGCGGAGACAGAGTCTCGGCCTTAAAATAGGTCTATACAGCCTTTTGAAAACCTACCAAGCTACACATACAGTCCTTCCAATCACTTCTTATATGTTCATTTGAACCCTACACTTGGCTTTTTTTTACATTTAAAACAGGAAGGCTAAAAGTGTCAATAAACCCAAACTATGGAAACTCTCATTACATGCTATTTAACCAGAGGCGGAACTTTCAGGGTCGCAGCAGTCGCACTTGCATTTGGCCGCTGTGGGGGGGCCCCAAGACCCGGCATCTCCCCTGAACCTCTGGCTGTCAGTTTAGGATGCAGTGGGGGGAGTGGGAAGCGATGATTGGCAGCTCTATGGTGCCCGCGCGATCTCCCTGGGGCTTGTAGTTCTCCTCCCGAGTGTATACAGTGGAGAGGAGAGGGGCCTCTGACCTGGGCATGTATCAGTTTCACTCTTCAGTGTACACTGCTCTGCTTGCACACTGTTGCTGATACATGCCCGGGTCAGAGGCCCCTCCTCTCTCCACAGTATACACTCGGGAGGAAAACTACTAGCCCCAGGGGAGATCCCGTGGGCACCATCGAGCTGTTGATCGCTCCCTCCCACCTCCCCCCAGGTTGGGGGTACAGAGATGTGCTGGGGGTTGTAGGTGCACAGACAGCAGAGACCAGCCAGGTACAGGGGAACCTCTGGAAAGGGGGGGAGGGGCAGCTGTCTGGGGACCCTGATATAAGGGGGGGCTCTCTGCGGACACTGATGTAAAGGGGGCTTTTTTTTTAATATTTATCATTTAGTTGCCACTTCTTTTATTCCACACTCCTCTGTTATCAAATGCAACTGCTCCATTACTAAGACACTCTAATATCCCTTTCCATCATCAGTCCAGGCCTCCTGGCATCATAAGTATCTATGCTATTGTGATTTACCGTATTTATCGGCGTATAAGACGTGCCGGCGTATAACACGCACCCCAAGTTTAGGAGGGAATTTTAAAGAAAAAAACTTTTAGGAGGGAAGTTTAAGGAAAAAAACTTACATTTGAAGTGTGTATCTGCAGGCTTGCCCAGTGTCCATCTGCAGCCTTGCCCAGTGTCCAGCCTTGCCCAGTGTCCAGCTGCAGCCTTGCCCAGTATCCAGCCTTGCAGTGTCCAGCCTTGCCCAGTGTCCATCTGCAGCCTTGCCCAGTGTCCAGCCTTGCCCAGTGTCCAGCCTTGTCCAAAATTGCAGCATTATCGTTTAATTACTGCGCCGCTGAGATGTTTTAAATTATTGCGCCGCTCCTCTCGCAGTCCCACCCATTGGCCCGGCTCCTATGATGGACACATCACCGGTCCAATGGCAGGGCTAGGAGGCGGGACTGCGAGCGGAGCCTAGCCGAGTACACAGTACACTCGGCTCGGTCTTTTTCAGCGACGCTCGCAACTCTCCCACTCAGACAGCAGGGAGGCGGGATGGCGTCACTACGAGCGCAACCGAGAAGAGCCGAGCCGAGTACACAGTACACTCGGCTCGGCTTGGTCTTTTTCGGCGACGCTCGCTCCTCTCCCACTCAGACAGCAGGGAGGCGGGACGGCGTCACTACGAGCGCAGCCGAGAAGAGCCAACCCGAGTGTACTGTGTGCTCGGCTCTTCTCAGTCTTTTTCGGCAACGGCGATTTTACCCCTCACAAACAGCGAGGATCGGCGTATAACACGCACCCACGATTTTCCCCTGATTTTAAGGGGAAAAAAGTGCGTGTTATACGCCGATAAATACGGTAATTCCAATTGTGTACCCAGTACACTCCTTTTATAATGGTTTAGAGCAGGGCTCAAAATGTCAAATCCTGAGCTACTAGCCAGACCTTAAGAGTTACTCGCCACCAGTTTCCCCACCCAACCCCCACACTGCCCTGCCCCTAAATTCCGCCTCTAAACATGCCCTCGTAAAATATCTCATGAAATTACACTATTCAATGTTTCATGCAGAATTAAGTTACAAAAATAAATATGAACAACAACAACTTTAACCAAAAGGAATATCAGTGCCCATCAGTGCAGCCCTATCAGTGCCCATCGGTGCAGCCTCATCAGTGCCCATCAGTGCATCCTCATCAGTACCCATCAGTGCAGCATATCAGTGCTGCATTATCAGTACAGCCTCATCATTGCAGCTTATCAGTAAACATCGGTGCCAACTCATCAGTTGCCACCAGTGCCACCTCATCAATGCTACCTCATCAGTGCAGCATATCAGTGCTACCTCATCAGTGCAGCATATCAGTGCAGCCTCATCAGTGCTACCTCATCAGTGCAGCATATCAGTGCTGCCTTAATAGTGCAGGCCCATCAGTGCAGCTTATCAGTGTGGCCTCATCAGTGCCGGCTCATCAGTGGCCATCAGTGCCAGCTCATCAGTGGCCATCAGTGCAGCCTCATCAGTGCAAATCAGTGTAGCTTATCAGAGCAGCCTCATTAGTGCTTATTAGTGCAGATAAGTGCAGCCTTATCAGTACCCATCAGTGCCCATAAGTGCAGCCTCATTAGTGGCCATCAATGCAGCCTATCAGTGCCCATAATTGTTGCCCCATCAGTGCAGCCTATCAGTACCCATAAGTGCAGCCTCATCAGTGCCCATTAATGCAGCAGGGAGGAATCAGGAGGATTGCTGCCCGGATTGCACAGCTCGGGGATCTCCTACTGTAACACAGCTTGTATATGCCACGCCTGCCGCAGTCAAAGTCCCGCCTCCTGGGGTGGCATTGGACCAGTGTGTGGTCTATCATAGGAGCCGGTCCAGGAGGGGGGCCTTAATTTGACAGCAGACAGTGTGTCATATACAAGCTGTGTAACAGTGGGAGATTCCGCTTTGTGCAATCCAGCCGGCAATCCTCCTGACAGTTTCCTGGCTCATCGCTTCTTGCAGAAGCGGTGCGGCTGCCCCCCGGGCCGCTCTGATGCCCTGTTAAAAAGGCTGCAATGCCTCTGCCAGAAGCAATCAGCCAGGAAACTGTTGGCCCAGTCCGCCCCTGGTCCATACTCGCCCTCAACTAATTTCCACTCACCAAATGCGATCAGGCGAGTGGAAATTTTGAGTGCTGGTTTAGAGTGTGATGTTTACATCTTTCTACCAAAAGGGATGGATTGTCCACTCCAACACAGGAAAGGAACCACAGGAAAGCTGTCCTCCAGGGCAGTAGGTCCCAATAGTACAGCAGTTGTAAAGTAATTCTATTTTTAATATTATGAGCAGGAAAAGCCAGATTGTTCTTTGCTATGTGTTGCTTAGTAAAACAGTGGAGGTGAATAAGGCCACATTGCACATTTATATGTTGTTGTTATGTGTTGTGTGCATTTTATTCAACTGCTTATTCAAATGTTTTTCTGTTTAAATTCAGAGCATCTCTTAATGGTACGTTACACATTTCTTCCATTTTTAACATGATTTTTTTTTTCTGTGTTATAAAAAAAGGGAGAATATGGGGAGGGGTGGCATATTAAAGCTAGTGCACTAAAGGTCCTGAGGGCAGCACTGACAGAGAAACAAGCAGTTTATATTATGGATAATATCAAGCTGGATTTCTGAGTGGGACCGAGAGGCCATGAGACACATTCTGATTTATTCCTCATTCCCTGCATAAGATCTGACTTGCTATTGCAGTATATATTAATCTCTTTAATCTATGCTTTGATATACTCACTTAGAGGTAAAGGTTCTTTCTCAAGCAATAAACTCATTTTTTTAACAGTCTATAGCAACCCCAGATTCTAGCTGAAATTTTTTAGTTATACAGTGGACATTAACACCTGATCGATGTTATCCTTAAGGTAATTATGTGTCCAAGGCAAATATAAATAATGACACCCCACCTATCCTAAATACAAAAACCTAAATTATTTCACCTCTAGTTAGGCCATAGATGGTGCAATTTTCTTTCCTACAGCCATGGGTTTCCTGCAACCTGCGGAGCAAGGGGGGGGGGGGGGAGCGTCCCTGCCAGGAGAACACAGTGATTATTGCTAGCAGTGTTAATTTTGATGTCAAATTTTGATTTAGTTTTAGTCATAGTCTTTTTACTAAAATGCCATTTTAGTTTTAGTCGTATTTTAGTCATCTGTATAGTTTTAGTTGTATTTTAGTCAACTAAAATCTCCAGTCCATTTTAGTCGACTAAAATCTAATGGGTTTAGTTGAATTGTAATGCATTATTTCAGCATTTATTTAGAATTTTACAAACCCATTATATACTCCTGGAGTAAAGATCTAATTACATGTTATTATTTATGGTATTAAAGGAGTTGTAAAGTCTCATGGTTTTTCACTTGAATGCATTCTATGCATTCAAGGTGAAAAACCTTCTGTGCTGCAGCTGCCTTCCAGAGCCCCCCTTTTTCTTACCTGAAGCGATCGTTCCAGCGATGAGCACGAGCCCAGCAGCTCCAGCTGCTGTCTCGTGTCCTCATTGGATAGATTGATAGCGGCAGGAGCCATTGGCTCCTGCTGCTGTCATTTAAATCCAGTGGCATGGGAGCCGGGGGCGGGGCCGAGTCCTGCTGTCTGTGTCAATGGACGCAGCAGGGGGACTCGTGAGCTCATCCGCACGGGTGCCCCCACGGAAAACGGCTCTCCGTAGGGGCATCCAATGAAGAGGAGGGGCCAGGAGCGCCATCGGGGTACCCCGGAAAAGGAGGATTGGGGCCGCTTTCCTTTCACAGAGCAGGTAAGTATAACATGTTTGTTAAGTAAAAAAAAAAAAGAACGTTTACAATCACTTTAAGGCTTGAACATGCACTATAGACACAGATTTAGCCATTGTGATATAAAACTAGTGTTAATTTTTACGTCAAATTTTGATTTAGTTTTAACCAGTTAAGGACTGGAAGGTTTTACCCCCTTCATGACCAGGCCATTTTTTACGATACGGCACTGCGTTACTTTAACCAACAATTGCGCGGGTGTGCGATGCTGTACCCAAATAAAATCAATGTCCTTCATTTCCCATTGGTATTTGATCACTTCTGCGGTTTTTATTTTTTGCGCTATTAAACAAAAAGAGACTGACAATTTTGAAAAAAAAAACAAAAAACAATATTTTTTACTTTCTGCTATAATACATATCCCAAAAAATATATAAAAAAACAAATTTCTTCATCGGTTTAGGCCAATATGTGTTCTACATATTTTTGGTAAAAAAAAAAAATCCCAATAAGCGTATATTGATTGGTTTGTGCAAAAGAGTTTACAAAATAGGGATAGATTTATGGCATTTTTATTATTTATTTATTTTTTACTAGTAATGGCAGTGATCAGCGATTTTTAGTGGGACTGTGACATTGCCGCAGACAGGTCGGACACTTTTGACACTTTTTTGGAACCAGCGACATTATTACAGTGATCAGAGCTAAAAATATCCATATGTATAAATGACACTGACAGGGAAGGGGTTAACACTAGGGGGCGATCAAGGGGTGTCCTAGGGAGGTGTTTCTAACTGTGGGGGGAGGGGACTGACTGGGAGTAGAGAGAGATCGCTGTTCCTGATCACTAGGAGCAGACGATCTCAGTGTACTTTCCTGTCAGAACAGGGATTTGCTTTGTTTACATTGTGCAGCGGGCGTGCGCGTTGAGGGGGGTTCTGGGGAGGGGAGGAGGTTAACTAATTACCAATACTATCTGTAATATGCAGCATGAAGGGGGTTAATGTACCACTACTGGTTACTGATGCATTAGTGACCAGTGGCAGTTAATTAACCCCCTTTGTGCTGCACTAGTGGCACCAGTGGCATTAATAATTATCATAATCATGCTGCAGTACAAAGGGGTTTATAAACACTGACACAGGTGCAAGTAATGGAGCACAAAAGGGTTAATTAACTGCCACTGGTCACTAATCAGTCAGTGGCCAGTAGTGGTACATTAACTCCCTCCATGCTGCATAATAGGAGTGTTAATTAATTAACCCCTTGGCACTGAAAGTACGCATATATGCGGCCCTATGTAAACAACTTACCGTGTTGAGAGAGCAGTCCCTGCACTCTCCCAGCAAGGTAGCCAGTGGGGATCGGTAAGCTCCCGATGCATACTTGTAATCGAGGGCTTTTTGATCACGTGACAGCCAATCACAGTGGTCACATGACCCGAATGCCCGTCTCCCAGCTTTTAGAACTCCTAAAGGGACGGGAGGCGGTCAGCAGGAAACCTTAAAGGATAGGTTTACCTTTGGGAACATATTACATATTCCACCTGTTTTTAGGGTAGAACATGTAACATTTTCTCACTCCTGCAGCCGTTCCCCGATCCGCTGCATTTAGTGACAGCAAGAGGGAATCTTCTCCCCCCGCTCACTGTCACAAAAAAAAGCAAAGCGGTGCAGGGCCCCGCCCACCTGACCGCATCATTTATTCACAGTGTTCTGTGAGTGGGAAACTACAAGTACCACCAGCCTTTGTGGCTATCGCCTTATAGTTCTCAATGAACTACCAGGGCGCTGTTGAGCTCTCTGGTAGTTCATTGTCTCCTGTACGAGGTACAAACAGACAGATACACTGACTAGTTTGCAGGAGTCCTGCATCGCACCATTGATCTGCTAATCACGGGTGCATGCTTTGCAGACTCATAGTAAAAATATAAATGCACATTTCTTTTACCTGCAAAAAGATGTGCATTTATTTTTATTTTTTAAAAGGTGAACATATCCTTTAACCTCCCCCCAAAGAGTTAACCACTCCAGCCAGTTCACATGCCATCAGTGCTGGGGGGGGGGGGGGGGGGGTTACAAAAGCTGGCACCATTGCTGGGGATTATTGTTGCAGAAACTGGCACTATGCTGGGGGTTAATAATGCTAAAACTGACACCAATGCAGTGGGTTATTATTGCGTAAACTGGCACTTATGCTGGCAGTTATTATTATGGAAACTGCCATTTATGCTGGGGGTTATTATTTTTAAACAGGCATGGATGCTGGGTGGATATAATTGAAAAAACTGGCACTGATGCCGGGGGTTATTATTGCTGCTACTGACTCCATTGCCGTGGGTTCTTATTGCGTAAACTAGCACTGATGTTTTTGGTTGTTATTATGGAAACTGCCATTTATGCAGGTTATTATTTCCTAAAATGGCACCGGTGCTGGGTAGATATAATTGCAGAAACTGGCACTGATGCAGGGGGGTTATTTTTGCGTAACCTGGCGGCACTTATGCTGGCAGCTAATAATGAAACTGCCATTTATGCTGAGGGTTATTATTTTTAAACTGGCAATGATGCTTTGGAATATAATTGCAGAAACTGGCACCGATGCTGGGGTTTATTATTGCTGCTACAGACAACAATGTAATGGGTTATTATTGTGTAAACTGGCACTTATGCTGACGGTTATTATTAAATGCTGGGGGTTATTACATGGGCTGGCACCATTGCTGGGAATTATTGTTGCAGAAACTGTCACTGATGCTGGGGGTTATTATTGCTGCTATTGACACCCATGCTGTGGGTTGTTATTGCATAAACTGGCACTGATGTTGGAGGTTATTATTATGGAAACTGCCATTTATGCTGGGGGTTATTTTTTTTAAACTGGCACTGATGCTGGGGGATATAACTGCAGAAACTGGCATTGATGCTGGGGGTTATTATTGCTGCTACTAATAATTAATAATAATACTTTAGGCTTCATTCACACTACGTGACTCCAAAGTTGCACGATTTCCAGTGTGACTTCGGAGCACGACTAAGATGCGACTTTAATCCAACTTTACACTCTCTGGATCAAAGTTGCAAAGTTGGCCCTTAAAATGTCAAGAAAGAACAAGTATCCTCCAAGTGACCTATTTTTGGAAAGTAGACAGTCTGAGGCATTTAGTAAGCGACATATCAAGTTTATGAAAATGTAATTTTTTTATCACAATTTTTTGGAAAATGAAAAAATTGAATAAATTTTTTGTTTACATACAGTCACCAGTGCAGTACAGCATCATGATATTACTGGTGTGGCAGTGATCAGGGACACTGACTGGTGAGACATGTTAAAAAAGAAATAAAAAAGTTTAAAAAAAAATTGTATTCAATATTTTTAATCTTTTAAAAATTTTTTTAGCATAATTATTCGTATCATATTAACATTGTACTACTCTGGGGGGGGGGGGGGGGGTGGTCAGGGATTTTTTTTTATTTTTTATTGCTGATACAATAAAGATCATTGCACCAGAAATGCTTTCAACTGTCATGAATGGGTTAAGTTCATGGCAGCTGTGAATACTAGTGATCTGTGATTGGCTATAGCTGTAAGGTACCTGTGGTAGGTAGTATCCAAAGTGGAGCTTGTATGCTGAGGATTCAGACGAAAACGTAGCCAGGCAGGTCAAGTCGGCAACAGATCAGGCAAAGCAGTGCAAAATCAAAATCCGAAGAACGTGAAAAAGTTTTGAAGTCCTGCGCTTATGGAAAAAGGTTTAAGAAAAAAGAGAGAACTGCTGCCTCTACCAATACATCCACCTAAGTGGAATGTATAAGGTAAGTGAAAAAGGGGGGGGGGGGTAGAAGTGGTGCTGTTCTGGGGTGAAGTATCTCACACCCCTAGTGTAGTTTGTGAGAAGTGGCAAATTATATATATCCCAGGTGAAAACAAAGGTAAAATATAAAGTATAAATCCAGTATGCAAATGACCTGTGTCCTGGTGCAACAATCTGGTATGCCACTGTTTAAATAACCTCAGTGTGGCGCATATGAAAAACAAAGGCAAAATATAAAGTGTGATTCCAAATGTGTAAAATAACCTATGTCCTGGTGCAACAATCTGGTGTACCACTGTTTCGATAGCCTCCGTGTGGCTTATAAAATCAAAATGCAAAAATAATACCATAAATCGCAGTGCCTATGTTTATACACATGTGAGGACATAAAGAAACTGGTGTCCTTAAAATAATTTCCTTAAGTGATACACTCTTATATCAGGTAACAAATTATGACAAAAAAATATTGTGTGCACAAATAGTCCATATGCCATTAAAATGTAAAAGCAAGAATTGAAAATTAAAAGTAAAAAAAAAAGTAAAGTGACAGGTGCTCTTCATAAACTGTACTCCGTGCTTCTTATTGGTACCCTATAGGTAATGCATTCACCGAAACCATTCACCCCACGCAGGGGTATTGCGCTTTCACAGTATCTGCCACTATGTAGCAACCAAAAGACCCTTTCCTGTGTCAGCTGATTGTTTGCAGTGTGAGATATGAGGGTTTCCTTCAACTTTCCCTTCGTAGCTCCCACATGCAGAAAAGAGACATCTCCATAGTGTATTACCGTTTAAAAAGTTGAATTTATTTATAAAAAGGTACTCAGATATAGTGCAGTAATACAGAGCTTTGAAAAAACAGGAAGCCGGTGTTCTGCCGAGAAAGTTCCCCTCGGCGGATATGGACCCCCCTGTACTGCGCAGGCGCAGCGCTTGCGCAGTGCGAGCCGGCGGAAATAGCCGAAGCCGAATAGTTGTAAATCAGCTGTACACGGCGCCTGTAAGAGGGCCCCTCGAGGGCTCGCTTCGCTCGCCACGCTTCGGGCACGGCCTCGCTTCGCTCGGCACTTTTTTATTCTACCTCTAGATCCACTTGGATGGTGGGCTTGAACCTGGACCCAGGGCGCAGGCGCCGTGTACAGCTGATTGAAGGTTTTCAGCTTCGGCTCCTTAGTCGATCGTACTGCACAAGTGCTGCTCCTGCGCAGTACAGGGGGGTCCTTATCCGCCGGGAGAACTTTCTCGGCAAGACACCGTGATGGTTTGCGTTCCATGGCTCGAAACCGGAAGTGATGCAAAGATGCTGGTAGCACCGCCCTACGTGTTTTGTCACTGGGGACGTCATCTGGAGCTTTTCGCGTTTCATCACTGGGACGTCATCTGGAGCTTTTACAAATAAATTCAACTTTTTTAAAAGGTAATACACTATGGAGATGTCTCTTTTCTGCATGTGGGAAGCTACGAAGGGAAAGTTGAAGGAGTCCCTCATATCTTACACCGCAAACACGGAAACAATCAGCCAATTTTCTGGTAATAATTTGCATGACCATGCAATTGTCAATTAAAATGCGACAGCGCTGAGAGCTGAAAATTGGCCTGGGCAAGAAGGGGGTAAAAGTGCCCAGTAGGCAAGTGGTTAAATTTAATTTTTCCCTTTAAATTCTAAGGAAACAAGCTATATAGAAAGGAGTCACTCACTCCTTTGGTCCTTTTGGCTCTAGTCTCTAATTCAAGCAAGCATTTTTGTTGGCAGATACAGTAGTTTTATCTTTGGTATGATGGGAAAAGTTTACAGGTACGTGAACATAGCATAGCTTGCAAACAACGTCAGAATTTCTTCAGCTAGTCTATATCTTATATGAGTTTTTTCATTAGAATTTTCCTAAATTGTGACCATTCCCATTTCCTAATTAACTACAGCAGAGAGCTACAAATTTTTCTGCTCTTGCCAAACCTGCTTTCTGCTCTCATGTAAGCGCTAATTACTGTTCCTGCCATAAATTAGACATATTGGAATTCAGCAGGCGAGAAAGACGTTTAACCTTTTTGATACTGGAGGGGTTAGCAGGTCCACGCACCTCCTACATCCTCCGCGATTTATCACATCTTAAGCTTTATTGTCTTTCTCAACAAGTGTGGCTGATTCTTAAAAATAGATTTACTTTTATGACTGTACGTGGCTTGCTTCCAAGTTTGCAGATGGAGCTTTTAAAAACTCTAGCCTCCTAATGTGCATTTAATGTAAGAACAAGCATTCTTTTTATTAGTTAAATAAATATGAAATGGGAAATCTAAATGGGAGGAAGAGAAATGGTGTATCTTTCGAGATTTGAAGATGCTGGATATAATGACTTTTATAAAGTTATATTGTGTATTGATATAATAGAGCACTTTATCTCATCATTCACCACTTGTCCCTGCTCCTAGAAGAGTTTATAATGTAACGTCCTACCATGAGCAGCATTGGTGTTCTAGACAAAATGTTTCTCAGCATTACTATATTATGTTATATAGCAGAAAACTGCTGGAAATTACCTAAGCCTCGTACACATGATCAGCTTTTTGGATGACCGTTCGTCCGTTTTTTTTGTGGCATACTAGTCTCATGCCGAAAGTGAAGAGGTTACTCGCCATACGAAAGTTCTCGTACGACAGAATACAAGTGACGTAATGTGTTGAATAGTTTTGTATGTATTCTTTTGTTTCTGAGCATGCGTAGTCTTGCCCATACGATTTTTTTTTTTTCAGACGAAAACCGTACCTGGCAGTGACCGTCCCCCCAGCCCCCCGTTTTACTTACCTGAGCCCTGGAACTTCACCCGGCGGGGACGTGCTGTCTCTCTGCCTGGGGATCTCGGCTCTTGATTGGATAGATTGATAGCAGCGCAGCCATTGGCTCCCGCTGCTGTCAATCAAATCCAATGACGCGGGCGCCAGGGGGGGGGGCGGGGCCGAGTCATACATTGGACGCCGAGTGCTGGACTGGGGAGCACGCCCGCAAGGTAACCCCCTCATTAGAGCGCTTCTCCCAGGGGGTTATCTGATGTGGGGAGGAGCTGTGAGAGCCGCCGGGGGACCCCAGAAGACGAGGATCGGGGCCACTCTGTGCAAAACGAGCTGCACAGTAAAGGTAAGTTTGGCATGTTTGTTGTTTTAAAAAAACAAAACCCTTACAATCACTTTAACCGCTTGCCGACCAGCCGCCGCAGTTGTACTGCGGCAACATGGCTCGGCTGCGCGAATCGCCATCATGTTACGTTGCTTTTATATTTGGCCACCGGAAACAAGCAAGCGCACCCCTTACTCGCCCACGGAGCGGATGCGAGTGCCCGGCGGTCACGATCACCGCCGGGCTCCGCGATCGCTCGGGGCACACGGAGAACCGGGATCTGTGTAAACACACAGATCCCGGTTCTCTGAGGGGAGAACTGACAGATCATCTGTTCATACAGAGTATGAACAGCGATCTGCCATCTCCCCTACACGGTCCCCTCCCCCCTTCAGTTAGAACAAACACATAGGGAACACATTAACCCCTTGATCGCCCCCTAGTGGTTAACCCCTTCACTGCCAGTGACATTTTTACAGTAATCAATGCATTTTTATAGCAATGATCCCAAAAATGTGTCGAAATTGTCCGACGTGTCCACGATAAAGTCGCAGTCCCAATAAAAATCGCAGATCCCTGCCATTACTAGTAAAGAAAAAAAAAATTAATAAAAATGCCATAAAACTATCCCCTATTTTGTAGACGCTATAACTTTTGCGCAAACCAATCAATATACGCTTATTGCGATTTTATTTTTATTTTTTTTACCAAAAATATGTAGAAGAATACATATCGGCCTAAACTGAGGAAAAAAATAGTTTTTTTATATATTTTTGGGGGATATGTATTATAGCAAAAAGTAAAAAATAATGCGTTTTTTTTTTTTTTTTTTTTTTTTTTTTTTAATTGACGCTCTTTTTTTGTTTATAGCGCAAAAAATAAATAAAAACCGCAGAGGTGATCAGATACCACCAAAAGAAAGCGCTATTTGTGGGGAAAAAAAGGACGTCAATTTTGTTTGGGTGCAGCGTCGCACGACCGCGCAATGTGTCAAATGTCACCAGAATACCTGGTGTGGGCTGGTGTCAAAGCCTAGAGAGAGCATTGGCACTGCTTCCTCTGTCCCTTTCTCTCGGACCGTACGTGGGCCAGTTAAATGATTGCTATAACTAAAAACTGTTACATGGGAGAAAGTCACATGATCCCACTCACCCGGAAGAGTGTGGTATTTTGCAGCTATATGAACGAGCAGTGTGGGATCTGTGTGCAAAGACTCCAGCTGTTATATTTGCAGATGCCTTTGTATCCATATCACTCATATTAATGTTTAGTAGAAACCAGTTGTTGTTCAGAACCAGAGGCAGTTTTTTAAAATCTTTTTTTAAATCTCAGTGGCTGAAAATAGCTGCCACTTTTTGAAAATAAAAACATTATCCTGATGTGGTAGCTTTGAATTGAGCCTATAGTAATTGTTGTAAATAATAACTGACTTAACCGCTTCAGCCCTGGAAGATTTTACCCCCTCCCTGACCAGAGCACTTTTTGCGATTCGGCACTGCGTCGCTTTAACTGACAATTGTGCGGTCGTGCGACGAGGCTTCCAAACAAAATTTACGTCCTTTTTTCCCCCCACAAATAGAGCTTTCTTTTGGTGGTATTTTATCATCTCTGCGATTTTTATTTTTTGCGCTATAAACAAAATAAGAGCAACAATTTTGAAAAAAACGCATTATTTTTTTACATTTTGCTATAATAAACATCCCCCAAAAATATATAAAAGAAACATTTTTTTTCCTCAGTTTAGGCCGATCGAATTCTTCTACATATTTTTGGTAAAAAAAAAAAAAAAAATTCGCAATAAGCGGTTTTTGATTGGTTTGCGCAAAAGT
The DNA here is from genome assembly GCA_037952835.1 of Lithobates septentrionalis. NCBI lineage: Eukaryota > Metazoa > Chordata > Amphibia > Anura > Ranidae > Lithobates > Lithobates septentrionalis. The sequence continues at coordinate 1,316,130 of JBBDGP010003457.1, read as the reverse complement.
TATAGCGTTTACAAAATAGGGGATAGTTTTATGGCATTTTTATTAATTTTTTTTTTTTACTAGTAATGGCGGCGATCAGCGATTTTTATTGTGACTGCGACGTTATGGCGGACATGTCGGACATTTTTGACACATTTTTGGGACCATTGTCATTTATACAGCGATCAGTGCTCTTAAAAATGCACTGATTACTGTGTAAATGACACTGGCAGTGAAGGGGTTAACCACTAGGGGGCGGGGAGGGGTTAAGTCAGTATTAGGGGAGTGATTCTAACTGTAGGGGGGATGGGCTGTGTGTGTCACTACGCTGATCACTGCTCCCGATGACAGGGAGCTGTGATCAGTGACACTTGTCACTAGGCAGAACGTGGAGATGCTGTTTACATCAGCATCTCTCCGTTCGTTCTCTCCGTGAGGCGATCGCGGGTATCCCTGCGGCGATCGAGTCCGCGGGACGCGGGACCCACGCCCCGACTCACGGAGCTCCGGGCCAGCGCGCGCGTGCGCCACCGGCGGCGCGCACGCAAAGGCGCGGCGGGGAGTTCAAATGGACCTACCTGTAAGTCCATTTGCCCAGCCGTGCCATTCTGCCGACGTACATCGGCGTGCGCCAGTCGGGAATTGGTCAAGGGCTAAGGTGTCTGTTTACCAAGCAGCAGTAAATTACCACTGCTGAGTTCTCAGATATTCTCAAAGGAGATCGCTCTCCTCTGAGTGCCTGTTTATGAAGCAGTGTAGGTCGCTTCTCCTCCTTTTGAGGAGTGAAGCAATCTACAAAAGCTTCAAACTGTGGAGAACTCCTCCTGTTACTGTAATCTTGCGAGACATAGCGAGATTACAGTAACAGAAAATCTGTGAAACACAGGGGCGTCCATTTATCAACCACTTCAGCCCGGAAGATTTGGCTGCTGAATGACCAGGCCATTTTTTGCGATTCGGCACTGCGTCACTTTAACTGACAATTGCGCGGTCGTGCGACGCTGTACCCAAACAAAATTGTTGTCCTTTTTTCCCCACAAATAGCAACCCCAGACCATGACACTCCCACCTCCATGCTTAACTGTAGGCATGACACACTTGTCTTTGGACTCCTCACCTGGTTGCCGCCACACACACTTGACACTAGGGATGAGCCGAACACCCCCCGGTTCGGTTCGCACCAGAACCCGCGAACGGACCGAAAGTTCGCACGAACGTTAGAACCCCATTGACGTCTATGGGACTCGAACGTTCGAAATCAAAAGTGCTCATTTTAAAGGCTAATTTGCATGGTATTGTCCGAAAAAGGGTTTGGGGACCCGGGTCCTACCCCAGGGGACATGTATCAATGCAAAAAAAACTTTTAAAAACGGCCGTTTTTTCGGGAGCAGTGATTTTAATGATGCTTAAAGTAAAAAAAAAAAGTGAAATATTCCTTTAAATATCGTACCTGGGGGGTGTCTATAGTATGCCTGTAAAGTGACGCGTGTTTCCCATGTTTAGAACAGTCCCTGCACCGAATGTCATTTTTAAAGGAAAAAATCTCATTTAAAACTGCTTGCGAGTTTAATGTCATGTCGGGTCATGGCAATATGGATGAAAATCAGTGAGACAAACGGCATGGGTACCCCCCAGTCCATTACCAGGCCCTTTGGGTCCTGTATGGATATTAAGGGGAACCCCGCACCCAAATTAAAATAAGGAAAGGCCCTATATACTCTGAACAGCAGTATACAGGCGGTGCAAACAAGACAGGGACTGTAGGTTTGTTGTTAAGTAGAATCTCTTTGTAATTTTGAACGGGTACATTTTTAACGTGTTTAGCTCCAGCCAAAAAATCTTTTTTAAGCTTTTTGGAAAACATAGGGAAGGGTTATCACCCCTGTGACATTTGTTTTGCTGTCTTTCCTCCTCTTCAGAAGATTTCACCTCACTTTTTTGTCCCAATGAAAAATGTTTTTTGAAAATTTGGGTTTTTTTGTGGAACAAGGATTGGAAAGCATCAGTGGAAAGGAGAAATTGTTTTCCCATATTAACTCTTACAGGAGAGAATTTCCCTTCCTAGGGGTAGATTTCATCTCACTTCCTGTTGTCTCCTTCCGTTTGCAAGTAGGAGTCGTTTGTAAGTTAGATGTTTGAAAGTAGGGTCCTGCCCTATATACTCAGCAGAAATTTGGGCCTTAGGTGTTGCTGTGGCCACAACACTGTAAGCCCTCACAGGGCCCTGCTGTGAAATATTAGATCAAGAATTGTAATTACATGCCCCTGTTGAACAGGAGCTGAAAAATTAGGCCTTAGGCACTGGTGCTGGTGCCACAACACTGCAACCCCTCACAGACACTCTAGTTGGAACGCAGGAACGAGCCCTGCTGCAAAGTATTGCATCAAAAATTGTAATTACACGCCCCTGTTAGACAGGGGCAGAAAAATTGGGCCTTAGGCACTGGTGCTGGTGCCACAACACTGCAACCCCTCACAGACACTCTAGTTGGAATGCAGGAACGAGCCCTGCTGCAAAGTATTGCATCAAAAATTGTAATTACACGCCCCTGTTAGACAGGGGCAGAAAAATTGGGCCTTAGGCACTGGTGCTGGTGCCACAACACTGCAACCCCTCACAGACACTCTAGTTGGAATGCAGGAACGAGCCCTGCTGCAAAGTATTACATCAAAAATTGTAATTACACGCCCCTGTTAAACAGGGGCTGAAAAATTGTGCCTTAGGCACTGGTGGTGGCGCCCAGAACCAAAAATGTTCTTACAAGCTATCAGCGTGATGATTGAGGAGGAAGAGGATAATTACTCAGGGATAGTCACTCAGCATCAGCATAGGCAGTCTTTGAAGGGATCTGAAAAAAATTATTCAGTTACATCAGCATCAGGTGCTTGGTAGCTGGTGGTGATCCAAGACTGATTCATTTTTATGAAGGTCAGCCGATCGACCGAGTCAGTGGACAGACGCACCCTGTGATCGGTTACCACGCCTCCAGCAGCACTGAATGTGCGTTCCGAAAGAACGCTGGATGCAGGACAGGCCAGTAGCTCAATTGCATACTGTGCAAGCTCTGGCCAGTGATCCATCCTCAAGACCCAGTAACCCAGAGGATTTTCGGTGGGAAAGGTGTCCAAGTCTGATCTTGCCCCTAGGTATTCCTGCACCATGTAAAACAGACGCTGGCGATGGTTGCTGGAACCGATCATACCTTGGGGCTGCGGACCAAAAAATTGTCTGAACGCATCGGTCAGACGGCCACCTTCTCCACCGCTCCTTCTTTGACTGACCGAAGCCTCAGCAACACGTTGTCCAGAAACAGGAGTTTGTAACCTCCCAGTCTCTGGGAACGCGTTGCACAGACCTTTCTGCAAGGCCTCCCGAAGATGTTTCATCCTCTGCTCCCTCTGCGATGGCAAGATAAGGTCCGCAACCTTACCCTTGTAACGTGGATCAAGGAGGGTTGCCAGCCAGTATTGGTCCTTCTCCTTGATACCACGAATACGAGGATCCTTACGCAGGCTTTGCAGGATCAGGGAGGCCATGCAGCGTAGGTTTGCTGAGGCATTCGGTCCGGAGTCCTCTGGGTCACTAAGGACAACAACGTCTGCAGCCACCTCCTCCCAGCCACGTACAAGTCCATGTGTTCCTTGGGACTGATCCCTTAAAGACTGCTGATGCTGAGTGCCAGGCTCCACCTCCATACTGACACAATCTTCCTCCTCCTCCTCCTCGTCCTCTTCCTGTGTGATCGGCGGGCACGCAGGAACACTGTCTGGATAAAGGGGGCCTTGAGAGCTAAGGAAGTCCTCCTCTTCCTGCCTCTGTTCTGCCTCAAGTGCCCTGTCCATTATTCCACGCAGCGTGTGCTCCAACAGGTGGACAAGGGGGACAGTGTCACTGATGCATGCACTGTCAGTGCTCACCATCCTCGTGGCCTCCTCGAATGGTGACAGGACAGTGCATGCATCCCTGATCATGGCCCACTGGCGTGGGGAAAAAAAACCAAGGTCCCCTGACCCTGTCCTGGTGCCATAGTCGCACAGGTACTCATTGATGGCCCTCTGCTGCGTGTGCAGCCGCTGCAGCATGGCCAACGTTGAGTTCCACCTGGTGGGCATGTCACAGATTAGGCGGTTCTTGGGCAGGTTAAACTCCTTTTGGAGGTCCGTCAGCCGAGCACTGGCATTATATGACCGGCGGAAATGCACACAGACTTTCCTGGCCTGCCTCAGGACATCCTGTAAGCCCGGGTACCTGCCCAAGAACCGCTGCACCACCAAGTTAAGGACGTGAGCCAAACAGGGCACATGGGTCAGTTGTCCCTGTCGGAGGGCAGAGAGGAGGTTGGTGCCATTGTCGCAAACCACCATTCCTGCCTTAAGTTGGCGTGGCGTCAACCACCTCTGAACCTGCCCCTGCAGAGCTGACAGAACCTCTGCCCCAGTGTGGCTCCTGTCCCCCAAGCACACCAGCTCAAGCACCGCATGGCATCTTTTGGCCTGCGTATTTGCGTAGCCCCTTGAACGCCTACGGAGCACCGCTGGTTCCGAGGAAGAGGCCATGGAGGAAGAAGAAGAGGAGGGGGTGGAGGAGAGAGGTGTGTCACAATCAGCATTTTGGAGGCGTGGTGGCGGAACAACCTCCAACACTACTGCACCTTGTCCTGCATCCTTCCCAGCTGCCAGCAGAGTCACCCAATGCGCCGTGAAACCTAAGTAACGTCCCTGTCCATGCCTGCTGGACCATGAGTCAGCGGTAATATGCACCTTACCGCTGACCGCCCTGTCCAGCGAGGCATGGACATTGCCTTCCACATGCCGGTAGAGAGCCGGAATCGCCTTCCGTGAGAAAAAGTGGCGTTTGGGTACCTGCCACTGAGGAACCGCACATTCCACAAACTCACGGAAGGGGGCAGAGTCTACCAACTGAAAAGGCAGCAGTTGAAGTGCTAGCAATTTTGCCAAGCTAGCATTCAACCGCTGGGCATGTGGATGGCTGGGAGCAAACTTCTTTCGGCGGTGCAGCAGCTGGGGCAGGGAAATTTGCCTGGTACAATCTGACGTCGGTGTACCAAAAGCAGATTGCCCACAAGTACTTGGCTGTGACACACCTAATTCTACACCTTCATTCCTCTCACTGCAGGTCTCAGAGAGGACTGAAGGTCTAGTGGGGTTGGAAATCTCAGCTGATGAGGAGCAAGGAGAGATCCTCTTTGTTCTTTGGTGTGGGTCTTTTAGATATGCTTGCCAACGAACTGCATGGCAGGTCAACATATGTCTGGTCAAGCATGTGGTACCCAAGCGGGAGATGTTTTGGCCACGCGAGATACGCTTGAGACATATGTTGCAAATAGCAGCGGTGCGATCTGATGCACTCGTCTCAAAAAAGGCCCACACCAAAGAACTTTTTGAATAACGCGCAGAGACTGCAGCGCCCTGCACATGTGGAGCTTTGGGGTGTGATGCAGTCAATGTGCTGCCCTTAGGCTGGCCCCTGGAGGGCATCCTGCCTCGTTGGTGATGTGCCGCCTCCTCCTCCTCCTCCTCCTCCTCCTCTCTCCTATCAGGCACCCACGTTGAGTCAGTGACCTCATCATCCCCTCCCTCCTCATCACTGGAGCAAACCTGGCAGTATGCTGCAGCAGGGGGAGCATGACTGCCAGATTGCTGTCCTTCTTGGGCACCCCCTCTGTCTGTGCTCATGTTACTGCCTTCATCGAGCTCAGTATCATCATCAGAGCCTTCCAAACGCTGGGCATCCTCCTGGAGCATGTACCCAACACTGTGGTCAAACAGTTCGAGGGAATCCTCAGGAGGACATGGTGGAGCTAGGGAAGGAGTCACTGATGACATTGAGCTGAGGGAAGAGGCCGCTGCTTTGCCAGACAAAGCACCCTGGGCATGGGTGAGAGAGGATGAGGAGGATGAGGACGGCTTGGTCATCCACTCGACCAAGTCTTCCGCATGTTGCGGCTCAACACGGCCAGCTGCCGAAAAAAAGGCCAAGCGTGTCCCATGGCCACGTGCTGATGAGGATGCACCGTCTCCACGACCAGCACTAGACACAGAGCCTGCTTGCCCTCTCTTATTGGCTTGTGACTGTCTGCCTCTCCTTCTTGGCCTTCCAGACATACTAATGGCCTGTAGCTGCACTAAGCTGGGATAGAACACCTGTAATTTTCTTCAGGTAGCTTTATATACTGTAACCAGACAAGCCTGCCTGTCAGTAGGAAGATAACAGGAACGGATCTAGCTGAACACTGTGAGCAGGACGCACTGCACTAAATGTAAATAGCAGGAACGGATCTAGATAAACACTGTGAGCAGGACGCACTGACTGCACTAAATGTAAATAGCAGGAACAGATCTAGCTGAACACTGTGAGCAGGACGCACTGACTGCACTAAATGTAAATAGCAGGAACGGATCTAGCTGAACACTGTGAGCAGGACGCACTGACTGCACTAAATGTAAATAGCAGGAACGGATCTAGCTGAACACTGTGAGCAGGACGCACTGCACTAAATGTAAATAGCAGGAACAGATCTAGCTGAACACTGTGAGCAGGACGCACTGCACTAAATGTAAATAGCAGGAACAGATCTAGCTGAACACTGTGAGCAGGACGCACTGCACTAAATGTAAATAGCAGGAACGGATCTAGCTGAACACTGTGAGCAGGACGCACTGCACTAAATGTAAATAGCAGGAACAGATCTAGCTGAACACTGTGAGCAGGACGCACTGCACTAAATGTAAATAGCAGGAACAGATCTAGCTGAACACTGTGAGCAGGGCGCACTGCACTAAATGTAAATAGCAGGAACGGATCTAGCTGAACACTGTGAGCAGGACGCACTGACTGCACTAAATGTAAATAGCAGGAACGGATCTAGCTGAACACTGTGAGCAGGACGCACTGCACTAAATGTAAATAGCAGGAACAGATCTAGCTGAACACTGTGAGCAGGACGCACTGCACTAAATGTAAATAGCAGGAATGGATCTAGCTGAACACTGTGAGCAGGACGCACTGCACTAAATGTAAATAGCAGGAACAGATCTAGCTGAACACTGTGAGCAGGACGCACTGCACTAAATGTAAATAGCAGGAACAGATCTAGCTGAACACTGTGAGCAGGACGCACTGCACTAAATGCAAATAGCAGGAACGGATCTAGCTGAACACTGTGAGCAGGACGCACTTACTGCACTAAATGTAAATAGCAGGAACGGATCTAGCTGAACACTGTGAGCAGGACGCACTGCACTAAATGTAAATAGCAGGAACAGATCTAGCTGAACACTGTGAGCAGGATGCACTGCACTAAATGTAAATAGCAGGAACAGATCTAGCTGAACACTGTGAGCAGGACGCACTGCACTAAATGTAAATAGCAGGAACGGATCTAGCTGAACACTGTGAGCAGGACGCACTGCACTAAATGTAAATAGCAGGAACAGATCTAGCTGAACACTGTGAGCAGGACGCACTGCACTAAATGTAAATAGCAGGAACGGATCTAGCTGAACACTGTGAGCAGGACGCACTGACTGCACTAAATGTAAATAGCAGGAATGGATCTAGCTGAACACTGTGAGCAGGACGCACTGCACTAAATGTAAATAGCAGGAACAGATCTAGCCTAATCTATCTAACTCAAATCAAATGACACTGTCTGTCTCTCTCTCTATCAGCACACCGGAACACACTACACAGGGCCGCCGTGCAGGCGGCCTTATATAGTGTGGGGCGTGTACTAAATCCCCTGAGCCATAATTGGCCAAAGCCACCCTGGCTTTGGCCAATTACAGCTCTCTCTACTGACGGCGCTGTGATTGGCCAAGCATGCGGGTCATAGTGCATGCTTGGCCAATCATCAGCCAGCAATGCACTGCGATGCCGCAGTGAATTATGGGCCGTGACGCGCCACACGAATTTGGCGCGAACGGCCCATAACGTTCGCAATTCGACGGACGGTCGAACAGCCGATGTTCGAGTCGAACATGGGTTCGACTCGAACACGAAGCTCATCCCTACTTGACACCATCTGAACAAAATAAGTTTATCTTGGTCTCATCAGACCACAGGACATGGTTCCAGTAATCCGTGTCCTTAGTCTGCTTGTCTTCAGCAAAATGTTTGCGGGCTTTCTTGTGCATCATCTTTAGAAGAGGCTTCCTTCTGGGATGACAGCCATGCAGACCAGTTTGATGCAGTGTGCGGCGTATGGTTTGAGCACTGACAGGCTCAGGGTCTTGGCAATCTTCTTATAGCCTAGGCCATCTTTATGTAGAGCAACAATTCTTTTTTTTCAGATCCTCAGAGAGTTCTTTGCCATGAGGTGCCATGTTGAACTTCCAGTGACCAATATGAGAGAGTGAGAGCGATAACACCAGATTTAACACACCTGCTCCCCATTCACACCTGAGACCTTGTAACACTAATGAGTCACATGACACCGGGGAGGGAAAATGGCTAATTGGGCCCAATTTGGACATTTTCACTTAGGGGTGTACTCACTTTGGTTGCCAGCGGTTTAGAAATGAATGGCTGTGCGTTGAGTTATTTTGAGGGGACAGCAAATTTACACTGTTATACAAGCTGTACACTCACTACTTTACATTGTAGCAAAGTGTCATTTCTTCAGTGTTGTCACATGAAAAGATGGAATAAAATATTTACAAAAATGTGAGGGGTGTACTCCCTTTTTGTGAGGCGGAGCCTGTGACATCATTACGTCCATCTAGGAAGCTGTTCACGTGCTGCTGGGGACACAGGGCCGAGGATCTGCGGAAGTTTCAGTGATCCAGGGATTGTCCATCTTTATCATAAAAGCGCTTTACCTGCATGCACCAGGACAGTCCATCTGCAAATGTGAGTTCTTTACTGTGATTTTATTAAAAGTTGTTTTTAAACGGTAAAACACTATGTTGAGCTTTTTCCTGTCCTTATTATTGGGAGTCCTTATGAGGATAGAGGAACAACAGATTACTGGATTTATACGCTTGAGGGGAAGGTGCCATTAGACCCTATGGTGGGTCTTCATGTGAGGTGAGCACATAAAGAGACCGGTGGGGGACACGGTGGTGTTCTTGATCACTTATTTTGGATTTGTCACTTATGAAGATATAGACACGTGTACTGAGAAGAGTTTTTCTTTTGAATTTAAAGTGGAGGTCCACCCTGAAAAAAAAAATTGCATAAAAAAATACCTTAAAAAATGGAGGGAAAAAACTTTTTTTTTTATTTACATGAAATGGTTGTTGCTAGGCAGTCTTCCTAATCTGTCTCTTCCTACACCGCGGTGATCTTCAGTCTTCTGCTCCCCGCGTTGTCTTCTGGGGAATGGGGCGCGGTGTGTTATGGGAACTGTGTGTGTCCCATTCACAAAGCGCCGCACCGCTCGCGCGTGCGCAGTAGGAAACTGGCAGTGAAGCCGCAAGGCTCCACTGCCTGTTTCCCTTACTTAGGATGGCGGTGCCGGGACCCGAGAGCCGAGGGATGGGTCGGCCTCGGGCGGCCGACATCGTGTGCACCCAGGACAGGTAAGTCTACTTATTTAAAGTCAGCAGCTACAGTGTTTGACTGAAAAAATTTCGCTGGCCGGAATCCCGCTTTAATGTCTTGAATCTACTAGCAACAGTCACTATATATATTTATTTATTTATTTGATTTAATTTTTCTTTGCATATTGCTAGATTATATAGATTGTTTTCACTTTTGATTATTTTCACCTAATTGACTCATTAATACACCCTGCTGCTCAGCTGGGTGTGGTTGCGCTTCACTATTTTAATTTTGCTATTTATCTTTGTGGGAACACAAGCTGTGTTAAGCGGCAACTATTCACTCGTGCATTAAAGTGTTTGTAAACCCTTAAAAAAATTCCACAAAAAAAGAAAACTTGCAAGACAAAGGCATAATGAGCTAGTATGCATAGCATAGCATACTAGCTCATTATGAATTACTTACCTGAGAACGAAGCCCCCGCAGCGGTCCTCATTCACCGCTCCGGCGGCCGACATCTCTCCTGGGGGTTACTTCCGGGTATCGCAGCTCTGGCGCTGTAATTGGCCGGATGACGTCACTCCCGCACATGCGCGTGGGAGCCACCGGTAAGGAAACAGTGCCGATGACGTTGGCACATGCAAATACAGGGATATCTCCTAAACCGTGCAGGATTAGGAGATATCCAGTGTAGCTACAGGTGAGCCTAATTATAGGCTTGCCTGTAGTAAAAAATGGTTGTAAAGGGTTTACAACACCTTTAACTTATATACTGTAGTAGCGCAGAAGTAATTTTCACTTTTTTACTGTATCTCTCTTCCTCTCTCTCTCTCTCTCTCTCTCTCTCTCTCTCTCTCTCTCTCTCTCTCTCTCTCTCTCTCTCTCTCTCTCTCTCTTCTCTTTCTCTTTCTCTTTCTCTTTCTCTTTCTCTTTCTCTCTTTTTCAGTTTTTCTCTCTTTCTCTTTAATATATATATATATGAGAGAGAATCCCTAGACAACTGAGGCGGAAGAAGGAAGATTATTGACTTCTTTCTAGCCTGCTCTACCGGTTTTGGGGTGTTTGTGAAAGGCAGGGGGCATTTTTACATTTTCACAAACACCCCAAAACCGGTAGAGCAGGCTCGAAAGAAGTCAATAATCTTCCTCCTTCCTCCTAAGTTCTCTGGGGATTCTCTCTTCACTCCCCAATTCTCCACCTCTAGGCTGGAGAATCTGGGAGGGAGAATTCCCACAGAAATCGCAACTGTCCGTTTTTCTGTCAATGAATCTGTCTCTGTGTGCTGAGATGATCAGCTCATCTCGGTTTCATAAATGGACACCTATACCAAAATAGCAATCTTGTTGCTGGAGACAACTCTCCAGTGGCAGGATCACTATGAAGGACACAGCAGGACAATGAAATGTTCACCTGTTTGCATTGTTTACCAGGTTTACCAGTATGACTTGAAACTCAAGGGAAAGAGGAAGGAAATTGCACAATATATATATATATATATTATATATATATATATATATATATATAAACACACATTTCAGTCATCTATGTATTCTTCCAACAAAAAAAAAAAATATTGAATGACATTTTGGTACTGTTCATTTAATTACCTGAAACCTGCCTTTATATAATAGACCCCCACTGGAAAAGTGGTTATGAGGGGGCAAATCATACCCTGTTCCCTTGCACAGGGTAGTTTGCTGTGTGTATCCTTACTGTACTGTGTAAAGGTTCAGGCTCATACATTTACTGTTGCCCAGTTATTTAACCTGTGATTTCACTTTTAGCCCTGGTACACACTGATGCAGTGTGGAATTCGCAGCGAGTTCTGTGCAGATTCCGCACTGCATGCAAATCGCACCCTGTTTATGCTAATCAATACAGGTGTGTTAAGTTAATGACACCCCGAAATCGGTTCTCAAAATTCTGTGTGATTTGCAGAATCGGATCGCATGGGTGTTCACATCCATGTGATCTGATTCTGGTGCTGCAAAAAAAAAAAAGGGTCCTGCACGATTTTAGTGCAAATGCGGTGCGATTTGAGCTGTACAGAATAATGGCTCAAATCGCACTATTCGCATGTGATTTGAACAGGAATGCGGTGTTTGCCCGCATGTGGTTGCCCGCACCACATAGTGTGAACCGGAGCTTAAAGAATGTATGGGGATATTTGCAGTCAGCTGAAAGAGAAAAAAAAAAAGACCACTGGTTGCAGCTCCATTGTAACATCAGCATTCACCTTTTACAAACCAGGGTGCTTGCTGGGAGACCGGTGACCTATACCTGGTCCTAGCCATGCCGTGGTGTTGTCCCCATTTGTGACTGTTATTATCACAAGCAATAGCTAAAGTTCCATTGTAACATCAGCGCTCACTATTTACAAACCAGGGACCTAGGGTGCTTGCTGGAAGATCGGTAACCTATACCTAGGCCTAGCCATTCCATGGTGTTGTCCCATTTTTGACTATTATCACATGCACTATATAGATCTACTTGCAACATGAGCTGAAGCTGCCAGGAGTCAGTGGTGCAGCCGCGCTTACACTGATTCTTGCCGTCTTTCTTAATCTTCTCCCTGTGGAGCTTTAACCACTCAGTGCTGTATTGCCTGAAATAGTTCAGTGGTTTAGCACACCTAATTACATTAGCCAATTCAAGAGCTAGAGTTCATTAAGACAGAGACAACCAGCAATTAAATACAATGATTTAATTCTACAAATGGTCAACAACACCACAAGTAACTGCTGAGAGACAATGCTAAATAATGCAACAAATTGCAGAAGAGATATAGGGCCTTATGCACGAAAACATGAACAAAGAATAGCGCCTCTTGCCCATGGCAACCAATCTGTGTTCAGCTGTCTCATCGGACAGAATCTGGTTGCTCTGATAACAGACACATAGGTCTGTGAGACCTATTGTACAGTATGTGGTGCTGCATTGCAATGATGAACCACCGTACCAGAGTCTGAGGATGGCTTGTTTCTCTATTTACTTTATATATTTCCCTCAGATGTAGTTCTGCCCAATTGAGAGCTCTCTGTCATTCATTCAATTTTCCAAACCACTAGATTCCATCTTATGCTTTAGTTTCAAGCTGTGGCTATTTTTTCTTTGGACTCTTCTGGGTTTTTTAAATGTTCCATCTCTAAAAATCCCCCAATTTTGTAGACATTTATCAATTTTACAATAAATGACCCGTGTTTCAAAATCATCATTTTTTAGTTGATATTGCAAATTTGTATTTTAATTGCATAAAGCACACCTGTCGTGTGTGTGTGTGTGTATCAAAAATAATCCATATTTGCATGAAAGGTATGCAATGGGCAAATTGCGGAGACCCCAGCCCCCTGTACAAATTATGTTCTACCGCTTTTGTGACCACTGTAAATTAAGTTGTGGAAATGAGTTTGTTGAGTTTGGTTTTGTTAGGATAGGTTGCATGTATAAAAAAGTCCCAAAGCCATAGGCGTGCGCACAGGGTGTGCTGGATGTGCCCAGGCATACCCTAATCACCCCATGCGCATTAGTGTTATCACTCTGTGTAGCAGCAGGAACATGGGAAATATCTCCCTCTTACCGGCTCTGCCATAAGAGAAGTGTTTATGCTCTTCGCTTTTACTGTGGCGGCAGGGAGATCAATGTCCTGGGGTCATATACAGTATCTCACAAAAGTGAGTACACCCCTCACATTTTTGTAAATATTTTATTCTATCTTTTCATATGACAACACTGAAGAAATGACACTTTGCTACAATGTAAAGTAGTGAGTGTACAGCTTGTATAACAGTGTAAATTTGCTGTCCCCTCAAAATAACTCAACACACAGCCATTAATGTCTAAACCGCTGGCAACAAAAGTGAGTACACCCCTAAGTGAAAATGTCCTCCCTGGTGTCATGTGACTCGTTAGTGTTACAAGGTCTCAGGTGTGAATGGGGAGCAGGTGTGTTAAATTTGGTGTTATCGCTCTCACTCTCTCATACTGGTCACTGGAAGTTCAACATGGCACCTCATGGCAAAGAACTCTCTGAGGGTCTTGAAAAAAATAATTGTTGCTCTACAGTACATAAAGATGGCCCAGGCTATAAGAAGATTGCCAAGACCCTGAGTTCTGCAGCATGGTGGCCAAGACCATACAGCGGTTTAACCTCCTTGGCGGTATGATTCTTTCTGATTTTAGGTGCTGAAAGCGGTACAATTATTTTGCAATGAAATTTGGCGTTTTATATTGTAGGTATTTAATTATTAACAATAACACACTTAAATCTGTCCAAACAAGAGTCTAGTAGATATCCCGGGTATGATAAAGTTTGAAACACAAAAACATAAATTATAATATAATAAAAAAAAAATAATAATTATAAAAAATAAAAATAAATAGTAATAAAATAAATTTCCACACGATTCACTATCGCTCAATTCTGCAAGTGTTCTAATTTACTATCGCAGTTTTCTAGCTGGTCTAAAGCCATTTTTGACGTAAAGGGACACTTTTTGGTTGCTATGGACAATCTCCAGTTTCCAGGCAGAAAGAACAGTATATGCAATATAAAACTGCATGCAGGGCATGGGCCAGAGCACTGGGGACAAATGGGATGTGAAATGATTTCATACAGTACTGTAATCTGTAAGATTACAGTACTGTATGTGTTATGATTTTTACATTTTTTTGAATTTGCCGCCAGGCTCCGCCCCCGTGCGTCGCGACGCTCGCAGGGAACGGAGCCTGGCACGGAGAGGCTTCGGAGGAGGACGGAGCCCTCGGACAGTGCGGGGGACATCGCAGGATCCCGGGGACAAGGTAAGTAAGGAGGCACCAGGATCCTGCGATGTAATCCCGAGTGTGGCTCGGGGTTACCGCTAATGGTCCTGAAATGTAACCCCGAGCCACACTCGGGAAAACCGCCAGGGAGGCTACCAGGACAGGTTCCATTCAGAACAGGCCTCGCCATGGTCAAACAAAGAAGTTGAGTGCATGTGCATACATTTCATTGGAATGGCACCAAACAAGAGTTTTACAAGAGTAAAGAGAGTTCCAGCATCATCACCCTGCCCAATGCAGATTCGTGATTCATCCATCCAGTCATCCACAGTCTATGATTGCTTTTCTTTAGCCTACTGTACCCTTGTTTTTTTTCTGTTTAACCACTTCAGCCCCGGAAGATTTGGCTGCTCAATGACCAGAGCATTTTTTGCAATACGGCACTTTAACTGACAATTGCACGGTCGTGCGACGCTGTACCCAAACATAATTGACATACTTTTTTCCCACAAATAGAGCTTTCTTTTGGTGGTATTTGATCATCTCTGCGGTTTTTATTTTTTGTGCTATAAACAAAAAAAAGCGACAATTTTGAAAAAAACACAATGGAGGTTATTTACGAAAGGAAAATCCACTTTGCACTGCAAGTGCATTTGGAAGTGCAGTCGCTCTAAAGGGGGGGATCTGAAAGGAGGGGAAGCTCTGCTGATTTTATCATCCAATCATGTGCAAGCTAAAATGCTGTTTTTTATTTTCCTTGCATGTCCCCCTCGGATGTACAGCGACTTTACTTCCAACTGCACTTTCAGTGCACTTGTAGTGCAAAGTGGATTTTCCTTTAGTAAATAACCCCCAATATTTTGTACTTTTTTCTAGAATAAATATCCCCAATTTATTTATTTTTTTAAAAAAGCAATTTTTTTTCTCAGTTTAGGCCGATATGTATTTTTCTACATATTTTTGGTAATAAAAATCGCAGTAAGCATATATTGATTGGTTTGCGCAAAAGTTATAGCGTCTACACAATAGGGCATAGATTTATGGCATTTTATTATTATTATTATTATTATTTTTTTACTAGTAATGGCATCGATCTGCTATTTTTATCGTAACTCCGACATTATGGTGGACACATCAGACACTTTTGCCCCTTTTTAGGGGCGATTGACCATTATACAGCGATCAGTGCTATAAAATTGCACTGATTACTGTGTAAATATCACTTGCAGGGAAGGGGTTAACACTAGGGGGCGATCGAGGGGTTAACTGTGTTCCCTGACTGTGTGTTCTAACTGTAGGGGGAGGGGATTGACAAGAGGGGATGGCAGATCGTGGTTCCTAGCTATTAGGAACTCATGATCTGCCCTAGGATTTTGTTGTCGGAATGTCCAATCAATGTCCGACCGTGTGTACGGGGCATTAGACATCGCCTAAAGGAAATGGGATTTACATACAGAAAAGCCAAACGAAAACCATCATTAACACCTAAACATAAAAACACAAGGTTACAGTGGGCTAAAGAACAGCAATCATGGACTGTGGATGACTGGATGGAAGTGATATTCAGCGATGAATTACAAACCTGTATTGAGCAGGGTGATGATGCTGCAACTTTTGTTTGGTGCCATTCCAATGAAATGTATGAAGGTGACTACCAGAAAGAAAACCTGCAAATTTCCACAATCATTGATGATATGGGGTTGCATGTCAGGTACGGGGGAGATGACAGTCATTAAATCTTCAATAAATGCACAAGTTGATATTGAGATTTTGGACACTTTTCTTATTCCATCAATTGAAAGGATGTTTGGTGATGATGACATAATTTTTCAGGATGTTATCTGATGCAGATGTTTGTTTTGGAACTGCAAAGTATGTGGTGATTTCATAATATTTTCCTCAGAATTGAGTGATTCCATATTCTTTGCTTGATCTGCAAAAACAGTTGCAACTGACTTCAGTTTTCTTTCTTTTTTTTTATTTTTTATTTTTTATTTTTTATTTTTTTTATGTAAAGACAGAAGGTTGAAATGTTACATGAAAATAGTTTTGAGGCATGTCTGTAATTTAGTTTTTTTTTTTTTTTTTTTTTTTTAACACAATTAAACAATTGAATGAACATTTTCCCAGTGCGGTGATTCCATACTTTTTGCCAGGGGTTGTAATAAGGATTGGAACCAACGAATGTGACACTGGCTATAAAAAAATAAATGTTGGCAAATGTTACTGAGACTTGCATATGGTGATGACAAAGACTCTATCCAACAAATGTGTGAGCAAATGTGTCTTGCAAATCTTCCCCTATGTGTCCAGATTTAACCACTTCCCGCCCGGCCCATAGCAGATGACGGCCGGGCGGTGGTTCAGTTATCCTGACTGGGCATCATATGATGTCCAGCAGGATAACATGTCGGCGCTCGCCTGCGGGGGGCGCGCATCACGGCGATCGGTGGATCGGTGTGTCAGTCTGACACACCGCTACACCGATCTTGGTAAAAAGCCTCCGGCGGAGGCTCTTTACCACGTGATCAGCTGTGTCCAATCACGGCTGATCACGATGTCAATAGGAAGAGCCGTTGATCGGCTTTTCGTCACTCGCGTCTGACAGACGCGAGTAGAGGAGAGCCGATCGGCGGTTCTCCTGACAGGGGGGGTCTGCGCTGATTGTTTATCAGCGCAGCCCCCCCTCAGATCACCACACTGCACCACCAGGGATCGCCACTAGGACCACCAGGGAAGGGGCAACATGTGGATGGCCAGGTATGTACCCCATGGCCATCCACCTGTGCCCAGTCAATGCCCAATCTGTGCCAATGGTGCCCACTGATTGGCACCATTATATAGCACTGATGCCCAGCAATGCCACCCTTAGGGGAATCAGTGCCATCAATCAGTGTCATCAGTGCCACCCATCAGTGTCCATGGGTGCCACCTATCAGTGCCCATCCGTGCCACCTATCAGTGCCACCCATAAGTACCCATCAGTGCCACCCATAAGTACCCATCAATGCCACCTACAAATGCCCATCGGTGTCGCCTATGAGTGCCCATCGGTGTCACCTATGAGTGCCCATCGATGCCACCTATCAGTGCCCATCAGCGCTGCCTATCAGTGCTCATCATCAGTGCCACCTCATTGGTGCCACCTCATCAGTGCCGCCGTATCAGTGCCCGTCATTGAAGATGAAAACATACTTATTTCCAAAAATTTTTAACAGAAACATAGAAAAACTTGTTTTTTTTCAAAATTTTCGGTCTTTTTTTATTTGTTGCACAAAAAAAAAAAACGCAGAGGTGATCAAATACCACCAAAAGAAAGCTCTATTTGTGGGAACAAAATGATAAAAAAATTGTTTGGGTACAGTGTTGTATGACCGTGCAATTGTCATTTAAATTGCGACAGCGCTGAAAGCTGAAAATTGGCCTGGGCGGGAAGGTGTCTAAGTGCCCGGTATTGAAGTGGTTAAAGGATAATTCCACTTTTGTGGAAAGAAAAATCTTGATAATTAAAAAAAAAAATACTATAGCATATACAATTGCTAAGCAAGCAATATTGTAATGTAATGCTATTAAAAATGACCTTTCCTTTGCCCTCTTGCACACTGTACTGATGTATGAGCATCAGACATTCCTGGCAGAAAAAGTATGGGCTGTATATCACCTGTGCGTATTTGCGTGTATGCACACACAAGCATAAAAATTCTTCTAGCTTTTTTTTAAGTAAAGGAAGTGTGGCATGTGCACCAGTTTGTGAGTATTTGCACGTATACACGCAAAAATATTGACCGCCAACTCAGATTTCTGTGTTTTCTTTTTACAGATCTGTAGGCCTCATGCACATGGGTGTATGAAGATATGCTACATTTTTTTCTGCCCAAACTTGGCAGAGTATTGATGAGAGGACTCCACACTCTGAAAAGTTCTATGAGTTTATATACCATTCCATTGGCTACGGTGGCTTCCGGCATTTGGCGATGATTCCAGTGAAGATTCCCTATTCAGGTGTTGAGACACAAAAGCCCGTTTGACTCATTTGGTATATGCTAAATAGGGTCCCACCATTCCGGTAAGCCTCCTTACACTATATTTGGTGGCAGAAGGTTTTCACAGCGATGATTTCTTTTCACTTGGGTGATTGAACATTAATATTTAAATCACCAATGTACGGACTCTTTTTTTGAAACATGAACGGTTTATGAGCTTATGAGTTTTTCTATATATTCACTTGTAAACCATTTTTTTTACTTTATGATTCATATGAATTCATATTTTTATGATTTATGTTTTTAGCGCTGCACTGTTTATACCTCTATTTTTTGCACAAGTTGTCTCTTGTAGTGCTGGTAGTGGATAGCACTTTCACCTAGCAGCAAAAAGGGTCGCTGGTTCGAATCCCGACCACGACACCATCTGCCTGGAGTTTGCATGTTCTCCCTGTGCCTGCATGGGTTTCCTCTGGGTACTCCGGTTTCCTCCCACACTCTAAAGACATGCTGGTAGGTTAATCGGATCCTTTTTAAATTGGCCCAAGTATGTATGAATGTGTGTTAGGGACCATAGTGTAAGCTCCTTGAGGGTAGGGACTGATGTGAATGTACAATGTATATGTAAAGCGCTGCATAAATTGACAGCGCTATATAAGTACCTGAAATAAATAAAACACTAAGCGTGGTTTAACACTATACTACTTAGGTGCACTATAATGACAGATCAGGTAATCAATGGCTGTGCAGAAAGCTGCAGCTGCCTGCAACCTGACATCACAGTGAACTGGGATGTTGGCCGCACCTAGCCACTCTAAAGATTCCCGCCGCTCCAATTCGCACTGGCCTTAATTGTTGACTAGAATGTAGCCTTAAACTGGCTGGAAGCCACTTCCTGTTGCACATATGCAGTAAAAAATGAAAAAATGTACAGTGAGTATTGAAAGTTTGTTTCTGGATAACATATGCCATGATAACTGTCACTCTGTACTCTGCCAAGAAGGTGCAGAGGATGAGGCTATGAGATGTACATAGGCCTAGGATTCAGAAAGTTGTGTCATTACTAGGCTGACCTGTAGAATCAGGAAGGGCAGCAACAAAATGTTTGCCTAAAATGGCACTATAGTCTGTTAAAGCAGGATTCCGGCCGGCTACATTTTTTTTTTTAAGTCAGCAGCTACAAACACTGTTGCTGCTGACTTTAAATAAGTAGACTTATCTGTCCTGGGTGCCCGCGATCTGTCCTGGGTGCCCGCGATGTCGGCCGTCCAAGGCCGACCCGTCCCTCGGGTCCCGGCACCGCCATCCTAAGTAAGGGAAACAGGCAGTGGAGCTTTGCGGCTTCACTGCCAGTTTCCTACTGCGCACGCGCGAGTAGCGCGGCGCTCTGTGAATGGCCCCGTGGTTTTCTGGGAACACACACAGTTCCCAGAAGGCGACGGGCGCTCACCGAGGAGCATTACACGCCGCGGAATAGGAAGAGGCAGATTAGGAAGACTACCTACTAGCAACAAGGGTTTCAGGTGAGTAAATTTTTTTTTTTTTTTTTCACATGTTGTTTTTTTTTATTTTTATTTTTGGTGGATTTTTTTTTTTTTTGGGTGGCCCTCCACTTTAAGCACAGAGGCACAGGAAGCACGTGGGTAGCTCCACAGGAGAAAAGTTCAATCTTTACCAGGGATTTCTTGCACTTTAATGGAAAATGCAGGAGGCCGACTATGGGCTTCTGTGCTCTTCAGTATTTGGAATGTGCCCATAGTGGACTATGAGCACCAAGAATATGAAACAAGCAGCAGTGGTGACGGTCAATGATTTGATATGAACACAGGGCACCCATGGGGCACTGCTGGTTGAGGATAATCTAGCGGAACAACAGCTAGACAGGTTAGAAAGCCACTGCGATTGCCCTGATAAGCCAGCTTCAGAGGTGTCTACAGCTCACCTCCTTCCTGATAAGCCAGCTTCAGGGGTGTCTACAGCTCACCTCCTTCCTTCTTCTTTCTATAGGCCTAATCATGAATGGTCAATGTACAAAAGATAGCCAACGGTGTCTACGGCCTGCTTTACTGATGGCTTGTACTCCACTCACTGTATTTATTTTCAAAAATAATTACTGAAACACTTGTTTAGAAACACCATGAAATGTGCAATTGGAGTTGTCTTGTTTCATCTCAGTGGAGAACGTTTACAGGATTCTAATTCAATTATGTGACACCCATTACGTTTTAACTGTGCCATAACCAAGAGGAATACTGCATACTTTTATGGCCCTCAGGTAATAAAGAGTGTCGTATTCATAAACTTGCGTTGCTTTCATGTAAAGATTTGGAGAGATTAAACTACAGCAGCCAATTCATGATTTCTCTTTAAACAGTTAACATTTTAGTGAGCTCAGTGCCTGTATTTTGGTCCAATACACTTTTTAATCCATGGAAGAAGGGGAGGTATGGATCTTAGCAGTTAGTTCTAGAATCCAGATGCCCTTGTACTGGCGTTGGGTTGCTACCAGTCATACAGTTCTCAATTTTCATTTTTTCTAAATATTGTAATTTCCAACTAACATTTTTCACCTAATATTTTAATGCTGAACTCCAGGCCAGCGGGATCT
This sequence comes from Lithobates septentrionalis, assembly GCA_037952835.1. Classification (NCBI taxonomy): domain Eukaryota; kingdom Metazoa; phylum Chordata; class Amphibia; order Anura; family Ranidae; genus Lithobates; species Lithobates septentrionalis. The sequence goes on along the minus strand of JBBDGP010003457.1, from coordinate 1,295,294 downwards.
GAGGCGGAGATTGCTCGTTTTTCACTCAGCTCCACTTATCGGTCCCTGTATTACCTGGCTGGTGCCTCTGCCATGTTTGGTGGATCTGTTATTTGGTTAGTTCCCCTTTGCTGACGCTACGAGGTATTTGGTAGACTTCTGCATCGCTTTCCACAAAACACTCGTGGATCATCATATATTTTGCTGATGTTAGCAATTTGTTTTGGTGACACAATGTGAACCTCACTCAGCTCCTGATGAAGCTATAGATGTGAAACCTGTCAACCGTGAGTCTTCTCTCAATCAAGATACCAGCCTGATACTGAGTCATTTTGATAGTCTTTACAATTGAGGTATATATGTTCATCTGGTTCTTGATATTGCCCCTGTAGGGTGTTTATTGTTAGAAATTATGATCACCATTGATGCACTTTAATATATGTTTTAATGAATGTTTTACCTTTTTGTACAAATAAACATATGGGTCCTATCTATTTTTGTTGAGTAGTTAAGTAAATACTGGGGAACATGCCCCCTATGTGGGATGTGGGGGCATGTCTCCAGTATTGACCTAACTAACCTCTTAGTACTTTTGGATGAGGCCAAAGTCATTCATTGAATATATCTTTTTTTTTTTTGATGAGTGATTCACTGACTGAAGAGCCATATTGTTGAAGTGATTGTAAAGGTTTTTTTTTTTTAAATAACAAACATCGATTAGCCCCGATCCTCCTTTTCTGGGGTGCCCTGTTGGTGCTCCTGGCTTCTCCTCTTAATCGGTTGCCCCCACGGAGATCCGCTTTCCATGGGGGCACCCATGCGGGCGTGCTCATGAGTCCCGCTGCTGCATAAATTGACACAGACAGCAGGAGTTGGCCCTGCGTCACTGGATTTGATTGACATAAGCGGGAGCCAATGGCTCCTGCTGCTATCAATCTGTACAATGAGGACCCGAGACAAGCCGCTGGGCTTGTGCTCATTGCTCGGACGATCGGGTTCAGGTAAGAAAAGAGGGGGGGGGGTCTGGGGGGCAGCTGAAGCACAGAATGTTTTTCACCTTAATGCATAGAATGCATTAAGGTGAAAAACCATGAGACTTTACAACCTCTTTGAAGTCCCGGTTCACTTTTCCTAACTCATTTATGTCCCTCCCCCAGCCTGTACTAGACTGGACGGTAAAAGGAGGAGCAGAATACTGGTGATCTCAGTCACTCTACTCTCCTCCTATCAGCATATCCTTTCCTAGCACATTAGCTCTGCAGCACAATTGATTGGCTTCTTGTGCTGCTTCTTTCTCTCCCTGTCAGGGTTCTGTAGTATAGGGCACTGCAAAAGTCTGATATCAACTCAAATGTTGGTGCCTACTCAACTTGCATTTAAAAAAACAAATTTAATGATGTGTTAATAAATACTAAGCTGCATGTTCTTTATACTTGCTCGGAGTTCAGATTTAAAATGGTTGTAAACCTTTGAAATACAAAATAAAAAATAAGGCATATCCTCATATAACGTGTACCTGTCTCAATCCATAACATCTAGTGTGGATCCTGGTCACTCTCTACTTTCTCTACAGGTGTCACTTCTGGCAGTTTTTTTTACACCAGGCATTTCATTTCTCTTTTGGGTAGAGGACAGAGTTCAGATCCCTGTCCCGGTGGCCTTGTCAATGTAATGCTTACCACTAACACAGGTGGGCAGACACTGTAACTAGCTTCTGTGTTCTTCTCTTTTAGAAGCCCCCTTTCCCGTAAGGCAAGCAGGCCTACTGGTGCCTGCCCACCACGGCGGGGCAGGCGCAAACTGAGCAAAGCAAACAGGTACTTGCGGTTGGCAGACAGGCAGAGTGGTTCAATGACGGTCCAGGTACAAGACAGGCAAGGTTCGGAATAGTCAGGGTCAATGTGTAGTCAAAAGGCAGGCGGAGTTCAGAGAATAGTCCGAGATCCGATCTGAGGTCGTCAATAAGGGGATCCAAACAGCAGAGCAGGACAGACAAACTGGCAGCTTGAGCACATGTAACCAGCACTATCACAAGCATGAGACTGCTGGCTTGGCTGGCTTAAATCTGGTTTGATCTCCACCTAGAGACTGGCCACATTGATCACCTTGCAGGTGGACAGACAGACCGGGATGCATCATAGCCAAAACCAGGATGCTGGAATGAGACTAGCAGCTGTCAAAGAACAGGAGCGTTTCCACGCTGCTGACAATCAGGTTGTACCTTAATTACCCGTGATGCCTAATAGAGTACACAAAAGAAGCAGCGCATGTGCTGTCTGACACTTTCTTCACCCACTCCTATAGGCTCTGTTAGAAAGCTTTAAATTACCACTTCTTATGTCAAAACCACTCACTAGCTTTAAATGGCCTGGGCGTGACCACTGCATTGAGCCCTTGAATTGGGCAAAATCCTTATAATAATGGCCCAATTAACTTCGGAACAGACAGAGAGGCTTCCTGTTGCAACAGTTCATCTTATATTTGTTAATCCTTATGCTTAGGGTATCTTGGATTACTTACATTTCCCTGTGTAGATCAAGATAACATATAGTTAGCTTTACTGAGGTGCTTTTATGGTGCAGTACATATATCTGAGCACTGAATCTCTCCAATTCATTTCACTGAAAGCACCCGCTTACCCCATTTGACGTTTACTTAAGTAACTTAATTATCATTACCCAAGCAGGATTTTATTAATGGTGGCGCTGACACAGTCCACTTCCCCTGGGAAAAGGCAGCAGCCTGTAGATTACCAAAGGAGACAGCCGAGAGAGATGGCGTTGGAGGAAGAGAGGAATGGGGTAGAATCAGCATTGATCTCTTCAGTCTATTTCAGAGACTTTCACTACAGTTTAAAAACTGGTGATTTACAGCTTGCGACCCCTCTGACAGAGACATCAGCGGAAGGTCCTCTATAAATCACAGGCGTGTGCCACTCGTCAGCACATTAACATTCAGTAAAGCTGAGTGAGAACTAGCAGAGAAAACAAAGAAATGAAGCGAGCCACAACAAAATGCATTACAGGGGTCACCTCGTATCTAAACCTCATAATGCATTAATGTATAGAGTACAGCATATACACATAAAGCATTTAACGCCCATGAACCTTTCATAAACAAAGCACTGGGTGGCATTTATGATGGACAAGAAGTAATAAAAAAAGCAAAGATCATACAAGGTTTATTCTGTTGCCTGGAAATGTGCATATCTTCAGCTTACCAAGCTATTTATGCTCAGGTGTTGGGGTGGAGTAGGTACATTAATGTCTAAGAAGGACAAGCAGCCTTCTTTTTTTGAAAATCTTTGGTCAACATTTTCATATAAGGAAAACTCAAAAATGGTGGAATGGGAGATCTGGTATCAATCAGTGACACAATACAAGCAAGATTAAGTAGGCAAACAGAAAAGGGTCCGCAGCACAAAGCAGCTCCAGAAGATGGGTAAGAACACCCTTTACCCTTGGTTGCATTGCCAACACATCAAGGAAGCATTTGGAAAGAATTTATATAGCTTTTGCCGGGCTACTGTAGATACAGTGCCTTGAAAAAGTATTCACACCCCTTGAAAATTTCCACATTTTGTCATGTTACAACCAAAAACTTTAATGTATTTTTTCAGGATTTTATGTGGTAGGCCAACACAAAGTGACACATAATTGTGAAGTGGAAGGAAAATGATAAATAGTTTCAAATTTTTTTACAAATAAATATCTGAAAAGTGTGGCATGCATTTGGCATGCATTTGTATTCAACCCCCCTTTACTCTAATACCCCTAACTAAAATCTAGTGGAACCAATGGAACCAAAACTCCACATATCTGGCCTTTATGGAAAAGTGACAAGAAGAAAGCCATTGTTGAAAGAAATCCATAAGAAGTCCTGTTCGCAGTTTGCAAAAAGCCATGTGGGGGACACAGCAAACATGTGGAAGAAGGTGCTCTGGTCAGATGAGACCAAAATTGAACTTCTTGGCCTAAAAGCAAAACACTATGTGTGGCAGAAAACTAACACTGCACATCACCCTGACCACACCATCCCCACAGTGAAACATGATGGTAGCAGCATCATGTTGTGGGGATGCTTTTCTTCAGCAGGGACAGGGAAGCTGGTCAGAGTTGATGGGAAGATGGATGGAGCCAAATACAGGGCAATCTTAGAAGAAAACTTGTTAGAGTCTACAAAAGACTTGAGACTGGCCGGAGGTTCACCTTCCAGCAGGACAAGGACCCCAAATATACAGCCAAAGCTACAATGAAATGGTTAAGATCAAAGCATATTCATGTGTTAGAATTGTTTAGTCAAAGTCAAGACTTAAATCCAATTGAGAATCTGTGGCAAGATTTAAAAATTGCTGTTCACAGATGCTCTCCATCAAATCTGACAGAACTTGAGCTATTTTGCAAAGAAGAATTGGGCAAAATTTTCACTCTCTAGATGTGCAAAGCTGGTGTAGACTCGGTGTAAGTACTAACCGGTGTTCCGCAGAGCTCCTAATGGTGGAGATGGATTTTGTTGCATGCTAGTACCAGGTCACAGTCCACAGGATCGTCCCACAAAGAGGTGAGCAAGCCGCGGTCCATTATCAGATATAGCAGGTAGGAATCAAGCAGAAGCGTAGTCAGTAAACAAGCCAAAATTTGGCAACAAGTGGTTGCAGGTTGGGATCAAGCAGAAACATAGTCGAGGAACTAGACATGGGTCGGTAACGAGGGGTAGCAACGATACAGACGGCAGGAGGAGTGACAAGAGCGAGATATTGGCTGAAGAGAGCACAATAATCTGGCAAACAGGACGTGCAGATACATGGCTTAAATCAGGAAGTTCATGGGAAGAGCAAAGAGTTCAAGGTTCACTAAAAAACATAAGACAAGGCAAGAAAGTCAGAACAATCAGACAGGGAGCTGTCCAGCATCTCAGGTGGCATAGCAAGAAGAAATACTTCCAGACATAGTTGAGGTCCCAGGTTTAAATCCAAGCCCTAACATTCAGTCTGCAAGCCCTTCAACATGGCAATGTCTCCATTTGATTTGGGAATATTTCCAGAGAGAAAATGATGATGCCTAAATTTTGCTAATTGTAAATTTGGAATTCCTATGATAGACAGCATAACGGAAGGTGGTGGGGGGATAAGTTAACCAACGCTGGAAAAGAATGTGGTTAGGGTTGAAGAGATCACGGGCTGGCAAGTGCTGGAAGCTGGGGATTTTCACAGAAGCCACAACAGGGACAATTCTTGTTCCAATGTGACTCCATTTTTTCAGAGCTACATATATTCCTACACCAGTCTAAGAACCTTGCAGTGTGTGAGGCCTTGTAATAGAGCACCGGATCAGGCAATATGATGCCTCCATGACTTTTCGGTGCACAATCTGTTCTGTTCAATATAGCTCCCCATATGAATTGAAGGAATTCTCTCTTTATTGCCAGAAGGAATCGACTGGGTATATGTATAGGGCTGGTCTGGAATAGGCACAAAAGACTAGGAAGTATGTTCATCTTTATTTAATTGTTCCCACCAAGGCAGGAGAAATATTTGGTACTCCAGCATTTAAGGTCCTTGGAAATATAGGACAAGAGGGGGAGAAAGTTGGCCTCAAACATTTGTGTTAGCGCTGGGGTTATCTAGGTCCCCAAGTAAGTGAAGAATGAAATTGTCAATGCAAATGGAAAATTCTTTTTATATACAGGGACAGAAATATTCATAGCTTGTCACTTCTTTAGAGTATCCTTAATGTAGAAGTTCTCCATAGCAATGAAGTTCAGCGAGTAAATTGGGTAGGGAAGTCTCAGGTACTGCATAGATATAACAAAAAGTCATCCGCATAAGCGTCAAATTTATGTTAGCCCTGTTCAGCGGAACATCCCGTGATGTCAGGGTTGTTTCTTTTGTGCTGTAATAGGAGTTCCTGGCTGGTGCCACTGCAAAGAGAAAGATATTCTGAGACACATCCATGGCTCAAACTGCCACGCTTTGGTAGGAATATATATCCCTTTGATTCATTTGTACATATTATGGCCCAAACCTAAGTGTCGAAGGGTAGCTTAAATAAAATTAGCCTTGAGACTCCTGCATTACTCTGATCTTGGAAATTATTAGTGAATAGCCAGAAAATATACAACTTTCACATGGTGGGCATACCCAAACATTTTCATTTCCCTGCCCACCCTTCACCCCCCCCCCCCCCCCCCCCATTACACACCTTCCTACTGGCTAATGACATCATGACTCACACTAAAGTAGTAGGCAAGTCATCCACAATCCTTGTATGCATCTCAAGGTTTTTTTTTATATTGCTCACTGGCATACATCTTTATTTTATAGACTGTTAACCATTTGCTGAGATCAGTTGACATAATTGTAGCTATCACTGTATTCGGTGGGCCCACTCTCCTTTCTGTTTTCTGAGTAAATAATTTCCAGTGTAACCTGGAAGACAGCACATGAGCTTTCTTAGCAAGCTTGATTAGACAAGAAAGCCGCATTCGGCCTTTAAGACATTAGCATAATGTCAATGCTCATTAGACGCCATTGGGACTTCTTAGTCGAGGGGAAGGTCATAGCAAAGGAGAAAGCAAAGTGTACAGAAGATGCATGCTATACGTCTTTGCTTTCCTAGAAAACAGTATTGATGCTGCTCTAAATATATACCAGGCAGGAAGCAGTCAATGTGATTGATTGGAAGCCTAGGAGTACCCAGGCCCAGAGGAAGTCATGTGACTATGTGGCAGAGGCAATATGACTCTTTTCATGCTGATGAAGAACTAAAAGTTCTAGCATGTCCTCCCGTTCAGGGCCTGCAAGGTGCTCATGCTGGATGACGGAAAGGTGCCTGCTTTCAGGTGAGATATAAACTTTAGTTTAATTTCAATTAGGGTAATGTATACCTTGCAGCAATCCTAATTTTAGTGTCATTGTCATAACTGAATGTCTCAGTCTAAGCCAGCCATTCTCAACAAGAGTTCTGTGGAACCCTAAGGTTCCTCTACAGCAGGGTTTCTCAAGCAGGGTTCAATGGTACCCTAGGGTTCTTCCAGAAGTGTCTAGGGGTTGCTTAAGCAATGTGTGCCTCTCAGATACGTTTCTACTGACACCACTGATCTTTTTAGCTATCTTTAAAGGGATAATTCCTCCCAATGTCCACAAGTTCCCACTGACCATCACACTAATGTATCATTAGTTGTAGATATAGTAATTTCTAGCAGGGGTTTCCTGAGGGTGTAAAGTTATTTCAGGGGTTCCTCTGTGTTGAAAAGGATGAGAAAGGCTGCTCTAGAGGTTGCTTAAAGCGGGGGTTCACCCACACCGCCAAAAAAAAAAAATATTAAAAGCCAGCAGCTACAAATACTGCAGCTGCTGACTTTTAATACATGGCCACTTACCTGTCCCGGGGTCCAGCGATGTCGGCAGGGGACGCCGAGAACCCGCTCGGTTCTCGGCAGCTGCCGCCGCCATCCTAGGTGAGGGAATCAGGAAGTGAAGCATTGTGGCTTCACTTCCCGGTTCCCTACTGCGCATGCTGTGTGTTCCCAGCAGACAGCGCGATGGGGACAGGAAGAGGCATAGACTCCCATGGGAGTCTATGCCGGAAGTGGGTGCAAATACCTGTCTTAGACAGGTATCTGCACCCCCCACCCCCCAGAAAGGTGCCAAATGTGACACCGGAGGGGGGGAGGGTTCCGAAAAGCGGAAGTTCCATTTTTGTGTGGAACTCCGCTTTAAGCTGTGGCTGATTGACCTCTCATCTGATGGTGCTTACATAGTTGCAGGTCCAGTGCCAGTCAGAGCCAGCAGCATGACATCAATGATATCTTTTACTGTCCATTAAGTTGATCATAGTGTGGACATTCTTTCCACTGACCATTAATGTGTGGGGATTAATCACACTCACCCCCCTCCCCCCTCCCATTGAATTATTTTAGCAGAAGTCCCTTGAGACCTGAAAATGATTTCAAGGCTTCCCTTGGAAAAAAAGGCAAGAAAGACTGATTTTGGCCGACCCATAGACTTTCAGAATAACTGGATAATATGTCAAGGGCGCTCAGAATGTCAGGACCAGGCAGATGGTGTCTTTATTGGATGGATGAAGTGGTCTTCAAACACTTAGGGCTGCACTCAAAGAGGGAAGCAATCTCTATTAGAAAACAAATAAAAGAAAAAAGGTACCTCTAAGTGCAGAATTAAAATTTTTAATATCCCCAAACAAGATTAAAAATACTTACAGAATCAAGGATAAGAAGAGGCATACCATGGATGTATGAAGCAGGTGATCCGGCATCAGGAGGTCTCAGTGTATCACAGCTCTCCAGGGATAACGATATGCAGCAGCAGAAGGTCCCAGGATAACCAGCAGGTGAACACCCCAGTCTCTGGGAATACTGGTGAAGCAATTGTGTTGTCTGAGTCAGCGTGTAGCATCCCGGAAATGACGTCAGTGGGAGGGGACAACAACCAGCATGGACCGCAAACAGGAAATATGTCATCAAAATGGGACGCGTTTCGGAACTACTGATTGGTTCCTTCTTCAAGCCAATTGCAGAATAACTGGGCAGCATTACTAAACAAAAAACAAAGCCAATATACTGCATATACCAAGTAAAAAATGAAAGTGATATTAATAAAAAAAATAAAAAATAACATGTCATGCTTACCTGCTCCGTGCAATGGTTTTACACAGAGCAGCCTTGATCCTCTTCTTCTTGGGTCCCCCTGCCGGCACTCACTCCTGGCCCCTCCCTCCTGCTACCCAAGCAGTCTTGCTCCCAAGCTTTTGCTCTGTGTGTCCATTCACACACGGAGCTCAGCTCAGCCCCTCACCCACTCTCTCCTCATTGGCTCACTGACTGTGATTGACAGTAGCGGGGGCCAATGGCTCCCACTGCTGTCTAAGCCAATGAGGAGGAAGAGACCCGGGAGAGCCGCTACTCTTGTGCACATCGCTGGATTGGGATGGGTAAGTATGTGGGGGGGCTGCTGCACACAGAAGTCTTTTTACCTTTATGAATAGAATGCGTGAAGGTAAAAAGCCTCGAGCCTTTACAACCACTTTAAAGCTGAAGCTTAGGCATAGTTTTTTTTTTTTACATGGTTACATTGTTCCAACTTGGATTGCACAACATTTTCAGGACTGGCACATTCCTGACCACTTCCTGTGATTCCCTAAGAAATTATTAGTGCCAAATTGTCCAAATTGGAGGAAGGGGCCAGCCCTTGACTTTCTCATTAAGTCTGAGGTGTCTGTTCAACCTAAAAGGAAACTCCGGGCAGCAATGCGACAAATAAAATTGAGCTGATGAAGAATGTAATGCTAATATTGTCTAGGGGATGATTTAAATAAGAGTTACTTGCCCTATTCTACAGTCCCATGACGGCCGGTAATCCTTTCCACCTCTCTCCAGTGCCAGAATGTGGGCTGGCACTCCTATGTCAGGATATGTGAATGCAGAGCAGGGACTGCCCAGACATAAGTTATTGACTGCTAAATGGTTGATTTGGTTATTTAATAGCATTCGACAATTCCTTTTGTATAAAGGGAATTGTATGTTTCAGAGATTTGAATCTGGCTGGCAGAGATGTAATACGTGAACTTCGGTGTGAGTTATTGTTTTGGGATGGATCAGATCCCAGTGATTCCGTATCCAGGCCAATGCATGGAGGCTCTTCAAATTGTTCTGAGGTTTAGTAATTCCCAGCTTCAGACCTTCTTTTTTACCTACCGGTACATAAAATGTGTTTTATCGACATACTGTAAATGTGTACGGTAACTGTATAGAGTGACCTGAAGATGAATCCTTCATATTCAGTGCTTGTACTTAGCGCTTCACTTGTACTTCACAAGCCTTTGCTCTGCCTTGGTAAATCCCTTAATCTGCAACATTTCTCTGCATGCTTTTATTGATTATGTTATTTTAGGTCATGTGAAAACATTTTACCAAGGCATGCTCTGCATAATAAAAGATGACAATGAATCCCGTTTGTAGAACACAGACATTTTAATGACATTTAATGAGAAAAAAATGCATTACAGAGGCACAAGATTTTGAAAGCGAGGAATCCAACTTCGGCCATTAAACGACATGCTCCTATTGAATGTATTTTGATATCCTGGAAACTTTCAAATAATTCCAGGTAGTAAACATTAAATATATAAGCCACAAAATTCATTAAACAGTTATAAATATTTTTTAAGTACATTTACCTTGTTAGAAATTGCAAACACATTTGGGCATCAATTGGTACATTATACAGCATTCCTGATCAAAGTGGGATTCCGGGCACCTTGCCCCATCCCACCAAAGCTTGTCTCTGCATTAAAGTATAACTAAAGGCATTTTTTTTTAGTTTTGGATAGAGAAGAGAGGGATTAGAACACCTTTCAGGTTTTTTTATTGCTTTCTGTGCCCCGTAGAGAGAGTCACACACACACCGGGGTTGATTTACTAATGGAACAGAGAATGTTAACTCAGCAAACTGATTACGACCCCATTCACACTGGGGCGCTTTTCAGGCGTTCAGGCCTGTAAAGCACCTGAAAAGCGCCTCTCATGCCTCCCCAGTGTGAAAGCCTGAGTGCTTTCACACTAGGGCAGTGCGCTTGCAGGAAGGGAAAAGAAGTCCTGCAAACAGCATCTTTGGGGCGGTGCAGAAGCAGTGTATACATCGCTCCCAAAATGCCCTGCCCATTGAACTGAATGAGCAGCGCTGCCGAAGTGCCTGAAAAGTGCTTCGTCAGCGCGGCAACACGGGCGCTTTTAACCCGCTTCTTTGGCCGCTAGTGGGGGTTAAGCGCCCTGTAGCGGCCGAAAAGCGCAGCTTTGGTAAAGCACCGCTAAAACTAACGCCGCTTTACCACTAACGCACCCCCCGCCCCAGTGTGAAAGTAGCCCAAGGTAAAGATGTATTCACTGAGAAGACCCAGTCATGTGAAAGAGAAATTAAAAAGAAAAACGAAGGCTCCTCTTTCTTCTATCTGTATTAATCACTCCTGACAGGTTATTCCAACACCACAGAATCTCAGGAGACAGCCCCTTCCCACCATCACACAGATAATGATTGACACCCTCAGCTGTGCATGTTTTCCTATGAGACTGTGTAGAGGGGGGTTTGTCTATTCCTTGCACTCAGGTCTCAGATTATACTCAGCTCTCTGCTCTATGATGTGCAGTGTGACATCAGATCCCTGCCCCCCTACCTCCTTGAGCTGAGAAATAGCCTTGATCTATGTGTTTAGGCCCCTTTCACACTGTCAGAATCTGCCAGATTTGCCTGCTCAGCTGGGGATCTCTCTGCTGATCCCAGGCAGATGACAGGTCCGTGTTGACTCTGCATCAGCGGATACAGCCCGCTTTCCTCTATGGGCGATTAGATGGAAAGAGACCACCTGTCCGTTTCCATTGGCCTGTCCCCCAATCCACCATCTGTCTGTTTTTAGCAGACTTAATGAGATCGGATGTCGGCAGGTATCAACGGACAAACAAGTCCGTTGACATCTGCCGCTCCATAGAGGGCAGTGGGTGGTCCGATCGGGTCTACCTGAAAAACTGACAGGTGGACCCCGATCGGTCCACCCGTGTGAAAGGGGCCTTAGGTGGCTGTAGAGAAGAGAAAGCAGCAGATAAACAGGTACAACTTATGTAGAAGGATTTGTCATCTCTGTGTATCACTTGAGGCTTCCCTGACTTTAAAGGGCACATGTAAGAGTGAAAGTGAACCATCTCTATTCCTTTAGTAAATCAACCTTTTATGTGTAATTTTTGTTGTTTTTATCGAGAGAGAAAGTGAATGCTAATCCCAAATTTTGGGTTGTCACAAGAACAAGAACAGAGGGGAAATCTTCCAAATATAGTTCTGGTGACAACAAGGGATTCCATCACTTTGGAGAGATTTTATTTTACTTCCTATTTTGGCTATGGGACAGGGAATTAAGGGAAATATCCCCAATGGGACACAGATGGCAAAAAAGTAATTGACAGGGGTTATAGCCCTCCATTACTCTATTCAAAGTTTTAAAAAAAAAAAGTTTTCCTTTAGTTCTATTTTAATATTAAATATCAAAAATGCATCATCTCTCATTTTCAAAGCTTAACTGAACAAGCTAAAAATAGAACTTATTGGTTGCCATGCAAATGTTTCAGTTTTCATAGGTTCTCCGCAGTGCTTTGATATTTAACATTAAAACAGAAATAAAGTTAAAACTTCTTTTTCTTTTTGGATAGAGTAAGGGAGGGTTATAACCTCTTTCAACTATTGTTTTGCCTTGTTTTCCCCAATTGGGGAGATTTCCTTTCACTTCCTGTTCCTGTCTGGGGATTGTAAGATTTCTTGGAATGTTGATATGGAGTATTTTAGCTTTATCAAGTGTTCTGGAAATTTTATAGATAGGCAAACCCTATCCTCATATTTATTAGTGGTTCCAAATGAATAACTTACTGCAGTAGGGAACAGACACAAAAGATACTCAGCATCTTTCCAAATCACTGTTCTGTTTATTCGACGCAATTGAAGTTTTTTATACACATGATTAGGTTGGTATCACATTAATATTACAATAGTTTTTTATGGTAATAAGGGGCGTAACATAGGCAGGCTAATTCTAACCAGGACTTGAAAGAATGCAAACATGTAATGAAAACATTATTAGTGCCGTGTGCACAATGAGAGTGGAGTGTGCAATACATATGCTAAGCATACAAAATAGAATACAATTTTATACAGAATTTACAAATTTCCTTGACACAAGTCATCACCTGCATGTTAATAAGGTATCGGATCATGCTCAGATCTTACAAATTTATTCTGAAAATCTTGTTTTCATTAGCCTAACTATTGCCTTCACATGTGTAGTGTGTAAGAAGTAGGTTGGGGCACAAGAAATCCCCTTGTATTAATAGAGGTTCAGTGTTCTTGAGGAGACTTCAGACTAACCCTGTGGGTGGGAAGAGGCGGGGGGGGGTGGTTAATTTATCTTCCCTGCAAGAACAAAAATGTGGAGGGGATATACAGGGGTTGATTTTCTAAAGGCATATAGGCCGTGCACTCTGCAAGTGCAATTGCTCCAGAGCTTAGTAAATGAGAAGAAGCTTTGCTGACTTTCCTCATCCAATCAAAATGCTGTTTTTTTTTCCTTGTATATGATTGGGTATTCTTTGAGAAGTGAAACATATACAATGGGGTTAATTCACTAAGGGCAAATAGACAATGCACTTAGTGAATCAACCCCATTGCATATTTATATTCTCTTTGGTGACATGTTAGGGATAGAATGACAAGATCATCATCTTACATCTTAAATGACATTAAATCACATGTGATCCCAGTCTCAGGCCCTGACCATGGAATATGACCAGTTTAACATTTGTTTGTTCTTAAGAGGCATATACGATGCACTTTGCTGCAGCCAGTACAATAACATGTTTTCTCAAACGCTCTCCATTTCCCTGACTCCCTACACAGTCCTGAGATCAATGCAAAGAGAATATTGAGATTATTAATCGTCTAAAGCCTCACTTATACAGAATTGACTAGCAAGCACTTAATGGATCAAGCACTGCCCTCCAGATCAGAGCAGAGGCGGCTGACAAATTGTCCTGAGACGTCACTTGTTATCGTTCGGCTATCGACAGTGGCCCCGGTGGCCGTTTGTCTTTTGGGCTCTTGGCGACGAATCCTCCTCGTCCTCCGGCTGGCACAGGCGTCTGCGTGATCAATGCACAGCTGCAGCTGGTTGAAGGGGACCAAATCCATCCAACAGTTGATCTGGTTCCATTTTACCAGCTTCAGCAAAGCATTTAGGCGTGGGAAGACTGGTGATGTGCAAGTCACTTCCTATCAGAGAGAAATAAAAACTTTTTTCCTTTATAAGCTATAATACAGCAGCCACATCAATACACTTGTCACATACAACAGCACATAAAACTGTATTGTATCAGACACAATTCGTAACTCAACTCGGGCCACATATGTTAAAGTGCACTCCAAAGGCATGCTGGTAGGTTAATTGGATCCTGTCTAAATTGTCCCTAGTATGTATGAATGTGAGTTAGGGACCTTAGATTGTAAGCTCCTTGAGGGTAGGGACTGATGTGAATGTACAATGTATATGTAAATTGATGGCGCTATATAAGTACCTGAAATAAATAAATAAAGTGTAGCTATGGTCAAAATGTAAAATCATATACTAATTTGCACATTGCATTACAGTTATTTCCACCCTACCCCTATTAGTCGGAATGCTTTTGACGTTTGCAAATTTGCTTTGTGAAGATCCTTGAATTTTATAACGTGTATTCACTATTCCCTGTGAGTAGGCAATGCTGTGTCACACATTTCTCAGAGCCTGTCTTCTGAACTACAGAGGTGCTGAGAGGAATAGTTTCAGGAGGCGGAGTCAGTACAGGAATCACTGCTGGTAGGCAGCAAGGTACCATGGGATATGTAGTCCTTAGAAGTCAAATATAAACAGCAGAGGAGAATATGCAAAGCATGCAGGGAAGTTGCGGAAAGAGAAGACCAGCAGACAGGCAGTACTCACTTCATGAAAAGAGATTTTTCAGGTAAGCTTAAATGATTGTCAAAAATAACTATAGCCTGTATCGCTATTACAATGCTGATGTTTTAAAATAAACATGTAAGCTGTGACTATATATAAACTCCTTAGAAATTTGAATATACAGTTTCTCTGTGTATCTGATTATTGCAGCATCTGCAGCATACACCAACTGTATTGCGCATATATATGGCGGTGGTTGTGTTGGTGGGTTTAGCTCTGAAGACGAGGGTGTCCCCCCAAAACTTTCCAGCTTGCAAGCGCAGCGTTTGTAGGGTTGCCACCTTTTTCTTCAAGCCAAACCCGAACATTTTAGCGGCCTGAGACACCTTTGGGTGCCCCCAAGGAGAGTAGTAATGCAGTGCGCATAGTGTGCCACAGCAAACAGTGGGTGTGGCCAAATTGCTCTTGCTGACATCATCGGCCTGCCCCCCAGTGATGTCGAACCTGCCCCCAGACAGCCGCCTACATCTCCTGGGTGGCAACAGATTTGACTATCTTGGTTACTTGGGGAGCCACAGCCTGGTCTGAATAATGTGTCCGGGTTTCAGTCTGCCTGAAATCCGAATACATGATTGAAAACCTGGACTGTCCGGGTGAATCCCGGACAGGTGGCAACCCTAAGCGTTTGACCAAGCTATTCCCGCACTGGGTTAAGATTTAGTGTCATACAACGCCTGTATGCATTTATTTTTGTGAATATCCACTTGGCTTTGTTTTGTTTTATACAATAAACCTTCTATAATAATGCATTAGGTGTGTGTGCTCTTTCAGAGTCATTTGCTGGATTTCCTAATCTGGGGAGGGGTGCATTGACGAAGCATTGTTGAAGGGGGCTATTCCACTGCTTTTGATAATCCACTGTACAAGCAGACTCTGAAGCAGAACTATGCACGGGAAGTGTTAATGTGCTTTGTGCAAAAAAAAAAGTAAGGCTTGGCCCTATCCCTTCCAGCTTCCAGAGTGTTCTTGTTGGTCACTGAAGTCCTCTATCATATTGAAAGACTAATAGGAAGGCTTGGAAAGGCAAATGAAGCAGGTCCAGGTTTGCCATTTATAGTTGGTATACATTTCATGTTGCTTGAACTGTCTATATCTTTTTATCTACTGATTGTTTGGACTTTTCACTAAGACCACTTTGACACAGGGCAGGCTCCTTTGGAGTCCGTCTGCTCAGTGGGGAATCTGTTCGCTGGTCCCGGCTGATTAGGCAAATGGCTGGTCTGTGTCCGCCCTGCATAAACCGCAATGTTCTGACTCAACTACAAGGCTATAAATGTTATCCTCAGCTTCACATAGAGCTTACATGACCTGGTGATTTATTTATCCCTTGCATCAATTCAGGCAGCTTAACTCAATGAATAACTCACTGTATGGAAAGACAGACGATGAATCCTCTCGAATGTTCCGTTTAATGATGGATATTCATAGGTAGAAAAACGTTGCAGTTGTAAGCCACATGTAAGATGTTACAGCAATGAGGTATACTGAGCACAATGAATCAGAGAGAGGAAGGGGAGGAGAATATACAGAACTACGGTGAGAGAAAGAGTTCAGATAGACAGAGGGACCAAATCTTAAAGACACAGAGCATAATAAATCACATAGTGTAACACAACACTCCCCGTCTGAAATCTTTAGATTTCATAACCATAAACAATTATATATATATTCAATAAGTCCAATACTGTTAAATGTTCTGGAACCTGTAATGAAAAACATGCAACAAGCAAGTATAAACATAAGTCCAACAGGATTGAAGAACATGTAGTCCGAAGTATGACGTCTTCAAAGAATTCCAAAGTTCAAGGTAGAACCTGTAGATAGCAGCAATGTACTCCCCGCCGTGCCAACAGCATGGCTAGTCCTTGTATAAATCACTAACCTGGCAAAAGGAGTACTAACTCTGTAATTGGTCGAGTGAAGGTTCGTGTGGATCCTCCCTTGGTTACCTTGACTTCTACCTTCCGGACCTTGTTATCGTCACTGGGCATAACCTTGGTAATAAGACCCATAGGCCACTCATTCCGACAAACTTCCTTGTCTTTTAGAAGGATGAGATCTCCAACCTTAAGATTAGGCTTAGATGTTTGCCATTTGTTACGACCTTGAAGGTGATGAAGATACTCCTTCCTCCAGTGATGCCAAAACACATTGGCGAGATGCTGCACCTGCTTCCATTGACGCCTGTAGATATCCTTGGGTTCAATCTCACTTGAAGATATTACAGCAATCCCAATCTTTTGAGTAAGGAGTGAAGCTGGAGTAAGGATCACTGGAGCATCAGGATCTGAAGATACCGGCACTAAAGGTCTTGCGCTCACTATAGCACACACTTCAGCGAGAAAGGTAGACAAAGTATCATGGGTGAGTGGTAAAGACTTGTGAGTCTGCAACATGGAGTCGAGAATTCTTCGTGCTACTCCAATCATTCGTTCCCAAGATCCTCCCATATGTGAAGAATGTGGAGGATTAAACAACCAAGCACATCCATTATTGTCTGTATAGAAGGTGAAAGAATCAATTCTAGTGTCCATTTCACTTCGTATGACTTCGGCAATTTCTACTGCTAGCACGGCTGCACAAAGTTCAAGTCTTGGTATGGTATGTGCAGGTTTGGGAGTGAGTTTTGCCTTGCCTAGGACAAAACTACAGTGTGATTCCCCATTCATTTCAGAGGTCTTTAAATAGGCTACTGTAGCAATAGCTTCAACTGATGCATCTGAGAAAATATGAATTTCCCTCCGGTAAACAGTTGAAATAGAACCTGGAACATAGCAACGGGAAATCTGAAGTTTTTCTAGTGACTTCAAAGAATGTCTCCACCTTTCCCACTTGTGTTGATTCTCACTAGGTAAGGGAGTATCCCAGTCTATGTTCTCAGTAGATAACTGTCTTAGCAGAATTTTACCTTGAATGGTAACTGGAGCAAGGAAACCGAGTGGGTCATAGATGCTATTCACCACCGACAGGACTCCTCTCTTAGTGAAGGGTTTGTCACAAGTTGACACTTGGAAGGTGAATGTGTCTTGTTCGATGTTCCACAACAAACCCAGACTTCGCTGTACAGGAGGCACATCTGTACCCAAATCAAGGTTTTTTAGACTGGTGGCATAGTCCTCAGAGTGAAAGGCATTCATAAGTTCCTGGCTGTTGGATATAATCTTGTGCAGTCTAAGGTTTGCTGTAGCCAGCATCTCCTTTGTTCTGGTGAGGAGATCAATCGCTTCTTTAGCGGTTGGAAAATACTTGAGTGCGTCATCAACGTAGAAATTTCTTTCAACAAACTGACGAGCATCAGATCCATATTCTTCTTCTCCAGTCTGAGCTGTTCTCCTTAGCCCATAAGTTGCCACTGCAGGAGAAGGACTGTTACCAAAGACATGTACCTTCATTCGAAAGTCTATAACTTCCTTGTGGATGTCATTGTCTTTGTGCCATAGAAACCTGAGGTAGTTTCTGTTGTCTTCTCTGAAAATGAAGCAGTGAAACATCTGTTGAATGTCTGCCATAACTGCTACAGGTTCTTGTCTGAAGCGAATCAAGACTCCTATTAGACTGTTGTTCAAGTTAGGCCCTGTAAGGAGCATGTTGTTGAGAGAAACACCTTCATGCTGAGCACTGGAATCAAAGACAACTCTGATTTGGTCTGGTTTACGTGGGTGATACACGCCAAAGGATGGTAGGTACCAGCATTCTTCTCCCTCCTTTAGTGGGGGTGCAGGCTCTGCATGATCTCTGTCAAATATATTTTGCATAAAGTCGACAAAGTGTCTTTGCATCTCTGGTTTCCTGCTTAAGTTGCGTTTTAAGGAGGAGAATCTACTGCTGGCCTGTTGCAAGTTGTTGGGCAGTCTCTCTCTTGGGAGACGAAAAGGTAGGGGTGCTACCCAGTTATTGGAGTCGTCTTGAAAGAACTCATTGTCCATTACCTTGATGAATTCTTTGTCTTCCATTGAAGGAGCCAGTATGTCATCTTCACTGGTTGTATTAAACACTGTAGAGCCGAAGTCGTCATCGTGGCAGGAGAAAGGGCTTGTGTTACCTGAGATACCATGTTGCCATCTATGGCTGGCTATCTTCTCTTTCACCCAGTAGTGATGTGGGCATGGCTCAAAGTAAGTGTTTCGGCCATTTGGCAGAACATTTGTCTTGAATGACGAAATGTTGGTAGGTCTTTTCATTTTGCCTATACAGACGTTGCCTATGATGACCCACCCTAGATCCATGCGCTGAGCAAATGGGGCATCTGGGGGTCCACTGACTTGTTTGTGTACCTTGTGAACTCTTAGAATGTCTCTTCCTAAAAGAAGAAGGATCTGAGCATCTTTGTCAAGCGGCGGTATCTCATTTGCTATTACCTTCAGGTGAGGGTGATGGAAAGCAGCAGCTGGAGTAGGGATTTCTTCCCTGTTAGCGGGTATCTGATTGCACTCGACAAGAGTAGGTAGAGGTAATTGCAAGTTACCTTTGAGAGTAGATACCATGAGTCCATGAGCCCTTCTTCCAGAAACCTCTGTAGTTCCACTACAGGTACCCAAGGTGTAAGGATGAGCTTCGCCTTTTATTTCAAATAGATTAAACAGTTCTGATTTTGCAAGCGATCTATTGCTCTGATCGTCTAAGATAGCATAGGCCTTTAGAGTCTTTTCTGGTTGGTCCTTGTGGTATATGTTCACCAAGCATATTTTAGCACAGGACTTATCGCAGCGGTCTTCTCCACAAACTTCAGTGCAGGATGAAGAAATGATGGTAGAATTAGGCACTTGGTCTGTATTCTCCCCGCCATGCGTTAACCTGGGAGGAGAGTTAGCAGGTTGTGCAGAGCTGGGCTCAAGCGGATGTAGGGCTTGCACATGCTCTTCGGAGCCACACTCTATGCACTTGATGGATACATTACAGTCCCTTGCAAAATGTTCGGTGGAAGCACAGCACCTGAAACATACCCTAAATGTCTTTAAAAGCTCCTTACGCTCTTCAAGAGGCTTTTTCCTAAAGCCGATACATTTTTTGAGGGGGTGTGGCTTCTTGTGAATGGGACACTCTCTGTTAGGGTTTTCAATCTTCCTACTCTGTCTGTCCGTGGTAACAACTGTGGTAGGAGTGGGAAGGATGTCAGTCTTTTTCACGGATACTGGGCCTCTACGGCTTCTATAGTTGCCCTGAAGACTGGTACTCTTAGGAAATGGTGAGAAGAGACTGTACTCACCGTAGGAAAAACTTGGATCATTCTTGGTCTCTGCGATTCTCCTGATGAAGTTGCAGAAGAAAGAGAATGGTGGGAAGGAAACCTTGTTCTCTTTTTTGTATGATGATCCTAGTGCAGACCATTTCTCTTGTACACCATACGGGAGCTTGGAGGCAATTGGGTTTACCCCTCTTGCAGTGTCAAGGTAACTGAGTCCGGGTAGTTTTGGGTCTTCCTTGGCTAGCTGAAGCTCAAGGAGAAGGTCACTCAGTCTCTGGAACTCCTTGTTGTCCTTACCAGATATCTTTGGGAAAGTTTCCAGGCGCATGAACAAGGCATTTTCTATAGCTTCTGGACTGCCATAACTTTGCTCTAGTCGCTCCCATGCAGCTGTGAGGCCTGCTGTAGGATTGTCCATGAAAACTGATCTTAATGGCTTAACACGTGCAGCAGATAGAGGACCAAGCCATCTAATCAGGAGATCCAATTCTTGAGCCGCTGTAATGCCAAGATCGCTGATTGCAGTTCTGAAAGCACATTTCCAACTTCTGTAGTTCTCAGGTTGGTCATCAAAACTTGTAAGACCAGTCTTTGTGAGCTCTCTGCGAAGTATGTACCTCACAAACTCTGCTGTCTCAGTTGTCTCTGCCTTTATGTGAGATGCTGTTGGCTGAACGGTGCTGATTGCACTATCTTTGACATTATTGTTAAAGGACACAGGTAAATATGGTGCAGCAGATGCGTTCAGGTGAGTTGCTTGCTTGAAGTCGGTCGTTCCAATGGTACGTTGATTCAATGCTGTACCGATGACAGGAAATTGATGACTTGCTTGCAGCTTGCTCTGATGCTCTGTGACATAAGAAGGAAGGTTAGGTAGGCAGGCAGGAAATGCATTGGAGTGATTTTGCATGCAGGAAGTTGCTGGAACCTCTTTAACTTGGAGCTGTGAAGGAGTTTCTAAGTTGCCAGGAGCATTGGAGACAATGGAGTGTATACTGCAGTGGCTTAGGACACAGTCTTTAGTGCGTTTGAGGGGATCTTCCATATCTGCTATGTTTAGGTTGATGCTGTCTTTCTCACTTGCACCTTCGTCTGCACTGATAGCTTGTTCTAAAACTCTTAGCCTTGCCATAGCTGCGTCATGTTTACACTGTTCATTTAAGATTTCTATAGTTGCTCTTTGACGTGCTGTGTGAGCTTCCAACTCTGCTCTTTGACGTGCGGTGTGAGCTTCCAACTCTGCTCTTTGACGTGCGGTCTGAAGCACTGACTCAGTTTCCAACTCTGCTCTTTGACGTGCTGTTTGAGCTTCCAATTCTGCTCTCTTTTCTGCATATGCGACCTGCACCTTGCTGGCTTCCGCTTCAGCGCGGGCACTAATAAGTCGCTTACTGAGTGTTGAGTATCTTGAACTATGACTTCTAGAAGACCTTTTAGAATGTCTGGTGGAAACAGATCTGTGAGATGCAGTGTCCTGTATCAGCTTTAACTTTGCTTCTGCCTTTAATTTGGTTTGCTGGATAAGACTGTCTCTTTCCAGATTAAGAGCCTTGAAATTCTTTAATTCCTCGAGTGAAAGTTCTGTGTTCATATTTTGTAAGACATTAACCTCCCTGGCGGTATGATTCTTTCTGATTTTAGGTGCTGAAAGCGGTACAATTATTTTGCATGGAAATTTGGCGTTTTATATTGTAGGTCTGTAATTATTAACAATAACACACTTAAATCTGTCCAAACAAGAGTCTAGTAGATATCCCGGGTATGATAAAGTTTGAAACACAAAAAGATAAATTATAATATAATAAAAAAAAAATAATAATTAAAAAAAATAAAAATAAATAGTAATAAAATACATTTCCCCACGATTCACTATCGCTCAATTCTGCAAGTGTTCTAATTTACTATCGCTGTTTTCTAGCTGGTCTAAAGCCATTTTTGACGTAAAGGGACACTTTTTGGTTGCTATGGACAATCTCCAGTTTCCAGGCAGAAAGAACAGTATATGCAATATAAAACTGCATGCAGGGCATGGGCCAGAGCACTGGGGACAAATGGGATGTGAAATGATTTCATACAGTACTGTAATCTGTAAGATTACAGTACTGTATGTGTTATGCTTTTGACATTTTTTTGAATTTGCCGCCAGGCTCCGCCCCCGTGCGTCGCGACGCTCGCAGGGAACGGAGCCTGGCACAGAGAGGCTTCGGAACAGGACACAGCCTGCGGACACTGCGGGGGACATCGCAGGATCCCGGGGACAAGGTAAGTAACGCCGCCCCAGGATCCTGCAATGCGATCCCGAGTGTGGCTCGGGGTTACCGCTAATGGTGCTGAATTTTAACCCCGAGCCACACTCGGGAAAACCGCCAGGGAGGTTAATGAACTTGTCACTGGTAAGCTGATAGAGCTCATAAGAGATAGAGAGTTGTTTAATGGCGCCCTGTAGTGTCAGTAATTCACCTTCAACAGACACTGTATTTGATTCAAAGGCAATCCTGTCCCAAATTAGCTTCAAGCTATTAAACAATTCAGTTCTTAAGGCTTCATAATTCTCCATCACTTTCCAGGTGGGTTTGACTGAGCGTTTGGGTAAGTCAGTTGGCTCAGTGTCTTGTGCTGGAGTGGCTGTATATTCACAATGAGAGCTGTGGTGACTCATGGCTGACACAGGCAGAGAATGTCTCAGTGATAAGCAGGCAGGATCTGTGTGCTGTAATATGACACCATGCAGCCTGGTCTGAGGTTATGAAGATTCCATGTGCTGCTGTCTCATTCTTTCTTGCAATGATGGCAGTAAATCTTGTCTGTAACAGTACTGTATGCAGAAATCTTGTAATTAGGCTGTGGAACTCCGTTTTTCTACTGTTCTGACTCAACTACAAGGCTATAAATGTTATCCTCAGCTTCACATAGAGCTTACATGACCTGGTGATTTATTTATCCCTTGCATCAATTCAGGCAGCTTAACTCAATGAATAACTCACTGTATGGAAAGACAGACGATGAATCCTCTCGAATGTTCCGTTTAATGATGGATATTCATAGGTAGAAAAACGTTGCAGTTGTAAGCCACATGTAAGATGTTACAGCAATGAGGTATACTGAGCACAATGAATCAGAGAGAGGAAGGGGAGGAGAATATACAGAACTACGGTGAGAGAAAGAGTTCAGATAGACAGAGGGACCAAATCTTAAAGACACAGAGCATAATAAATCACATAGTGTAACACAACACGCAAGGTCCGCTCTCCTCTATGGGTGATCAGATGTAAACCGACCCCCTGTCTGTTTACACCTGACTGCCATCCGATCTGCCAGACAGATGGGGAACGGATCCAGATCCATCTGTTTTTAGCAGACAGGATTGGATCGGATGTCGGTGGGTGTGTTAATGGACACATGTCCATTGACACCGGCTGCTCCATAGAGGGTAATGGATGGTCCGATTGGGTCTGCCTGAAAAAACTGACCCGATCAGTCCAGCAATGCGAAGGGCCCTAAAGGTAACATCTGCATGTGCTGACTTTGAAATGAACACAGGTCTGAGGCTGGGTACTTTTAATGACAAAATATATTTATACATTCACCCCCTAATTTGTAAACTGGTTTAGGGTCTCCACCTCCAGTATTGCACACCCTGCTCCACCTCTCCCTCTTTGGTAAAAACAGTTTTAAATTAAGGATAAGGCAGTCCTGAGGATAGCCCAAGTTGTTGTCATTCACAAAGTCATGACGGGAAGAGAAATCTCAGGACGTTTCCATCCTTGCATTTCATTCAGGCATTAGGAAATCCATCACTGTGGAAGTCAGTAAAGGGTGGTATATGAATAAAGATATAGCGCTCGCAAACACAATGGGTGAAAATACAATAAATGGTGAACAAACAAAGCCCAAATGAAAGTGACTAAAAGTGCTCCAATCCAAAGTGAAGGAAATATAAGGTGCTTCAGAAATATTCAGGTGTACAACACCCCCACTCACCAGATCACTCACGTGTATCCCCACTCACCAGATCAGAACGACCCCCAGCTTTTCAGTCTGGTGGGTCACTTAAAGCATGGTAAAGATATCCTGGGATGGCGGATATAGTGTCAAGTCATCAGGTCAAGAATTCCTTTATGAAGTTTCTCAGCCAGACAAACGGGTACCCAGAAGTAAAAAAGAATGGAACTGATAGCGAAGTACCATTTAAAAAGGATTTTATTGTAAAAGGGAGTGAGTACTTACAAAAGGTAAGATCAAACAAGCCTCAAACATGATACCGGTGATACCGGAAATTGGCGCAATTTCCGGTATCACTGACGTCACTTCCGGTCTTGTGGAACGCACGCCAGGAACGGCGTTTTTACACTCACAGCTCCATGTTTGAGGCTTGTTTGATCTTACCTTTTGTAAGTACTCATTCCCTTTTACAATAAAATCTTTTTTAATGGTACTTCGCTATCAGTTCCATTCTTTTTTACTTCTGGGTACCTGTTTGTCTGGCTGAGAAACTTCATAAAAGAATTCTGGACCTGATGACTTGACACCATATCGGCCATCCCAGGATATCTTTACAAAGCTTTAAGTGACCCACCAAACTGAAAAGCTGGGGGTCGTTCTGATCTGGTGAGTGGGGATACATGAACGGGGGTTTTGTACACCTGAATATTTCTGAAGCACGTTATATTTCTTTCACTTTGGATTGGAGCACCTTCAGTCACTTTCATTTGGACTTTGTTTGTTCACCATTTATTGTATTTTCATCCGTTGTGTTTGCGAGCGCTATACCTTTATTCATATGTTTTCTCAAGTGATTAGCACTTTGTGTATAGCAGCTGTGTCTTGTATGTACTATATATTTTTTTTTTCTTTGGATACACCATAAGCGCGAGCATATATATATTTAGTTTATATATTTTTTTTACAGTAAAGGGTGGTAGAAAGTCTGCACACCAAAACGTGGCACCACAGGCTCTGAGGGCATCTTTTGGAAACTGGTAAAGTGATTCCCATTAATAGGGAAGCAGATCAGTGATCAGTCATAGTGGAGAGGGCCCCAAATAATACCTTGTATGTTTACCTGCTCTCCCCCTGCGGGTTTATATGCAGCACATGCAAGTGCAAAGACCTGATGACATCACACCCTGCTGACGATCGGATTCTTCATATTGCAGAATAAATAAAAAAATCCGCGAATTAAGATACAAGATTGTGCCACTTATATAGTGGCCTTATGGGAGACACAAAATACTGAAGGAAAATCTCACAACTGGAGTCTTGGAAAGACATAAAAGCTGCCAGGTTGTTCATCCTTATAACAGTTACTACAGATATATATATTTTTAAGAAGTATGTAGACTGTATTTGTGTACTTAACACGTGGTTTACACACATACATTATTCTTGCACACAGTTTTGCCTTAAACACTACAAACAAAAGGTTTATCTTTTAACAAATTGTGTGTTTTTTTTTGTTTTTTTTTTAAACACGGCAACAATTAAGTGGGTTTTAAAACATCTGCTGACTACATAATCCCATGCAGTGTAGTGCGCTCAGCATTTTTACACAGCTCCGGCTTCTAAATACTGCTTTCTATGGCAAAACCCCAGCCTCCCCCTTACAATCAATAGAAGATGAGACACCATCAAAATGCAATATGAGTCCAATTAGTTATAATTGGAGCAAATTGTGATGTAGATAAACTGGTGGAGTAAGATGTATTTGCTCTGAACGCCGGGCGCGTATTTCAACGCTGTGTGCACCTCGCGTCCGGGCCCTGCTAATCCCATCTTGAGAGATGAAGCTGTTTGGGGACATATGTTACAACAGCTATCCTCATTACTCAGGACAGAATTAAAGTGTTTTTGCAAATTGCTGTTTTTATTACTCTTCTCGTTCAGATCAGTGTATTATGACAGTCTCCTACTGAGCGTAAGTGTAAGACATCATATCTTAAATCTTAAAACCTCCAAGTGCAGGCCAGAATTACTCTAGATACAATAACTGCAGCCGCTATTAGCCCTAAATGGCAGCATTGGTCCTGGACTCCAGTATACCATGCATTTGTGATAGAGAAATAAAGAGAGAGCCATTCCACTGCTTTGAATACTCCAAAGGACCACCATAAAATCTAATGCCCTACTACAGTGATATTCAGTATATATATATATATATATATATATATATATATATATATATATATATATTAATATTAATATTTTTTTTTTCAAAAGTATTGGGGCACCTGCCTCAGGACTCTGTGCAGGCCAGTCAAGTTCCTCCACCCCAAACTCGCTCATCCATGTCTTTATGGACCTTGCTTTGTGCACTGGTCCTAATCATTTGGTGAAGGGGGGATTATGGTGTGGGGTTGTTTTTCAGGGGTTGCGCTTGACCCCTTAGTTTCAGTAAACTGAACTTTTAAGGCGTCAGCATACCAAGACATTTTGGACAATTTCATGCTCCGAACTTTGTGGGAACAGTTTGGGGATGGCCCCTTCCTGTTCCAACATGACTGCGCATTGGGAAAAAAAAATCCCCATAAGTGTCTATTGATTGGTTTCCGTGATAGTGCCTACAAACTATGGCAGTGATAGGGAACCTTGGTACCTCAGAACTACATTTCCCATGATGCTCAACTACATTGCAGAGTACATGAGTATCATGGGAAATGTAGTTCCAAAACATCTGGGGTGCCAAGGTTCGCCATCACTGAACTATGGGATATATACTGGAGTTTTTTTCTTTTTTTATGCTTCTATTGGCGGCAATCAACGACTTATAACGGGACTGTCACAGCGCGGTGGACAATCTCTGTCACTAACTGACGCTGGGGAGAACTGACTAACTGCCACTGATATCACCAGGAATGAGAAACACGGAGATCGCTCCCTGTGTACAGAGCTGTGTGTTGAATTGACAACACAGAGCTCTGGGCTGTGAATGTACACAGCTGATCAGCATTTCCCCAACCATGAATCATTGGCTGGGACTTGCTGACAGGCTCCATCTGTGTGCAATCACAGTGGTAGCTGGGCGGGGGCACGCATGTGCACGCCCTAAACCCGGAAGTTGGCAGCGACATACCAGTAAATGGCTTTTTCTACGGCAGCCGCTCGTCCGCAGTACATTGCGGGCAGAAGGTCGCTAAGTGGATAAAGTACCCTTTTCCATAACCCTGGGTTCCCAATGAACAAACGGGATGTTGCGCGAGTCATTTGCACTATTTACATTGTATTTTCAGCTTTGGTGTGATGGCAGTCCTGCGCAAACTGCATTGGTGAAATTCATGTCTGCTCAAACCTGACTCATTCTTATCAGATCCTGTTACCACAATGTAACTTAAAAAAAAAAGTTTTCTGCATGCTAGTGTAAAGTGCAGGAAACCATAATGTGTATGAAATAAGCTATTAGACTTTATTATCAAAACTAGTAGCACCCTCCGGCTTATGTCATAACATGCGAGTGCTGTTCAGCACAGTTGTACTGTGAGCCAAAGCCTGTTGTGCATGACAGACTGGGACCAAAGGACATAAATGGAATGATGCTGGCCAGCATTCACCCAGAAGAGGAGCACCATCTTCGGGAGGAGAGGACGTTCTGTGGGGTACAGTGCCAGACTTAAGGTGAGCATTGCAGCAAAAGCTGCTTACTTTATTTCTAAAGTAATTAACTCTTGAATCAGTAATTAACTCTTG
Organism: Lithobates septentrionalis; assembly: GCA_037952835.1. Taxonomy (NCBI): domain Eukaryota; kingdom Metazoa; phylum Chordata; class Amphibia; order Anura; family Ranidae; genus Lithobates; species Lithobates septentrionalis. Next base: position 1,267,904 of record JBBDGP010003457.1, on the reverse strand, counting down.
AAAAAAAAAATTGTTCCCCTGCAGGTTAATGTCGTAATGTGCTAGTGTGCACCGCATACTAGCACATTATGACAGACTTACCTGTAAAGTAAATTCCTCCAGTGGCGTGCTGTCATCACTGACAGGGGTTCCATCTTCACCTGGTCTTCCTTTCAAGTTTGCGTGCTCTGGCTGTTTGGATGGCCGGGCCATGATGATGTCACTCTTGCACATGCACACGGGAGCCATGATCTTGGCACAGCACCCTGAATAGACAGCGCATTCCAGTGTGCTGTCCATTCAGAGTGCAGTGCGCATGACTTCACCAGCTGCTATAAATGTGAATATCCCCTAAATGGTGTACATTTAGGAGATATTTGCTGTACCTACAGGTACGCTTTTTTGTAGGCTTACCTGTAGTAAACAAATAGACTTTATTACTACTTTAAAGGTGCTGGGCTGAATAATTGTTGTTTTTTACTGAACCTGCTTTAAGATATTAAAATGTCTTTGCAAGCTTAGAAAAGAGATTACAGGGGGAAAACACCCCTTTATGGCAATATAGGACTTTATAGGCTGTGTGATAAACGTGAGGTAACACAATTGTATTAAAGTTTAAAAGAATCAAGCTTTATTTCAAATACATGGTAAAAAAAGAGGTCACGTGACCACACACATTATTTTAACAATTACAACCTTAATAGAACAACAATAGATGTTGCACAACTAGCAGTAGTTGATGTTAATGGTTTGAGATAATGTGTTCCAACGCGTTTCGCAGACCATATCTGCTTTGCGGCAGATGTCAGTACTCAGGATGAGTAGATCCGCTGTTACTGCTACCTTGCTTCAGAGACCCTGTAACTCAGTGATTATATGCTCCCACCCCACCCAGTCACTAGCCGTAACTCAGTGTAGGGTGGTAAGAAACATAAGACTTTTATTGAAGAACAGACACAAGTATATATATCCCTGGGGACAATCCCTCCTTCTTGTTGGCATAGAGACACAGGCTGGGGTAAACTGTACATCCAATAACATGAGGCACAGGTACATTTAAACATTTCAACACATCTTAGGCAGGCCATACATGGGGTCGAATTTTGAAAGAATTTTCTTTTAAAAATCCTATCTAAGAATTTTCGTTCGTATTTCGCACCATTAGTGGCTAGTAAGCAACAGCCGATTTTCGTGCGACAATCAAATTTGAGTAAGCGGACATGGAATTTTTTTGAAAAATGAATGATTTTTAATCAATGATGGGAGAATCGTGCGAGAAATGTAATGAAAAAACAAATGCGCATGTGCAAGAAAAGAAAAGAAGGTTTCCAGTCACGAAAATTCTTTTTAATTCAATCTTATTTTATTGAGAAAGAAAAAGTGTACAGTATACAGTAATGTAATACAAAAACACATAAAAGTAGAAATAGATATCATTGCGATATTGGTAACATATCATCTTATGTCTTAAGCAATTTGTGAGCTTTTATTGATTTGGTTTGATATTTAGCCTGCGTAGCTATACCGTCTAAACTGAGTAGAGTGCAGGTGAGCACCACTATCCACTCACTGAGTGGCGTCCACCTATTGCAAACAAGCTAGGGCTATTGTTGCTGTGCTAAATGTTTTTTCTCTGATGGGGAAGCTCAGTGTGTGTCACATTACTTGTCTGATGAGATTAGAGAGAATGATTTAGGTGATCGTATAGCGTTGTAACATATAAGGGGAGAAAGAGAAAAAGAGGGGTGGGAATAGAGGGGACAAGGGAGAGAGGGAATACAGATATTAAGAGAAAGACATTCCACCCTGGTCACACAGTTGCATTGGTGGAGTCCTCTGTAGCCCATGGAATAAATTCAGCGGAATAGCGGAAGATAGACCACGAGGTCCAGGTCTTGGAAAATTGTTCCTCCTTACCCGTTTCCTGCGACAACATCCGTTCCAGACTATTAATTTGGTCCACTTCAATTGCCCAATCTCCCAGGGAAGGCATGCTCGTCGACTTCCAATGTCTGGGCAGTACCGTTCTAGCTGCCGCTAAAAAGTGACGCAGAACGTCTTTTTTGACCGATTTAAGCGGACCAGGGAGCATAGATAGCAGGGCCACCTCAGGAGAGGATGCAACCGAGGTCGCCATGAGTCTGCAGTACAGATCGAGGATCTTTTGCCAGAACCTCCGCACAGGGGGGCACTCCCACCAAATGTGGAGTAGGGTTCCCTTTGATGACAAACAACGCCAGCAGGTATCTGGGAGTGTCGGGTTTATCCATCGTAATGTCGAGGGGCATCTATACCAACGGGTCAGTAATTTGAATCCCTTTTCTTGCGATTTGGAGGCTAAGGATATTTTATGAGTCAAAATGAAGCATTTTTGCCAATCTACAGGTGAGATGGGGTGACCCAATTCTTCCCTCCAGGCCTGTGTGTATGGGGGGAGGTCAGGATTATAGACTATATGTATGAGAGAGTATAGTTGAGAGACCACATGCGTAGGAGGGTCAATCTGGAGCAGCATGTTCTCCAAGTCTGTTGTATCAGTAAGTACATCAGGTAAGGATGGGAAGGTTCGAATAAAAGATAGCACCTGTTGCCTCTGCAGCCAGTGCGTCGAAGCATGGGAAGGTAGGCCGGTGGGAACGTCTTGAGTCAGAGAAGGATCTGAACGCAGGACTTGGGCAAGTCGTCTGTGGTCCTTCTTGCACCAAGGGCCAAAACTCTCTACTTGTAGGGCTGGTGGAAAAGCCGGAGTTCCAAACAGTGGAGTCATGGGTCCTTTCAGAGGAGATAGGGTCTTGGAGGAATTCATTCGGGTCCAAATTTGGATAGTTTGTCGGGTGAGGTCGCTCAGGGGTGATCCCCCTTTTAGGAATTCAGTAGGCGTCCACGGTAGTGCACGGAGATCTATTGAATTGAGATGGCTCTCTATTTGTACCCATAATTTGGTGGAGGAATGATGAAACCAGTTAACTATACGTGTTAGTACTGCTGCTCTATAATATATAGAGGCATCCGGAGCTCCAGCTCCACCACGAATCTTGGGAAGCGACAGCGTCTCATAGCGTATCCGAGGACGGGCCCCCGCCCAGATAAAGGAGGAGAACAGTTGGCGGAGTTTCTTAAAGAACCAGGAGGGTATTGAAATGGGAATTGTCTGGAACAAGTAAAGAAACCGAGGGAGGACGTCCATTTTTAGAGCATTCACTCTACCTAGCCACGATAGGCGTTTTTTCGTGTAGTTTGATAGATCAGTCTTGGTTCTAAGCAGAAGGGTAGCATAGTTCAGAGAGAACAATTGGGACCTTTCTGTGGGTATTTGGATTCCGAGGTAACGGATGGAAGTGGAGCCTGTTTTAAAGGGAAACTTGATGGAGACTTGGCGGAAGGCCTCCTGTGATAAAGAAATGTTCAGTATTTCTGACTTAGTATGATTCACTTTGAAATTGCTCATCTTCCCAAACCTCGTGAATTCCTGCATAATATGTGTTAAAGATAGGTGGGGTTGGGTTACAAACATTAGTAGGTCATCCGCAAAGAGAGCCAGTTTGGAATGAATAGGGCCTATCGATACACCAGAGATGTTAGGGTTATTGCGCAAGGCAATTGCCAGGTGTTCCATAACAAGGACATAGAGAAGGGGAGATAAAGGACAGCCTTGTCGTGTCCCGTTATGGATGGGAAATGAGGGTGATAATGAGCCGTTCACCCGTATTCTAGCAGAAGGAGAGGAGTAAAGGGACATAATTCGGGATAGCATTTTGGGGCCTAGACCTATCTGTTTCAAAGACATCTGGAGGAATTCCCAGTCCACCCGGTCAAATGCCTTTTCCGCATCGACCGTCAAAAGACATAGAGGGACATCATGGGTGCGTGCATAGTCGGTAAGAAGCAGAGTTTTCAGGGTGTTATCTTTTGCCTCACGACCACTTACAAAGCCCACCTGGTCCAGGTGTATGAGGCGGGGGAGAAGCGGCTTCAACCTAGTGGCTAAAATTTTGGCGTATATTTTCAAGTCCACTCCAATTAACGATATGGGCCTATAATTAGCGCACACAGTAGGGTCCTTATCTGGTTTTGGGATAATAGTAATGTGGGCTTCAAGCGTTTGTGGAGGAAACGCCAAGCCTTCTGATATAGAGTTGAATACTCTAGCCAAGAAGGGGGTCAATAGGGGAGCAAATGTCTTGTAAAATTTAGGGGTGAAGCCGTCTGGCCCCGGGCTTTTACCGGACGGGGTGGCCGCTATCGCCCCCAATACCTCATCTGTTGTAATTACCTGTTCTAGCTCTTCTACAGTATCGCCGTCCAATGTAGGGAGCTCCGTCTCTTCAACATAAGACTGTCTATCGGTGTCAGGTGTAAGGGTAGGGCTAGAAGAGACGCCGGGCAAAAGATTGTATAGTGTGTGGTAGAAATCTCGGAATGTTTGTGATATCTTGGAGGGCTCACTAAGCATTTGTCCAGAGGGGGCCCGAATCTGAGGTATAAATGTGGAAGACGTGTTTGGGTGAAGGGTGCGAGCTAACGGTCCACCGCATTTATCTTGGAATCGGTACTGATGTAATGCAAGTCTGTCCGCATAGGTGCGAGCCGAAGCCTCATATAAGTCCTTGAGTTGGGATCGAGCCGTTGAGACCTCTGTAAGAGTCCCCACCGTTGGAGCTCGTTTATGTTGGGTCTCAAGGTCTCGAAGCTTTTGCATTGCTGAGGTTATTGCGGCTGAGCGAACCTTTTTCAAGCGGGTCCCCATCTGAATAAAGGTTCCTCGCAGGACAGCTTTAAGTGCCTCCCATTGTATGGGTAGCGAGGTAGTGTCTGATGCATGATCTTTTAAAAAATTAGAAATGGTTTCTGAGACCTTTTGGGAGCAGTCAGAGTTTGTGAGGATGGAGTCATTCAGCCTCCACGTCCACTCCCTCACCGGTGTGGAGGGAATCATTAGTGTCAGATATATAGGCGAGTGGTCGGACCAGACCATTGAGTCTATCTCACATTCAGGTGACCAATCTAAACACCTGTGGTCAAGAAGAAAATAGTCTATACGACTATAAGAGTGATGGACCTGTGAGAAGTGGGTATAGTTGCGGTTTTTGGGGAACAGAACCCGCCATATGTCGATTAGACGTAAATCATATATAGCGCGTTTAAATGCCCTTAACTTAGTAAAGGAGATGGATGAGCGAGATGTTGATGAGTCTAAGAGTGGATCTAGGGGGGCGTTAAAATCCCCGCCTATGATTATTTTACCCTCTGCAAATTCCGACAAGATCCTCATGTACCGCAGAGCAGACGATATTTGATTAGTATTTGGTAGGTAGAGATTGGCAATAGTGAATTTCGTGCCCCATAAGGAGAACTTTACGAACACATACCTTCCCTGGGGGTCCGAGACTTGGTCTATCAGGTCAATCGGAAGCGTTTTGTGGAAGGCAACAGAAACGCCTTTGGTTTTCTGAGATGGGTTTGTACTGTGAAACCATCTGTTAAAGTACCTGTTGGAGCAGGAAGGGGTGGAGTTTGTGTGGAAATGAGTTTCCTGTAACAGTAACACATTGACCTGTTGTTTATGCATTTGGTAGAGGATTTGTCCTCTCTTGGATGCTATATTGAGGCCATTTACATTATAGGAGCAAAATTTCAGGCGAGGATGGGATAGTACTGTGTGGGCCATAGTGGAATGAGAAGAAGAGAGTCAGCTTAGAGACAGCAGAGGGAGGAAGAGGGATGGGGGGGGGATTATAAGGTGGCAAAAATATACCAGGACAGAACTAGGTAGGGGGGACACCTAAATAAGGAGCCTAACAAGTCTAAGGGGTCCACGAAAACGGGACACCACGTGAAAAATCACGTATAAAGGCACTATCCGTGCCCGGCCTATTGAGGGTGGGAGGTCGAAGTGGAGAGTCTGAGCCGTGAGCCCAGTAGCATGACAGGCATATGTAGCTTACTTGAGGCACATCAGTGTAACAAACATTTAAACAGCAGAACACACATCAGATCGTCTGTGAAGGAGGGTGGCGGTCCGCGTGGGCAAATGACTCCGCACAAGCCCACCCTCCCTCCTTCACAGAGGAGACATCAATCCGCAAAATAACTTCCTGGGAAGGGGGAAGTAAACATTTTCAACATATGCTATCCATAGACCCCAACAGGGGTCCCGGAAACAATTCTGTGTAATAATACTGAAATCAGTAACAATGTGTAATAACATTTTAAGGTGAGACTAAGCAGTGTATGAGAAACCGTATACGGAGAGCTAGAGGTGTCCATGTGGATAATGGCAAGAGACCGTGGACCCATCCAGTCCATCCATCGGCCCCTCTCCCTGTATCCAGGTGGAACATTTCCCCTAGGTACCTAAATATAAGGCCATTGTGGTAAAATATGTTAGAAACCCAATAATAGCCGAACCAAATCAAACATCAGAGATTTGCAGTCCTTTAGCCTCTCCCGAACCCCAGCCAGGTACAATACACTAGCGAAGGGCAGGGAGAAGGCCTGCCTATGTATTGCTCCCTCTATCCTGAGACATTGGGTTACGGAGCAGGTCATCTTGTCTCTTAGTGTAACATAGCTTGCTGAAATCCGGTGGAACAAAGGAGAAAAAATGTAAAAAGGGAAAAACAAAAAACAAACAACAACAAAAACTCCAAAAATTCTGTAGAGAGGTGGTGGGGATTCCAAACCTTGACCTGATCAAGAGACAAGAGAGGAGCAGCGCACTTAGAGGGTGCTAGTCATGTGGGGAACGTTGAAATGGCTTCAAGTAACGTCTTAAAGGTACCTTAAGCTTCTGGGGAGGTAGGCCGACGTATTCTGGGGCCTATAGAATGTGATCTGGACCTCGGCTGCCTGCGTCGTTGTGGGAGAGGGTCCCGTATTTGCACCCTAATGCGGTCATCTGGCGGGTCCAGCCAGTTCGGTACCTCAATTGGGTCTTGTTCCAGAAAGCTGAAAAAGGCTGGGAGTTGATCCGGGTCGGAGAGGATAAATTTGTGCTCAGCTCTGGTCACCTTAATATTGAAGGGGTGTCCCCACGTATAAGTTGCTCCGGTTTGGCGTATCAGATCTAGTAGTGGGCGGACCATTCGGCGCATGTGGAGAGTGTTGCGAGAGAGGTCTGGATATAAGTTGATAGCAGAACCATCAAAGTCCACGGGACCCAAACACCATGCCTTGCGCATAAGTTCTTCTTTAAGGGTGTAATAATGAACCCTGCAGAGGACATCGCGTGGGCGGTCACTTTGTTCTCTCCTCGGCCCCCCCACTCTGTGCACCCGGTCTAATTCAATGGGAGATGAAACCTCTCTGCCCAGGACTATGTTGAGGATGGCAATGACGGAAGGTTTTAAGTCTGTACCCGCTGTGGCCTCCGGTATACCCTGTAACCGTATATTATTCCTGCGGCTCCTATTTTCTCCGTCTTCTATGCGTAATTGATGTTGTCTTATACGGTGCAAGTGCTCCCTGGAGGCCTTTTCAAGGGATGTGATGCGAGCTGCATGATCAGATTGAATGTCAGTTAAGGCAGACACTGCGGTCTTATTAGTCGAGACCTGCTGTTGGAGGGCCTGGAGGTCTTTGTGGAGTGAGGTCTCCATTTTGATCGCCCAGGACTCAAACTCCGCTCTAAAGGCTGCCAGAAGGGTCGAGGCCTCGGATCTATTCGCTCCTCCTGAAGCTTGAGGGGCCGCATCTCTAGGACCCGTGTCTGAAAGAGGGGCAGCAGGGGTCTCAGACCTGGATGCCACAGCTGATAGGTTCGATTGCAGGACGGAAGGACCATCCGAATCCTCACTGCTGTCTGTCGCCGGCTGAGTGGGAGGAGGAGGCTTGCTTTTCCCCGGGTTTCGAGCGGACGTCATCTTATCTTTGGGAGTGCGGGGATCAGACTGGGATGTGCGGAGCAGGTATCGTTGGATTGTGCCCTGTTGTAGGTCCGTGGACTCAGTAGATCGAGCACTGTGTGTGGACATGCTTTTCGAAGATGTGCGATGACTGAAAAATAGCCTGTCAGCTCCGGGCAGTTACGGAGCTCAGCAGCTCATTGCTTAGCCATACATGGTCTGTCCTGCTTCTCTGCAAAGTTGTATGGATGGGGACCACTGGTGGGCGCCGACCCCGCTGGGCCTCTCTTGTGGCTGTGTAGAGAGCGATCCAGGCTCAGAGGGGTAAGAATACCAGGAGCCTATGTAGATACAGCAGCTTGGGTGGAGCAAGATGGCCGCCACTTGTGTTCAGGGCCGTGGTGACAGTTCATGTACTTATGGGGGTATATGCTTGCTAGTGCCCCGTCTAGGGCCACAGTCTGTCAGATCAGGGTGTCCCCAGGTGGTGGGTGAGGCTAAGATTAGGCCCAAAGGAGACAGGGGGCTGCCAGGGTGTAGCAAGATGGCCGCCACATTCAGTCTCTGGAGCCAGGGCAGCACCACAAGTACATGCTGGGGTGATTGTTCACTAAATACCCTGTCGGGGTCTCAATTAGCCAGGTCAAGGTATTTCTGTGGTTGGCGGGGGCTCAGATTGGGCCTAGGAGAGTTAGATAGGCCGCTGGGTGTAGTAAAATGGCCGCCGGCACTTACCAGGTCCCTCTGGCAGGCCTCCTAGAGCGGTATGGAGCGGATCACAGGCCCCCAGTAGCAGGCTGGATGTCCCCAATGTTTGTGGAGGAGGTAGGGCATGTGTAGCGGCCGGGGACAGGGCCGGCACGGTCTCTGGGTGCAGCAAGATGGCCGCCGTTCCCCGTGAGTAGGCCGGAGCCGCGGCCTTTCCTAACAGTCAGCCCGGAGCTCCGCGATCGCCGCGGACGCCGCGATCTCGGTGTCAAACAGCTCCCTCCTTGTCTGCACCGCTGTCTGAGGCACAAGCAGGGTCGGTGCTGGTCTGTGGGTGAGTATATCTCCAGGTGTGCTCTATGCCTGGAGGAGCTCACCCCAGGCACGTCTGCTCAGATCTCCGTTCGGCCACGCCCCTCCACGAAAATTCTTTTATAACAGCAACATGAGGTGAAAATTGAAGGCTTGGTTGGCTGAATTTCAAAATCAATGGTGGAACCATCGGATCACAAAACGCACAAATTTTCTGATTTTCAAAAGAAAATTCTTTCGAAATTCAACCATGGATGGCCAGCCTAATAAACAAAAACTGGGCATGCAGCCAACTTTGTCAGTGGGAAGGACACTTGGGGAAACTTTCCCCTTTCTTACTATACCTCTGGTCTTCATGCTTGGAACATGCATAATACAAACAGTAGAGCGGGTGGGGTAGCGTTAGTGACTGGCATTAACCCCATAGGCCCGGCTAGAAGAAGTGTGGCTGCCCAGTATATTAGGAACACGGTATGGTGATCACACTTTATATCTGGGCAATGAAATACTGTATGGCCAGTGACAGCAATGTTATGTCCAATGTCAGTGTTCTAAACATAGACAACCTGGCTGAAGGGCCTGGTATGAATCTGGGGGGGGGACCCCGCGCCATTTTTTTCACAATTTTTTTTATCCGCCAATTTTTTATTTTTTTTTTACATTGTGCTGTCAGCAGGGAACCCCGCTGACAGCTGATGACTCATCGGTTGTTAAGGACGCAGCGGCCAGCTTCCCGCGCCGCTCCTTATAGCAACCAACTGTATACAGTGTTTTTAAAGGGGACAAAAAAGCATGAAAACTGCTTGCAAAATGCATCAAAATGAGGGTTTAAAAGCACAAAACACACCTGTCAAAGGCATCAAGCTCAGCCCGCATAGATCTGAACCTAGACTTAAGGCTAGTCCCCTAGGCAAATTAAAAAATATATATATATTTCACAGCTTTGGAGTGAATACATAGTGAGAGCCCTCTCCATGTGCTTGCATTGCCATGGATTTTGAGGTTTGTTTTTGATGCGCTTTATGATGCGCTGACATGAATTGCCATTCCTATCAAAAGCCCTTATAATGCGCATCAGTGGCTGAAAAGCCTTTTTTTGGCCAATGTATGTCAACACACAGCAGCGTATATGTGAACTAAAACCATTAAAAACAATGACAAACCTCTGCACATATGTTAAAGCGGGGGTCCACCTATCTATCGTTTTTTTTTTTTTTTTGAGTTCATTCACAAACTTTTCTTCTCAGCATTACATACTCACATATTGTGTGTAATATATGTCCGCCTGTGTCAGATTTCGTCGGAAAGAATAACTTATATTATTCACTGCAGGCGGTTTCCATCTTCATTGTGGGCATTTGAAGCCCACAAGCATTTATTTCCTGGATGCGGTGGATGCTGTGCTCCCAGCATTCACTGCTCGTTCCCGCACATGCTCAGTGGCATCCTGGGAAGCCTGAGACTAGCTCCCAGGAGTCTGGGAGAGGCTAGAAACACGCCTACTCCCATGGGAGGAGAACCAGGAAGTGCAAAGAAGAATAGAAAAATAAAAGGTAATTACGGCGATTTAAATTTTTTTAAACGGCATGTCAGCATCTAGGCAAGGAAGAGAATACATACAGATATTGTTCAAAATTTGGGTGGAACCCCGCTTTAAAGCACTCTGAACCGTGTTAACATGCATAGGTGTGAATTGGCCCTGAATGTGAGAACTTGCCATCTGACACACTACAAAATAAACATTCAATTTTAATTGCATAAAATTATGCAGTGAGGAGGCAACCTACATTATCAAACAAGTAACTGCAATGTTTGCTGACTTGGCCATAATGCGACAAGTAGCTTCTTACAAGCATGACCTTTTCTTTTACTATTTGTGAGTGTGTTATTTTCTCTGGTATCTGCACTCTAAGGGGTTGATTTACTAAAGGCAAAAGATTGTGCACTTTGCAAACTGCAATTGCACTCTGCAAGTGCAGTTGCTCCAGAGCTTAGTAAATGAGCAGAAGCTCTGCTGACTTCCATCAGCCAATCATCTGCAAGCAAAAATGCATTTTTATTTTTAATTTTCCTTGCACGTGATTGGGTATTCTTTGCAAAAAGAAGCCTTGCCTCATTTACTAAGCTCTGGAGCAACTGCACTTTACAAAGTGCACAGTCTATTTGCCTTTAGTAAATCAACCCCAAAGCCTGAAGCTGTACATTTGGGCAATGGGGTTTTCAGCACCAAGCACAAACCTGATTTCAAGAGAATATATTTCTTTCTCATCACCCGTGGTCCCCTCAGTCCTCACCGATTCCTATCCTTATCATCACCCAAACACTAAGCCCCATCCACATGGGAAATCATATGATATGTGCATTCCTGCAGCGAATGAAAATGTACTGACCGGTGCACTGTTGTGCTATTTTTTCCTAATGGCACCCCAAAATCACCAGGCAATACATGTGCGCTAAAATGCACCACAATGCATGGTAACTTATTGCCATGCGTGATAGTGCAATGTGCCTGCACATCTGTGATTTTTCACATATAGGGCATTCCATTAAAATAAGTGTACTCCTTAGTGTGACACGCCTAAACACACAACAACGAAGGTGCACAGCCACACCTGCATAGGTGTGAATGAAGCCTCCACTTGTCTGCCCTCTTAACCTGAACCAAAACATGTAACATTAACCTCTAACACATAACCTAACCAAACCCTTGGTTGTAAACCTTTACTGTACATATACCCAGTGAAGTGACTGGCCCCAGGTGATACACAGAGATGAAACAAATCCTCCTAAATAAGTTGTACCTGTTTATCTGCAGTCTTCTCATCTCTACAGCCCTTCAAAATCCAGGATTTATAAAGCTTGTCTGAGCTGTCAGAAAAAAAGGGCCGGAGAGCTGAAATTACACTCTGCAGAGCTCAGTGAGGAGAGTTCTGACCGCTGATTGGAGGGAAGAGACACCCCCCCTTCACACAGCACACAGGAACAGAGCTAAGGCTGTCGATTACAGGCTAGAGCTCCCTCCTCGCCATTTTTCTCTTGGTGTCAGGAAAACTTGTCAGAAGAGATTCATGCATATAGTAGAGGAATGAGGCAGCAGACAGAAATTACACTTAGGCTACTCTCACACTGAGGCGGTTTAGCCCTAGAAATGGCCAATGAAAAGTGCCTCTTATTCATTGTTGTGTGTCTTTTCACACTGGGGCAGTGCGCTTGCGGGACGTTATGAAAAGTCCTGCAAGCAGCATCTTTGGGGCGGGTTGGGGGCGCTGTAAATGGCGCTCCCAAAACGCCCTTCCCTTTGCACTGAATGGGCAGCGCTTCCAAAGCGCCTGAAAAGAGATTTGAAAGCACCGCAAGACTGGACAATTTTTTAAAAATTTTTGGGGGTAAAAAGTGTCCCGCTAGCGGCTGAAAAGGGCCGCTAAAACAGCGCTAAAGTGCCACAAAAACGAGCGGCGCTTTAGCGCTAACAGCCGGGCGCTACCAGTGTGAAAGTAGCCTTAGTGCTCTGGATTAAGACAAGTACACACTATAGGGGATATGCTTTGTTCATGTTTTATGTTTGAGGTTTACAACCACTTTAATCTAATCTAACAACTAACATGACCACACATGCTAAATGTAATCCTTAAGCTCAAATTATCGGGGTCAATACTTACCATACTATGCCAATACTTGGCACCCCCTCGTACCAGATTTGGCTAAGGATGGTGCTAAAATGTTAGCACCTAAAAAGTATGCTTCCCACTTTGTAAGTCATTTCTGTCATTTCCCCTGACAGTAAAGCTGAGATGTGTAATCATAATAATAGGCACAATGAAAATTCAACTAAACATCTGGATAACAGAGGCAGTATGCAGTTTTCAATCACAGGAGCTGTAATCATTTCATATGTCATTTTTTTTGAAGCAGAAGAAGTTATCTGCTTCACCGGCACATGGCAGCGGGCAGCCAGGTTGGGAAAGCTTCAATGTAAAGCAGCCTGGTGGTGTGCAGTATAGAGAGCTGGAAATTTGCTGACACAAGCTGGATCAAGGTCATAGTCAGGACAAGCTGCACATTGTCAGGGATGGAACGTGAGCTCAGGCCGATCGCTCGACACGCTAATATGGATAGGACTGTGCTGCTGACAGCCACACTGCTCTGTGCAGGGGGATCCTGGAGACCCCACACTGCTCTATACAGGGGGATCCTGGAGACCCCACACTGCTTTATACAGGGGGATCCTGGAGACCCCACACTGCTCTGTGCAGGAGGATCCTGGAGACCCCACACTGCTCTGTGCAGGGGGATCCTGGAGACCCCACACTGCTCTACACAGGGGGATCCTGGAGACCCCACACTGCTCTATACAGGGGGATCCTGGAGACCCCACACTGCTCTATACAGGGGGATCCTGGAGACCCCACACTGCTCTGTGCAGGAGGATCCTGGAGACCCCACACTGCTCTGTGCAGGGGGATCCTGGAGACCCCACACTGCTCTACACAGGGGGATCCTGGAGACCCCACACTGCTCTATACAAGGGGATCCTGGAGACCCCACACTGCTCTATACAGGGGGATCCTGGAGACCCCACACTGCTCTGCGCAGGGGGATCCTGGAGACCCACACTGCTCTATACAGGGGGGTCATGGAGACCCCACACTGCTCTGCGCAGGGGGATCCTGGAGACCCCACACTGCTCTATACAGGGGGATCCTGGAGACCCCACACTGCTCTATACAGGGGGATCCTGGAGACCCCACACTGCTCTGTGCAGGAGGATCCTGGAGACCCCACACTGCTCTGTGCAGGGGGATCCTGGAGACCCCACACTGCTCTATACAGGGGGGTCATGGAGACCCCACACTGCTCTGCGCAGGGGGATCCTGGAGACCCCACACTGCTCTATACAGGGGGATCCTGGAGACCCCACACTGCTCTATACAGGGGGATCCTGGAGACCCCACACTGCTCTGTGCAGGAGGATCCTGGAGACCCCACACTGCTCTGTGCAGGGGGATCCTGGAGACCCCACACTGCTCTACACAGGGGGATCCTGGAGACCCCACACTGCTCTATACAAGGGGATCCTGGAGACCCCACACTGCTCTATACAGGGGGATCCTGGAGACCCCACACTGCTCTGCGCAGGGGGATCCTGGAGACCCCACACTGCTCTATACAGGGGGATCCTGGAGACCCCACACTGCTCTATACAGGGGGATCCTGGAGACCCCACACTGCTCTGTGCAGGAGGATCCTGGAGACCCCACACTGCTCTGTGCAGGGGGATCCTGGAGACCCCACACTGCTCTACACAGGGGGATCCTGGAGACCCCACACTGCTCTATACAAGGGGATCCTGGAGACCCCACACTGCTCTATACAGGGGGATCCTGGAGACCCCACACTGCTCTGCGCAGGGGGATCCTGGAGACCCCACACTGCTCTGCGCAGGGGGATCCTGGAGACCCACACTGCTCTATACAGGGGGGTCCTGGAGACCCCACACTGCTCTGTGCAGGGGGGTCCTGGAGACCCCACACTGCTCTGTGCAGGGGGATCCTGGAGACCCCACACTGCTCTGCGCAGGGGGATCCTGGAGACCCCACACTGCTCTGCGCAGGGGGACCCTGGAGACCCCACACTGCTCTGCGCAGGGGGATCCTGGAGACCCCACACTGCTCTGAGCAGGGGGATCCTGGAGAACCCCACACTGCTCTGCGCAGGGGGATCCTGGAGACCCCACACTGCTCTATACAGGGGGATCCTGGAGAACCCCACACTGCTATGTGCAGGGGGACCCTGGAGACCCCACACTGCTCTATACAAGGGGGTCCTGGAAACCCACACTGCTCTGTGCAGGGGGATCCTGGAGACCCCACACTGCTCTGTGCAGGGGGATCCTGGAGACCCCACACTGCTCTATACAGGGGGATCCTGGAGACCCCACACTGCTCTATACAGGGGGGTCCTGGAGACCCCACACTGCTCTATACAGGGGGGTCCTGGAAACCCACACTGCTCTGTGCAGGGGGATCCTGCAGACCCCACACTGCTCTGCGCAGGGGGATCCTGGAGACCCCACACTGCTCTGTGCAGGGGGATCCTGGAGACCCCACACTGCTCTGTGCAAGGGGATCCTGGAGACCCACACTGCTCTGCGCAGGGGGATCCTGGAGACCCCACACTGCTCTGTGCAAGGGGATCCTGGAGACCCACACTGCTCTGCGCAGGGGGATCCTGGAGACCCCACACTGCTCTGCGCAGGGGGACCCTGGAGACCCCACACTGCTCTGCGCAGGGGGATCCTGGAGACCCCACACTGCTCTGAGCAGGGGGATCCTGGAGAACCCCACACTGCTCTGCGCAGGGGGATCCTGGAGACCCCACACTGCTCTATACAGGGGGATCCTGGAGAACCCCACACTGCTATGTGCAGGGGGACCCTGGAGACCCCACACTGCTCTATACAAGGGGGTCCTGGAAACCCACACTGCTCTGTGCAGGGGGATCCTGGAGACCCCACACTGCTCTGTGCAGGGGGATCCTGGAGACCCCACACTGCTCTATACAGGGGGATCCTGGAGACCCCACACTGCTCTATACAGGGGGGTCCTGGAGACCCCACACTGCTCTATACAGGGGGGTCCTGGAAACCCACACTGCTCTGTGCAGGGGGATCCTGGAGACCCCACACTGCTCTGCGCAGGGGGATCCTGGAGACCCCACACTGCTCTGTGCAGGGGGATCCTGGAGACCCCACACTGCTCTGTGCAAGGGGATCCTGGAGACCCCACACTGCTCTGTGCAGGGGGGTCCTGGAGACCCCACACTGCTTTATACAGGGGGATCCTGGAGACCCCACACTGCTCTGTGCAGGGGGATCCTGGAGAACCCCACACTGCTCTGCGCAGGGGGATCCTGGAGACCCTACACTGCTCTGTGCAGGGGGATCCTGGAGACCCCACACTGCTCTGTGCAGGGGGACCCTGGAGACCCCACACTGCTCTGCGCAGGGGGATCCTGGAGACCCCACACTGCTCTGTGCAGGGGGACCCTGGAGACCCCACACTGCTCTGTGCAGGGGGATCCTGGAGACCCCACACTGCTCTGTGCAGGGGGACCCTGGAGACCCCACACTGCTCTGCGCAGGGGGACCCTGGAGACCCCACACTGCTCTGTGCAGGGGGACCCTGGAGACCCCACACTGCAGCACTGTGGGTGAATATCACAAGAAGATTGTGCATCACCCCCCCCCCCCCCCCCCCCTGCATTCCACTATGCACTGTGGGCATTTTAGTGGCTTGAATTACATGGTACAGTGTGGGTCATTATCCATCTAAACAACATTCGGATGTTCCTACATTCAGGCAAAGTGCATTTGAAATATGTTTACACTTTGTTGTGTGGCGTTAGTATATATTTGTACTGCATTCATGATGATTTTGTGATGCATTCACCTTCTATTGTCTTTGTTTTTACAATGTAGATTTTACAAAAACCCTACCCTATGGGGTTGATTTACTAAACCTGGAGGGTGCAAAATCTGGTTCACCTCTGCATAGAAATCAATCAGCTTCCAGGTTTTATTGTTAAAGCTAAATTGAACAAGCTGGAGTTAGAAGCTGATTGGTTACCATGTAGAGCTGCACCAGACATTGCACTCCCCAGTTTTAGTAAATTAACCCCAATGTGATAAATACCATACACAACCACATAGCCTTATTTGGATGCAATTTATATTCTGAGATCCTGTTGCTAATTTAAAAGTTAAAGAGGTTGTAAGGCCCCTTTCACACGGACGGATAGAATTGTGCTTTTAGCTTAGGTTCACTTTTTAAGTTGCCCCGCTGGCGCTCCTGGTTCCTTCCCTTTCATTGGGTGCCCCCCACGGAAAGCTGCTTTCTATGGGGGCACCCGTGCGGGCTCGCTCCCGAGTCCCGCTGCTGCATCCATTGACACAGACAGCAGGACTCAGCCCCGCCCCCTGCTCCCGTGTCACTGGATTTGATTGACAGCAGTGGGAGCCAATGGCTCCTACTGCTATCAATCTGTCCAATGAGGAGAGCGACAGTAGCTGGAGCCGCTGCGCTCATGCACATCGCTGGATTGGATCGGGCTAAGGTAAGAAAAGGGGGGTTCTGGGAGGAGCAGCAGCAAAGAAGATTTTTCACCTTAATGCATATGCAGACTTTACAACAATTTTAAAGGAGTTCTATGGGCACAGCATACATTTCATTTTATAACATTAGCATTGTAATATCAATGCATCAATGCTGTTTACGTTCAACTTCTAAAGCCTGGTACACACTAGCAGGTTTTCTTTTTTCGTTTATCCCAGCGGTCTAAATAGATAAAGACTGAAGAGCTCGAGAGGAGCCGCTGTACTAACTTCCCGATCTTAGTACAGAGATCTCCCCCAATGAGCTATTCTGTTCTGGCAGGGGGACTGCCACCCAGCCAGGACTCACCGGTAAGCACTCTCAGCCATTGGCTGAGAGGGCTGATCGGATGCCAATTTGCAGACCATTTTTGGTCATGCCCCTTTGACAGAAGTCGGACGTTCGGCCGGTTTCTTTAGGACCGACTGCCCTACACACGGGCCGAATGTCAGCTGGTTCAATTGAAACCGCACGATATTCGGCCCGTGTGTAGGGCCCATAAAGCATAACAAAAAATGTTATTGTCCCATGGAGTGGGGCTGTGCTCGCACTGCATGGGTTAACTGCTCGTTTTGTCTAGGGAAGCATGGAAAAGCTGTACTTACCCGGTCCTTTGGTCCTCCGGAAAACCACGCTCCCACGTCCAGCAGTGGACTGTTCCTGCCGTCCTCATGTTCTGAGCCAGGCTATGGAACAGTCCATTCACAACATCGATAGCATGGGGGGGGGGGGGGGGGGCACAGCCTCATTGCATGGGAAAATATTAATTTTTCCCCAGAGTGCTTCTTTAAGCGTGTGTAAAAAAATATATGGCAGCTTGTGCACACAACTTTTTTTTCTATATTTGGATAAAGCTGCTAATCTAGAGGTCCTCATCTTTTTACTATGTCCCCCCAAACTCTTGTGTGGGCACACAACCACCACCTTGCATTGCAGAAATCTATAGTCACAACACCATCTATCATTTTTATAACATCAGCTTTGTAATAGTAATACAATACAATAGTTATATTTGACATTACAATATAAACTTACTGCAAAAATGTGAATACTGGCCATCTCTTTCCACAATTTCCTAGATTCCTTGCATGCATTACAACGGGGGGTCAGCAACCTGTAGATCACGGACAGGTGACAGGTGACTGGTAGATCTCAGTCTGGGCTTGCTGACCTTCAATTCCAGAGCATCAAACAGAGTGCAATGCAGAGGGACTATTTATAAAGTTGGAGCTGTAGTAGGGAGCGAGAGCCGCCTTAGCCAATGCCTCTTCTGTAGTACCATCTCCTGTCCCATGCGGAGTGATACCAAATGCACTCCACCTTATATCCCGGCTAGCGGTCTCCAGAGTGGTGCCAGCAGCAGGAAAGAAGAGATCTTCAGGTCAGTGTGAAGCAATACACCGGGCATTATAGTATAGGGCTGCTATCACACTCATGAGCATCTGTTTACCCACACCGGGGGTGCAGTGCAGTGTACCTGCAGCTTTCCTGCGGGTTTGCTGGGCTATGCCATAGACTTCTCTTATATCCTGCCTGAATGCAGGAGTTTTGGTGTGCTTTCAGAAAGTGCACCACACTTGCAGGCTATAACAGAAGTCTTTGGCAAAGGGCAGCTAACCCAGAAAAGTCGCATCTGTACTGCGCTGCACATCAGTGTGAAAGCAGCCTTATAACAGGCTCAGAACAGTAAGGGTTCATTTACAGTTGGGGGGGTAAAACCCCATAGTTAAAGCATGTTTTTACCGCCCCAGCCGCACCCCCTTTAGCTGCAGTGTTCAGGGGTGTACACATGTCGCAGCCGCAGCAGGAGTTATACGCCCTGTCATGGTTGGGTGTAGCACCTGCCAAGCATGACCCAGTAAAGTGAATAAGGCTGCCCTACAACCTCGTGAAGTACAGGGGATTAAAGCAGGCAGCATTATGTGGCTTTCTCACCACCTGCTTTAACCCCTTGGACCCCGCGGAAGCATGTAGTTGCAGGGCGTTTCCAGAGTGGCCCCATTTACTTGAACGAGTTGTGTTTGGCAGGCGGTAGCACCCACCAAAAACATCATGGGGATTACATTCCTGCTGCAATATGTGTACACCTTTGGCTGCTGCCTCAGCAGCTAAAGGGGGTAAGGATTGGGGGCATTCAACTAAACCGCAGGGTTTTACCAGCCCCCAAGTTTATGTGTGAACGAACCCTAAGGGTGCCACTGTGGAATGGAACTAGGGGCTCATTCACAAGTGTAGCAGGCACTGCTGCTCCTCTGAAAAGTGTCTGAGTGCGTTTGATAAGTGGTGAGGAGGTGATATGTTGCTTCCTCGCCACCTGATTTAAACCCATGATTGCCGTGCAATGGTTTAGAGGTTTAACCCCTTCCCGTCTGCGCTATAACCAAATGACGGCTACAGCGTGGACCTACTTTGCCGGGAGGACGTCATTAGACATCCTCCCATGCTCGAGCGGCCTGCGCGCCCCCTGTGTGCGCTCTGTGCTTAGCAAGTCTATGAGACTCGGCTGATCACAGGTCGGAGTAAGGGGCCGATCCCGACCCCTTACCACGTGATCACCTGTCAGCCAATGACAGCTGATCATGTGAAGTAAACAGTGACCGGGCCAGTGACCGGCTTTTTTTTTCTCCTCGCTCTGAAAAAAAAAAGCCGACCACCAGGACATCAGTCCCGGTCAAGAAGAGCAGCCACGGAGTCATCTGTGCCCACCAGTGCCACCTACCAGTGCCCACAGTGTTACCTATTAATGTCACCGATCAGTGCCTCATCACCAATGCTGCCTATCAGTGCCACCTACCAGTGCCCATCAGTGCCACCTATTAGTGCCCATCAGTACTACCTATCAGTGCTACCTATCAGTGCCACCCATCAGTGCCACCTATCAGGGCCCATCAGTGCCACCTCATCAGTGCCTATCAGTGCTCTTCAGTGCAGCCTCCTCAGCGCATATCAATGAAGGAGAAAAATGACCTGTTTGCAAAATTTTATAACAAACTATGAAAACATGTTTTGT
This sequence comes from Lithobates septentrionalis, assembly GCA_037952835.1. NCBI lineage: Eukaryota > Metazoa > Chordata > Amphibia > Anura > Ranidae > Lithobates > Lithobates septentrionalis. Next base: position 1,247,901 of record JBBDGP010003457.1, on the reverse strand, counting down.
TTTTTTTTTCAAAATTTTCCATCTTTTTTTTCTTTGTTTAGCAAAAAAATAAAACCCCCCAGTGGTGATCAAATACCAACAAAAGAAAGCTATATTTCTGTGAAAAAAATGCAAAAAATGTAATTTGGGTACAGTGTAGCATGACTGCGCAATTGTTATTCAAAGTGTGACAGCGCTAAAAGCTGAAAATTGGCCTGGGCAGGAGGGGGGTTTAAGTGCCCAGTAAGCAAGTGGTTAAACCAGGTGAAAGGAGGCGATACTGTGCCCAGAGATTTTTGACTTCTCCCATATTTTTCAGGTAGATCTCCACCTCTTTAAGGTTGCCTACCCCTGCTTTACAGCTTCTCCTCTGCTGTTTACTTTTGATTTCTAAGAACCACATATCCCATGGTACCTTGCTGCCTACAAGCAGTGATTCCGGTACTGACTCCGCCTCCTGAAACTCCACCCCCTCAGCACCTCTCAGAAGGCAGGCTCTGAGAAATGTGTGTCTGCTCACAGGACAAACGTGTTGCAGAATTCAAGGAAGTCAGTGTGTGAGGATCTTCACAAAGTAAGTTTACAAACTTCAACATCATTCAGATTAATAGGAGTAGGCTGGAAATCATTGAAATACAATATGAACATCAATACAATGATTTTAAATGTTGACCATAGATTTGTTTTTTTTTAAAAAAAAAACAACTTTACAGGAGGAGACCTTTCACACTCACCTGTTCTGCAACCCATTCCTCAGATCCTCACACTGTGGTCAGCCAGGCCACAGTCTCCATGTTTGACATTTCCAGATTTGTTAGATACCCGGTCTCCTGCTACATGCTGTGGTTCCACCCCCTTCAGCCCCTTTATTTATACAGGTTATAATGGTGGTTTAGGTGTCAGGAGATGGAACCATAGCGTGCAGCAGAGAACTAGGCATTCAGCTCTCCAAGAGGTGTTCCAAGTGAATATTCTGGGTATTGGGTGGCAGGACAGGTGGGTATTAAATGTTTTTTTTTTATAAATAAACAGCCAAATGCTTACAGAAGCACAACCCTAGTGAACATGTAAACAAACCGTTACCTATATTGGCTTTCAATTGTACTTAGAATTAAAATAGTTGGCTCAGGAACAAATAATCTACACCTGCTTCTTGCCACTAATGTTGGCTTATAGCTATACAGTTATATTCAGATATTGAAACACTCCCTCTAGTGGTGATGTATGTGTCACTGCAGCCACCAACGCTGTCCAACAAATGAATAATAAAATCTCGCAAATGTGGCTGCCCCATATGTATACATATCAGCAAAACATAAACTCACAAACAAGGTTTCTAACACATAATTTCAGGTCATTCACATAGAGTGCATTACTTATAGCATCTATGTATTAAAATGAGTTGTAAACCTTAAAATGTTTTATTTTTAAAATAACAAACATGTCATACTTACCTGCTCTGTGCAATAGTTTTGCACAGAGCAGCCCTGATCCTCCTCTTCTCGGGTCCCCCACCAGCGCTTCTGGTTCCTCTCCCCTTTTGCGAGCCCACAATAACAAGCCGCTAGCTATGGGGGGACTCATGCGTGCTCACTCCTGAGTCAGCTCTGTGTGCCCATTGACATGCACAGCGTGACTCAGCCCCGCCCCCGCTCTCTCCTCACTGGCTGTGATTGACGGCAGAGGAGCAATAATAGATAGATAGGCATACCCCCCAACATTTTGAGATGGGACTGAGGGACAACTACTAACAAATGTATGTAGGCATGGGACACGCCCCCTGCCACACCCCCTTAAAGGAAAATGAACCAAAGAAAAAAGGTTAATTAAATCCACAAGGACTTTTTTTTTACCACTACTTTCCCTTTATATTGGCTTTTAAAATGTATAAATGCAGCAATTTAGAATTTAGATGAAAGGTTTAGCACTGGGAAGCAATTTTTGAAAGATAAAAAGTGCATTTTATATACAACTATATAGATCAGACCAAAGTGAGGGACAAATGAGGAAAGAGGGACATTGCTCCAAATCAGGGACAGTCCCTCGAAATCAGGGACAGTTGGGAGCTATGGACAGGGAAGTATATTATATTTACTTGTTTAAAACATTTTCTTTTCAGTTACTTCCTGGTTTCCAGGCCTAGGCCAAAATGATGTCATATATCCCAGGAGTCTTCTAGGGGGAGGAGGGTTTTTCTTAGCTAAGCACACCCTCCTGCCTGCATGCCTGAACTAAGGGCAGATGTATTCTAGAAAGTAAATGCTTTAGAATGATCTGCCCTTACTCAAGATGGCCACAACCAGAACCGCTAGGATGTGTCTTTCAAATCGATTTCTCAGCAAAATATAACCTGGAGACATGGATGGATGGGGGAGTTTGTGGTGGTCAGATGCAGTGTAGTTCCACTTTAAAGCCAACAACTTAGTCCTTGTAGAGGTTTGAACTAGCAGTCCCAGCAGGACATGCCAGGACCTGCATTTCCTTACCGGCCTGAGCTGTGCCGGCTGCCGGATGCTTTTGTTGGCTGACTATGTGGCCTGCTGCCGGAGAGACATTTTGTGCAGCAGATTGTCATATTCTGACAAGTTTATTACTGAAAGAGTTCATAAATAAATAGAGATCAGCAGTGCCTCCCAGTGCATTAGAAAAGCACGAACCATTTTAGTGTCCAGCAGACAAGTGAGGCCAGAATATTTATTGTGATTGGTTTCCAGCAGATGTGTTCTTTACAAATAGAAGGGAGGAAAGTCTCTATATTTACAGTAACCAATCAAATTACAGCCATCTTTCTAGTACAGGTTAGGTGCATCAGGCACAGCAAATTAGCGTGATAAAAAAAAAAAGACATTGAAATAAAGTCAAATAACTTCTGTGGTGCTAAAATCACACATTTTCACCACGATTTTAATGCCCTTTGTATTTTTTTTTAAAATTAATATTCACATTACTAGGATAAAAAAAGACATATCTAATACCTTTTTTTTGTTGCCTTTAGGCATTTTACCTAGGGGCTTCTGCTTGTAAGAGAGAGAGAGTGATGTGTACTGCAAGCTTTTACAAGGCATCGCTTTACAGCAAGCTTTAGGCTACTTTCTTGAAACACGAAAAACTCTTCAGCTCAGTTATAGGGGTGTTTAAAGGACAAGTATGGGAATGCAAACAAAAACAAAACATACTCACCTCCCTGCTGCACTATCAGTGTGACGCTGCAGCTGTCCCCCTCCAGCTCTAAACCTGAGAACTGAGCAATCACATGAACTATGATCACTCAGTTCTCGGTCCGCTCTGAGCAGAGAGCGGTAACTGTCAGCCACCGCTCTCTCTGCTCTGCTCCTCCAGCACTCACTGGAGCACCGAGCTGTGGAGGGGGTGGGGGTGGCTACCTCAGGCTGTCAGCGGTGCGCAGAGAGGCTGAGACAGCTGCTGATCAGCTATCTAAGTGGATCTTGACATTATTGTCGGGATCCTTCCAGAGTGTGGATGCTTCAGCCGACAGCGGGTGATTCTGGGTCGCAGGAGCGCAGTGTGACCTACAAGAGAAGTATAGCCAAAAAAGCTTTAGGCCTACCTCTCTTTTAACACATTTCATAGATAGTGTGCCTTTACTTTAAACATGCTGCAAGCAGACTTTCATGCCTTCTGCTAATGTCAAGTAATGCTGAAGATTTACGAGATCTTTGGCAATGCTTTGCAAAAGGTTGATTTACATACAGCTCTAATACATTCTGAACTTTATTTGGGAAATAGGCTGTTCACTTTGCAAGGGAAGTTGTGCATTGCACTGCAGGGGCGGACTGATAACTCATGGGGCCCCCGGGCAATAGGAGATTATGGGGCCCCCAGGCAATCGGAGATTATGGGGCCACACAGTATACACACACACAGTATACAATCACACAGTATACAATCACACAGTATACACATACATGTAAACACAGTATACACAGACAGATGTAAAAAAAACACAGATTTATACATACTGTCTCTGATTTTACTGAGGCTGGCAACCTTGATGGGGCCCCCTAGTGGCCCAGGGCCCTCGGGCAGTGCCCGAGTGGCTCAATGGTCAGTCCGCCCCTGTTGCACTGGATCTTTCCCCAAGAGCTTACTGAATGTGGTGAAATTCACATTGCAAAGAATACCCAACCTCGTGCAAGGGAAAAAAAAAAAAAATGTTTTTGCTTGCACATAATTGGATCTTGGATGTCAGTAGAGCTTCATCCCAGTCACTAAGCTCTGGGGGAAAACTCCCTTGCAAAGTGCAACTTCCCTTGTAAATTGAACAGTCTATTGGTCTTTGGTAAATCAAGCTCAGTGTGTACAAAGTCGTGAATAATACAGTCTGGTGGGACTCTGGGGTTGATTTACTAAAGGCAAATACTAAAGGCAAATAGACTGTGCACTTTGCAAAGTGCAGTTGCTCCAGAGCTTAGTAAATGAGGTAAAGCTTTACTTCGCAAAGAATACCCAATCACGTGGAAGGAGAATTAAAAAAACATCCTTTTTGCTTGCACATGATTGGATGATGGAATTCAGCAGAGCTTTTCCTCATTTACTAAGCAACTGTGCAACTGCACTTTACAAAGTGCACAGCCTATTTTCCTTTAGTAAATCAACCTCATTGGGTGTTCTGGCTCTTTTCTTCCTCCAGTTTTATTGAATACCTTGGGCCTTAGTCCCCTTTCACACTTATACGACTTGTCCCACGATTTTGCACTGCAAAATCGTATGTCAAGTCATTCTCCATGATTTTTAATGACTACCATTCATATTGGCACAACTTTAAGTGGTGCCGACTTCAAAGTAGTCCCTGCACTAGGACACGCTCACCGGACGCCGCCGGAACCGCAACGCTTTCCAAGGCTCGGGCCCCTCTCTCGGGGCGAACCTCCAACTTCCATACGATTTCTAATCCATAGACCTCAATGTTAAACCCTCAAGTAGTATGCAAATCGTACCTGAATAATATAGACATGATTTCAGTACGACTTTGTAAACACAAGCTGAGAATGGTTAATGCCAAAGTTGTGGCAAAGTTGTACAAAGTAGTACTGCTCCCAAATCGCGGCAAAATCGTGGTAAAATCGCCGTAAAATCGCACGACTTTTAAATTGCACAAGTGTGAAAGGGGCCTAAATCAGATTAAAAATGTTTAAAAACAAACGGAAAATCCTTTAAATAAATCTGTTAAAGTTGTTACATTGTTTCCTTTTTATTTCCCTAATTCCTCAAATGTTATGTTTACATTTTCTATTTTTATTTTTTGTATGTCACAATATTTATTTTTTTACGGCTTGATATTTTTTCCTCGTTCCACCTTCGTCTTAAAGGCACACTGATCCTTCTGTGTGACCCCCAGGCACATCATGGAGTCCATGACACTACGGTATCTGATTATCCGTTTACAGGCTGCACTGCAGTG